>OZ024743.1:163598141-163928141 GCA_964016885.1 Eledone cirrhosa
ATATATATGTGTGTGTCCCAGTAAAAGTTAGAATACTGAGACTGCAGACATCCATCATATATATATATGTGTGTGTGTCCCAGTAAAAGTTAGAACACTGAGACTGCAGACATCCATCATATATATATATGTGTGTGTCCCAGTAAAAGTTAGTAGACTGAGACTGCAGACATCCATCATATATATATATATGTGTGTGTGTCCCAGTAAAAGTTAGTACACTGAGACTGCAGACATCCATCATATATATATATATATGTGTGTGTGTCCCAGTAAAAGTTAGTACACTGAGACTGCAGACATCCATCATATATATATATGTGTGTGTGTCCCAGTAAAAGTTAGTACACTGAGACTGCAGACATCCATCATATATATATATGTGTGTGTCCCCCAGTAAAAGTTAGTACACTGAGACTGCAGACATCCATCATATATATATATATATGTGTGTCCCAGTAAAAGTTAGAACACTGAGACTGCAGACATCCATCATATATATATATGTGTGTGTGTCCCAGTAAAAGTTAGTACACTGAGACTGCAGACATCCATCATATATATATATATGTGTGTGTGTCCCAGTAAAAGTTAGTACACTGAGACTGCAGACACCCATCATATATATATATGTGTGTGTCCCAGTAAAAGTTAGTACACTGAGACTGCAGACATCCATCATATATATATATGTGTGTGTCCCAGTAAAAGTTAGTACACTGAGACTGCAGACATCCATCATATATATATATGTGTGTGTCCCAGTAAAAATTAGTAGACTGACACTGCAGACATCCATCATATATATATATGTGTGTGTGTCCCAGTAAAAGTTAGTACACTGAGACTGCAGACATCCATCATATATATATATATATGTGTGTGTGTCCCAGTAAAAGTTAGAACACTGAGACTGCAGACATCCATCATATATATATATGTGTGTGTGTGTCCCAGTAAAAGTTAGTACACTGAGACTGCAGACATCCATCATATATATATATGTGTGTGTGTCCCAGTAAAAGTTAGTACACTGAGACTGCAGACATCCATCATATATATATATATGTGTGTGTGTCCCAGTAAAAGTTAGTACACTGAGACTGCAGACATCCATCATATATATATATATGTGTGTGTGTCCCAGTAAAAGTTAGTACACTGAGACTGCAGACATCCATCATATATATATATATGTGTGTGTCCCAGTAAAAGTTAGAACACTGAGACTGCAGACATCCATCATATATATATATGTGTGTGTGTCCCAGTAAAAGTTAGAACACTGAGACTGCAGACATCCATCATATATATATGTGTGTGTGTGTCCCAGTAAAAGTTAGTACACTGAGACTGCAGACATCCATCATATATATATATGTGTGTGTGTCCCAGTAAAAGTTAGAACACTGAGACTGCAGACATCCATCATATATATATATATGTGTGTGTCCCAGTAAAAGTTAGAACACTGAGACTGCAGACATCCATCATATATATATATGTGTGTGTGTCCCAGTAAAAGTTAGAACACTGAGACTGCAGACATCCATCATATATATATATATGTGTGTGTCCCAGTAAAAGTTAGTACACTGAGACTGCAGACATCCATCATATATATATATATGTGTGTGTCCCAGTAAAAGTTAGTACACTGAGACTGCAGACATCCATCATATATATATATGTGTGTGTGTCCCAGTAAAAGTTAGTACACTGAGACTGCAGACATCCATCATATATATATATGTGTGTGTGTCCCAGTAAAAGTTAGTACACTGAGACTACAGACATCCATCATATATATATATGTGTGTGTGTCCCAGTAAAAGTTAGAACACTGAGACTGCAGACATCCATCATATATATATATGTGTGTGTGTCCCAGTAAAAGTTAGTACACTGAGACTGCAGACATCCATCATATATATATATGTGTGTGTGTCCCAGTAAAAGTTAGTACACTGAGACTACAGACATCCATCATATATATATATGTGTGTGTGTCCCAGTAAAAGTTAGAACACTGAGACTGCAGACATCCATCATATATATATATATGTGTGTGTGTCCCAGTAAAAGTTAGTACACTGAGACTATAGACATCCATCATATATATATATATATATGTGTGTGTCCCAGTAAAAGTTACAACACTGAGACTGCAGACATCCATCATATATATATATATGTGTGTGTGTCCCAGTAAAAGTTAGTACACTGAGACTGCAGACATCCATCATATATATATATGTGTGTGTCCCAGTAAAAGTTAGTAGACTGAGACTGCAGACATCCATCATATATATATATGTGTGTGTGTCCCAGTAAAAGTTAGTACACTGAGACTGCAGACATCCATCATATATATATATGTGTGTGTGTCCCAGTAAAAGTTAGTACACTGAGACTGCAGACATCCATCATATATATATATGTGTGTGTGTGTCCCAGTAAAAGTTAGTACACTGAGACTGCAGACATCCATCATATATATATATATATATGTGTGTGTGTCCCAGTAAAAGTTAGTACACTGAGACTACAGACATCCATCATATATATATATGTGTGTGTGTCCCAGTAAAAGTTAGTAGACTGAGACTGCAGACATCCATCATATATATATATGTGTGTGTGTCCCAGTAAAAGTTAGTACACTGAGACTGCAGACATCCATCATATATATATATATGTGTGTGTGTCCCAGTAAAAGTTAGTACACTGAGACTGCAGACATCCATCATGTATATATATGTGTGTGTGTCCCAGTAAAAGTTAGTACACTGAGACTGCAGACATCCATCATATATATATATATGTGTGTCCCAGTAAAAGTTAGTACACTGAGACTGCAGACATCCATCATATATATATGTGTGTGTGTGTCCCAGTAAAAGTTAGTACACTGAGAGTGCAGACATCCATCATATATATATATATATATATGTGTGTGTGTCCTAGTAAAATTTAGTACACTGAGACTGCAGACATCCATCATATATATATGTGTGTGTGTGTCCCAGTAAAAGTTAGTACACTGAGAGTGCAGACATCCATCATATATATATATATGTGTGTGTGTCCCCCAGTAAAAGTTAGAACACTGAGACTGCAGACATCCATCATATATATATATATGTGTGTGTCCCAGTAAAAGTTAGTAGACTGAGACTGCAGACATCCATCATATATATATATATGTGTGTGTGTCCCAGTAAAAGTTAGTACACTGAGACTGCAGACATCCATCATATATATATATATGTGTGTGTGTCCCAGTAAAAGTTAGTACACTGAGACTGCAGACATCCATCATATATATATATGTGTGTGTGTCCCAGTAAAAGTTAGTACACTGAGACTGCAGACATCCATCATATATATATATGTGTGTGTGTCCCAGTAAAAGTTAGTACACTGAGACTGCAGACATCCATCATATATATATATATATGTGTGTGTCCCAGTAAAAGTTAGAATACTGAGACTGCAGACATCCATCATATATATATATGTGTGTGTCCCAGTAAAAGTTAGTAGACTGAGACTGCAGACATCCATCATATATATATATATGTGTGTGTGTCCCAGTAAAAGTTAGAACACTGAGACTGCAGACATCCATCATATATATATATGTGTGTGTCCCAGTAAAAGTTAGTACACTGAGACTGCAGACATCCATCATATATATATATGTGTGTGTGTCCCAGTAAAAGTTAGAACACTGAGACTGCAGACATCCATCATATATATATATGTGTGTGTGTCCCAGTAAAAGTTAGTAGACTGAGACTGCAGACATCCATCATATATATATATATATGTGTGTGTGTCCCAGTAAAAGTTAGAACACTGAGACTGCAGACATCCATCATATATATATATATGTGTGTGTCCCAGTAAAAGTTAGTACACTGAGACTGCAGACATCCATCATATATATATATGTGTGTGTGTCCCAGTAAAAGTTAGTACACTGAGACTGCAGACATCCATCATATATATATATATATGTGTGTGTGTCCCAGTAAAAGTTAGTACACTGAGACTGCAGACATCCATCATATATATATATGTGTGTGTGTCCCAGTAAAAGTTAGTACACTGAGACTGCAGACATCCATCATATATATATATGTGTGTGTCCCAGTAAAAGTTAGTACACTGAGACTGCAGACATCCATCATATATATATATGTGTGTGTCCCAGTAAAAGTTAGTAGACTGAGACTGCAGACATCCATCATATATATATATGTGTGTGTGTCCCAGTAAAAGTTAGTACACTGAGACTGCAGACATCCATCATATATATATATATGTGTGTGTGTCCCAGTAAAAGTTAGTACACTGAGACTGCAGACACCCATCATATATATATATGTGTGTGTCCCAGTAAAAGTTAGTACACTGAGACTGCAGACATCCATCATATATATATATGTGTGTGTCCCAGTAAAAGTTAGTACACTGAGACTGCAGACATCCATCATATATATATATGTGTGTGTCCCAGTAAAAATTAGTAGACTGACACTGCAGACATCCATCATATATATATATGTGTGTGTGTCCCAGTAAAAGTTAGTACACTGAGACTGCAGACATCCATCATATATATATATATATGTGTGTGTGTCCCAGTAAAAGTTAGAACACTGAGACTGCAGACATCCATCATATATATATATGTGTGTGTGTGTCCCAGTAAAAGTGAGTACACTGAGACTGCAGACATCCATCATATATATATATGTGTGTGTGTCCCAGTAAAAGTTAGTACACTGAGACTGCAGACATCCATCATATATATATATATGTGTGTGTGTCCCAGTAAAAGTTAGTACACTGAGACTGCAGACATCCATCATATATATATATATGTGTGTGTGTCCCAGTAAAAGTGAGTACACTGAGACTGCAGACATCCATCATATATATATATATGTGTGTGTCCCAGTAAAAGTTAGAACACTGAGACTGCAGACATCCATCATATATATATATATGTGTGTGTCCCAGTAAAAGTTAGAACACTGAGACTGCAGACATCCATCATATATATATATGTGTGTGTGTCCCAGTAAAAGTTAGAACACTGAGACTGCAGACATCCATCATATATATATATATGTGTGTGTCCCAGTAAAAGTTAGTACACTGAGACTGCAGACATCCATCATATATATATATATGTGTGTGTCCCAGTAAAAGTTAGTACACTGAGACTGCAGACATCCATCATATATATATATGTGTGTGTGTCCCAGTAAAAGTTAGTACACTGAGACTGCAGACATCCATCATATATATATATGTGTGTGTGTCCCAGTAAAAGTTAGTACACTGAGACTACAGACATCCATCATATATATATATGTGTGTGTGTCCCAGTAAAAGTTAGAACACTGAGACTGCAGACATCCATCATATATATATATGTGTGTGTGTCCCAGTAAAAGTTAGTACACTGAGACTGCAGACATCCATCATATATATATATGTGTGTGTGTCCCAGTAAAAGTTAGTACACTGAGACTACAGACATCCATCATATATATATATGTGTGTGTGTCCCAGTAAAAGTTAGAACACTGAGACTGCAGACATCCATCATATATATATATATGTGTGTGTGTCCCAGTAAAAGTTAGTACACTGAGACTATAGACATCCATCATATATATATATATATATGTGTGTGTCCCAGTAAAAGTTACAACACTGAGACTGCAGACATCCATCATATATATATATATGTGTGTGTGTCCCAGTAAAAGTTAGTACACTGAGACTATAGACATCCATCATATATATATATATATATATGTGTGTGTGTCCCAGTAAAAGTTAGTACACTGAGACTGCAGACATCCATCATATATATATATGTGTGTGTGTCCCAGTAAAAGTTAGTACACTGAGACTGCAGACATCCATCATATATATATATATGTGTGTGTGTCCCAGTAAAAGTTAGTACACTGAGACTGCAGACATCCATCATATATATATATATATATGTGTGTGTCCCAGTAAAAGTTAGTACACTGAGACTGCAGACATTCCATCATATATATATATATATATATATATGTGTGTGTCCCAGTAAAAGTTAGTAGACTGAGACTGCAGACATCCATCATATATATATATGTGTGTGTGTCCCAGTAAAAGTTAGTACACTGAGACTGCAGACATCCATCATATATATATATATGTGTGTGTGTCCCAGTAAAAGTTACAACACTGAGACTGCAGACATCCATCATATATATATGTGTGTGTGTGTCCCAGTAAAAGTTAGTACACTGAGACTGCAGACATCCATCATATATATATATATGTGTGTGTGTCCCAGTAAAAGTTAGTACACTGAGACTGCAGACATCCATCATATATATATATGTGTGTGTGTCCCAGTAAAAGTTAGTACACTGAGACTGCAGACATCCATCATATATATATATGTGTGTGTCCCAGTAAAAGTTAGTACACTGAGACTGCAGACATCCATCATATATATATATGTGTGTGTCCCAGTAAAAGTTAGTAGACTGAGACTGCAGACATCCATCATATATATAGATGTGTGTGTCCCAGTAAAAGTTAGAACACTGAGACTGCAGACATCCATCATATATATATATGTGTGTGTGTCCCAGTAAAAGTTAGAACACTGAGACTGCAGACATCCATCATATATATATATGTGTGTGTGTCCCAGTAAAAGTTAGAACACTGAGACTGCAGACATCCATCATATATATATATGTGTGTGTCCCAGTAAAAGTTAGTAGACTGAGACTGCAGACATCCATCATATATATATATATGTGTGTGTGTCCCAGTAAAAGTTAGTACACTGAGACTGCAGACATCCATCATATATATATATATATGTGTGTGTGTCCCAGTAAAAGTTAGTACACTGAGACTGCAGACATCCATCATATATATATATGTGTGTGTCCCAGTAAAAGTTAGTACACTGAGACTGCAGACATCCATCATATATATATATGTGTGTGTCCCAGTAAAAGTTAGTAGACTGAGACTGCAGACATCCATCATATATATATATGTGTGTGTGTCCCAGTAAAAGTTAGTACACTGAGACTGCAGACATCCATCATATATATATATATGTGTGTGTGTCCCAGTAAAAGTTAGTACACTGAGACTGCAGACACCCATCATATATATATATGTGTGTGTCCCAGTAAAAGTTAGTACACTGAGACTGCAGACATCCATCATATATATATATGTGTGTGTCCCAGTAAAAGTTAGTACACTGAGACTGCAGACATCCATCATATATATATATGTGTGTGTCCCAGTAAAAATTAGTAGACTGACACTGCAGACATCCATCATATATATATATGTGTGTGTGTCCCAGTAAAAGTTAGTACACTGAGACTGCAGACATCCATCATATATATATATATATGTGTGTGTGTCCCAGTAAAAGTTAGAACACTGAGACTGCAGACATCCATCATATATATATATGTGTGTGTGTGTCCCAGTAAAAGTTAGTACACTGAGACTGCAGACATCCATCATATATATATATGTGTGTGTGTCCCAGTAAAAGTTAGTACACTGAGACTGCAGACATCCATCATATATATATATATGTGTGTGTGTCCCAGTAAAAGTTAGTACACTGAGACTGCAGACATCCATCATATATATATATATGTGTGTGTGTCCCAGTAAAAGTTAGTACACTGAGACTGCAGACATCCATCATATATATATATATGTGTGTGTCCCAGTAAAAGTTAGAACACTGAGACTGCAGACATCCATCATATATATATATGTGTGTGTGTCCCAGTAAAAGTTAGAACACTGAGACTGCAGACATCCATCATATATATATGTGTGTGTGTGTCCCAGTAAAAGTTAGTACACTGAGACTGCAGACATCCATCATATATATATATGTGTGTGTGTCCCAGTAAAAGTTAGAACACTGAGACTGCAGACATCCATCATATATATATATATGTGTGTGTCCCAGTAAAAGTTAGAACACTGAGACTGCAGACATCCATCATATATATATATGTGTGTGTGTCCCAGTAAAAGTTAGAACACTGAGACTGCAGACATCCATCATATATATATATATGTGTGTGTCCCAGTAAAAGTTAGTACACTGAGACTGCAGACATCCATCATATATATATATATGTGTGTGTCCCAGTAAAAGTTAGTACACTGAGACTGCAGACATCCATCATATATATATATGTGTGTGTGTCCCAGTAAAAGTTAGTACACTGAGACTGCAGACATCCATCATATATATATATGTGTGTGTGTCCCAGTAAAAGTTAGTACACTGACACTACAGACATCCATCATATATATATATGTGTGTGTGTCCCAGTAAAAGTTAGAACACTGAGACTGCAGACATCCATCATATATATATATGTGTGTGTGTCCCAGTAAAAGTTAGTACACTGAGACTGCAGACATCCATCATATATATATATGTGTGTGTGTCCCAGTAAAAGTTAGTACACTGAGACTACAGACATCCATCATATATATATATGTGTGTGTGTCCCAGTAAAAGTTAGAGCACTGAGACTGCAGACATCCATCATATATATATATATGTGTGTGTGTCCCAGTAAAAGTTAGTACACTGAGACTATAGACATCCATCATATATATATATATATATGTGTGTGTCCCAGTAAAAGTTACAACACTGAGACTGCAGACATCCATCATATATATATATATGTGTGTGTGTCCCAGTAAAAGTTAGTACACTGAGACTATAGACATCCATCATATATATATATATATATATATGTGTGTGTGTCCCAGTAAAAGTTAGTACACTGAGACTGCAGACATCCATCATATATATATATGTGTGTGTGTCCCAGTAAAAGTTAGTACACTGAGACTGCAGACATCCATCATATATATATATATGTGTGTGTCCCAGTCAAAGTTAGTACACTGAGACTGCAGACATCCATCATATATATATATGTGTGTGTGTCCCAGTAAAAGTTAGAACACTGAGACTGCAGACATCCATCATATATATATATATGTGTGTGTGTCCCAGTAAAATTTAGTACACTGAGACTGCAGACATCCATCATATATATATGTGTGTGTGTGTCCCAGTAAAAGTTAGTACACTGAGAGTGCAGACATCCATCATATATATATATGTGTGTGTGTCCCCCAGTAAAAGTTAGAACACTGAGACTGCAGACATCCATCATATATATATATGTGTGTGTGTGTCCCAGTAAAAGTTACTACACTGAGACTGCAGACATCCATCATATATATATATGTGTGTGTGTCCCAGTAAAAGTTAGTACACTGAGACTGCAGACATCCATCATATATATATATGTGTGTGTGTCCCAGTAAAAGTTAGTACACTGAGACTGCAGACATCCATCATATATATATATGTGTGTGTGTCCCAGTAAAAGTTAGTACACTGAGACTGCAGACATCCATCATATATATATATGTGTGTGTCCCAGTAAAAGTTAGTAGACTGAGACTGCAGACATCCATCATATATATATATGTGTGTGTGTCCCAGTAAAAGTTAGTACACTGAGACTGCAGACATCCATCATATATATATATATGTGTGTGTGTCCCAGTAAAAGTTACAACACTGAGACTGCAGACATCCATCATATATATATGTGTGTGTGTGTCCCAGTAAAAGTTAGTACACTGAGACTGCAGACATCCATCATATATATATATGTGTGTGTCCCAGTAAAAGTTAGTAGACTGAGACTGCAGACATCCATCATATATATATATGTGTGTGTGTCCCAGTAAAAGTTAGTACACTGAGACTGCAGACATCCATCATATATATATATGTGTGTGTGTCCCAGTAAAAGTTAGTACACTGAGACTGCAGACATCCATCATATATATATATGTGTGTGTCCCAGTAAAAGTTAGTACACTGAGACTGCAGACATCCATCATATATATATATATGTGTGTGTCCTAGTAAAGGTTAGTACACTGAGACTGCAGACATCCATCATATATATATATATATATGTGTGTGTGTCCCAGTAAAAGTTAGTACACTGAGACTGCAGACATCCATCATATATATATATGTGTGTGTCCCAGTAAAAGTTAGTACACTGAGACTGCAGACATCCATCATATATATATATGTGTGTGTCCCAGTAAAAGTTAGTACACTGAGACTGCAGACATCCATCATATATATATATGTGTGTGTCCCAGTAAAAGTTAGTAGACTGAGACTGCAGACATCCATCATATATATATATGTGTGTGTGTCCCAGTAAAAGTTAGTACACTGAGACTGCAGACATCCATCATATATATATATATATATGTGTGTGTGTCCCAGTAAAAGTTAGTACACTGAGACTGCAGACATCCATCATATATATATGTGTGTGTGTGTCCCAGTAAAAGTTAGTACACTGAGACTGCAGACATCCATCATATATATATATGTGTGTGTCCCAGTAAAAGTTAGTACACTGAGACTGCAGACATCCATCATATATATATATATATGTGTGTGTGTCCCAGTAAAAGTTAGTACACTGAGACTGCAGACATCCATCATATATATATATATATGTGTGTGTGTCCCAGTAAAAGTTAGTACACTGAGACTGCAGACATCCATCATATATATATATGTGTGTGTCCCAGTAAAAGTTAGTACACTGAGACTGCAGACATCCATCATATATATATATATATGTGTGTGTGTCCTAGTAAAAGTTAGTACACTGAGACTGCAGACATCCATCATATATATATATATGTGTGTGTCCCAGTAAAAGTTAGTACACTGAGACTGCAGACATCCATCATATATATATATATATATGTGTGTGTGTCCCAGTAAAAGTTAGTACACTGAGACTGCAGACATCCATCATATATATATATGTGTGTGTGTCCCAGTAAAAGTTAGTACACTGAGACTGCAGACATCCATCATATATATATATATGTGTGTGTGTCCCAGTAAAAGTTAGTACACTGAGACTGCAGACATCCATCATGTATATATATGTGTGTGTGTCCCAGTAAAAGTTAGTACACTGAGACTGCAGACATCCATCATATATATATATATGTGTGTCCCAGTAAAAGTTAGTACACTGAGACTGCAGACATCCATCATATATATATGTGTGTGTGTGTCCCAGTAAAAGTTAGTACACTGAGAGTGCAGACATCCATCATATATATATATATATATATGTGTGTGTGTCCTAGTAAAATTTAGTACACTGAGACTGCAGACATCCATCATATATATATGTGTGTGTGTGTCCCAGTAAAAGTTAGTACACTGAGAGTGCAGACATCCATCATATATATATATGTGTGTGTGTCCCCCAGTAAAAGTTAGAACACTGAGACTGCAGACATCCATCATATATATATAATGTGTGTGTGTGTCCCAGTAAAAGTTAGTACACTGAGACTGCAGACATCCATCATATATATATATGTGTGTGTGTCCCAGTAAAAGTTAGTACACTGAGACTGCAGACATCCATCATATATATATATGTGTGTGTGTCCCAGTAAAAGTTAGTACACTGAGACTGCAGACATCCATCATATATATATATATATGTGTGTGTCCCAGTAAAAGTTAGAATACTGAGACTGCAGACATCCATCATATATATATATGTGTGTGTGTCCCAGTAAAAGTTAGTACACTGAGACTGCAGACATCCATCATATATATATATGTGTGTGTGTCCCAGTAAAAGTTAGTACACTGAGACTGCAGACATCCATCATATATATATATGTGTGTGTCCCAGTAAAAGTTAGTACACTGAGACTGCAGACATCCATCATATATATATATGTGTGTGTCCCAGTAAAAGTTAGTAGACTGAGACTGCAGACATCCATCATATATATATATGTGTGTGTGTCCCAGTAAAAGTTAGTACACTGAGACTGCAGACATCCATCATATATATATATATGTGTGTGTGTCCCAGTAAAAGTTAGTACACTGAGACTGCAGACACCCATCATATATATATATGTGTGTGTCCCAGTAAAAGTTAGTACACTGAGACTGCAGACATCCATCATATATATATATGTGTGTGTCCCAGTAAAAGTTAGTACACTGAGACTGCAGACATCCATCATATATATATATGTGTGTGTCCCAGTAAAAATTAGTAGACTGACACTGCAGACATCCATCATATATATATATGTGTGTGTGTCCCAGTAAAAGTTAGTACACTGAGACTGCAGACATCCATCATATATATATATATATGTGTGTGTGTCCCAGTAAAAGTTAGAACACTGAGACTGCAGACATCCATCATATATATATATGTGTGTGTGTGTCCCAGTAAAAGTTAGTACACTGAGACTGCAGACATCCATCATATATATATATGTGTGTGTGTCCCAGTAAAAGTTAGTACACTGAGACTATAGACATCCATCATATATATATATATATATGTGTGTGTGTCCCAGTAAAAGTTAGTACACTGAGACTGCAGACATCCATCATATATATATATGTGTGTGTGTGTCCCAGTAAAAGTTAGTACACTGAGACTGCAGACATCCATCATATATATATATATGTGTGTGTGTCCCAGTAAAAGTTAGTACACTGAGACTGCAGACATCCATCATATATATATATATGTGTGTGTGTCCCAGTAAAAGTTAGTACACTGAGACTGCAGACATCCATCATATATATATATATGTGTGTGTGTCCCAGTAAAAGTTAGTAGACTGAGACTGCAGACATCCATCATATATATATATATGTGTGTGTCCCAGTAAAAGTTAGAACACTGAGACTGCAGACATCCATCATATATATATATGTGTGTGTGTCCCAGTAAAAGTTAGTAGACTGAGACTGCAGACATCCATCATATATATATATGTGTGTGTGTCCCAGTAAAAGTTAGTACACTGAGACTGCAGACATCCATCATATATATATATGTGTGTGTCCCAGTAAAAGTTAGTACACTGAGACTGCAGACATCCATCATATATATATATGTGTGTGTGTCCCAGTAAAAGTTAGTACACTGAGACTGCAGACATCCATCATATATATATATATGTGTGTGTGTCCCAGTAAAAGTTAGTACACTGAGACTGCAGACATCCATCATATATATATATGTGTGTGTGTCCCAGTAAAAGTTACAACACTGAGACTGCAGACATCCATCATATATATATGTGTGTGTGTGTCCCAGTAAAAGTTAGTACACTGAGACTGCAGACATCCATCATATATATATATGTGTGTGTCCCAGTAAAAATTAGTAGACTGAGACTGCAGACATCCATCATATATATATATGTGTGTGTGTCCCAGTAAAAGTTAGTACACTGAGACTGCAGACATCCATCATATATATATATGTGTGTGTGTCCCAGTAAAAGTTAGTACACTGAGACTGCAGACATCCATCATATATATATATATGTGTGTGTGTCCCAGTAAAAGTTAGTACACTGAGACTGCAGACATCCATCATATATATATATGTGTGTGTGTCCCAGTAAAAGTTAGTACACTGAGACTGCAGACATCCATCATATATATATATGTGTGTGTGTCCCAGTAAAAGTTAGTACACTGAGACTGCAGACATCCATCATATATATATATATGTGTGTGTGTCCCAGTAAAAGTTAGTACACTGAGACTGCAGACATCCATCATATATATATATGTGTGTGTGTCCCAGTAAAAGTTAGTACACTGAGACTGCAGACATCCATCATATATATATATGTGTGTGTGTCCCAGTAAAAGTTAGTACACTGAGACTGCAGACATCCATCATATATATATATATGTGTGTGTGTCCCAGTAAAAGTTAGTACACTGAGACTGCAGACATCCATCATATATATATATGTGTGTGTGTGTCCCAGTAAAAGTTAGTACACTGAGACTGCAGACATCCATCATACATATATATGTGTGTGTGTCCCAGTAAAAGTTAGTACACTGAGACTGCAGACATCCATCATATATATATATATGTGTGTGTGTCCCAGTAAAAGTTAGAACACTGAGACTGCAGACATCCATCATATATATATATATATGTGTGTGTGTCCCAGTAAAAGTTAGTACACTGAGACTGCAGACATCCATCATATATATATATGTGTGAGTGTCCCAGTAAAAGTTAGTACACTGAGACTGCAGACATCCATCATATATATATATATGTGTGTGTCCCAGTAAAAGTTAGAACACTGAGACTGCAGACATCCATCATATATATATATATGTGTGTGTCCCAGTAAAAGTTAGAACACTGAGACTGCAGACATCCATCATATATATATATATGTGTGTGTCCCAGTAAAAGTTACAACACTGAGACTGCAGACATCCATCATATATATATATGTGTGTGTGTCCCAGTAAAAGTTAGTACACTGAGACTGCAGACATCCATCATATATATATATGTGTGTGTGTCCCAGTAAAAGTTAGAACACTGAGACTGCAGACATCCATCATATATATATATATGTGTGTGTGTCCCAGTAAAAGTTAGTACACTGAGACTGCAGACATCCATCATATATATATATGTGTGTGTGTCCCAGTAAAAGTTAGAACACTGAGACTGCAGACATCCATCATATATATATATATGTGTGTGTGTCCCAGTAAAAGTTAGTACACTGAGACTGCAGACATCCATCATATATATATATATATGTGTGTGTGTCCCAGTAAAAGTTAGTACACTGAGACTGCAGACATCCATCATATATATATATGTGTGTGTGTCCCAGTAAAAGTTAGTACACTGAGACTGCAGACATCCATCATATATATATATGTGTGTGTGTCCCAGTAAAAGTTAGTACACTGAGACTACAGACATCCATCATATATATATATGTGTGTGTGTCCCAGTAAAAGTTAGAACACTGAGACTGCAGACATCCATCATATATATATATGTGTGTGTGTCCCAGTAAAAGTTACAACACTGAGACTGCAGACATCCATCATATATATATATATGTGTGTGTCCCAGTAAAAGTTACAACACTGAGACTGCAGACATCCATCATATATATATATATGTGTGTGTGTCCCAGTAAAAGTTAGTACACTGAGACTATAGACATCCATCATATATATATATATATATATATGTGTGTGTGTCCCAGTAAAAGTTAGTACACTGAGACTGCAGACATCCATCATATATATATATGTGTGTGTGTCCCAGTAAAAGTTAGTACACTGAGACTGCAGACATCCATCATATATATATATATGTGTGTGTCCCAGTAAAAGTTAGTACACTGAGACTGCAGACATCCATCATATATATATATGTGTGTGTGTCCCAGTAAAAGTTAGAACACTGAGACTGCAGACATCCATCATATATATATATATGTGTGTGTGTCCCAGTAAAATTTAGTACACTGAGACTGCAGACATCCATCATATATATATGTGTGTGTGTGTCCCAGTAAAAGTTAGTACACTGAGAGTGCAGACATCCATCATATATATATATGTGTGTGTGTCCCAGTAAAAGTTAGTACACTGAGACTGCAGACATCCATCATATATATATATGTGTGTGTCCCAGTAAAAGTTAGTACACTGAGACTGCAGACATCCATCATATATATATATATGTGTGTGTCCCAGTAAAAGTTAGAACACTGAGACTGCAGACATCCATCATATATATATATGTGTGTGTCCCCCAGTAAAAGTTAGAACACTGAGACCGCAGACATCCATCATATATATATATGTGTGTGTGTGTCCCAGTAAAAGTTAGTACACTGAGACTGCAGACATCCATCATATATATATATGTGTGTGTGTCCCAGTAAAAGTTAGTACACTGAGACTGCAGACATCCATCATATATATATATGTGTGTGTGTGTCCCAGTAAAAGTTAGTACACTGAGACTGCAGACATCCATCATGTATATATATGTGTGTGTGTGTCCCAGTAAAAGTTAGTACACTGAGACTGCAGACATCCATCATATATATATATATATGTGTGTGTCCCAGTAAAAGTTAGTACACTGAGACTGCAGACATCCATCATATATATATATATATGTGTGTGTCCCAGTAAAAGTTAGAACACTGAGACTGCAGACATCCATCATATATATATATGTGTGTGTGTCCCAGTAAAAGTTAGTACACTGAGACTGCAGACATCCATCATATATATATATATGTGTGTGTCCCAGTAAAAGTTAGTACACTGAGACTGCAGACATCCATCATATATATATATATGTGTGTGTCCCAGTAAAAGTTAGAATACTGAGACTGCAGACATCCATCATATATATATATGTGTGTGTGTCCCAGTAAAAGTTAGTACACTGAGACTGCAGACATCCATCATATATATATATGTGTGTGTCCCAGTAAAAGTTAGTACACTGAGACTGCAGACATCCATCATATATATATATGTGTGTGTCCCAGTAAAAGTTAGTAGACTGAGACTGCAGACATCCATCATATATATATATGTGTGTGTGTCCCAGTAAAAGTTAGTACACTGAGACTGCAGACATCCATCATATATATATATGTGTGTGTGTGTCCCAGTAAAAGTTAGTACACTGAGACTGCAGACATCCATCATATATATATATATATGTGTGTGTGTCCCAGTAAAAGTTAGTACACTGAGACTGCAGACATCCATCATATATATATATGTGTGTGTGTCCCAGTAAAAGTTAGAACACTGAGACTGCAGACATCCATCATATATATATGTGTGTGTGTGTCCCAGTAAAAGTTAGTACACTGAGACTGCAGACATCCATCATATATATATATGTGTGTGTCCCAGTAAAAGTTAGTACACTGAGACTGCAGACATCCATCATATATATATATGTGTGTGTCCCAGTAAAAATTAGTAGACTGAGACTGCAGACATCCATCATATATATATATGTGTGTGTGTCCCAGTAAAAGTTAGTACACTGAGACTGCAGACATCCATCATATATATATATATGTGTGTGTGTGTCCCAGTAAAAGTTAGAACACTGAGACTGCAGACATCCATCATATATATATATGTGTGTGTGTCCCAGTAAAAGTTAGTACACTGAGACTGCAGACATCCATCATATATATATATATGTGTGTGTCCCAGTAAAAGTTAGAACACTGAGACTGCAGACATCCATCATATATATATATGTGTGTGTGTCCCAGTAAAAGTTAGAACACTGAGACTGCAGACATCCATCATATATATATATGTGTGTGTGTGTCCCAGTAAAAGTTAGAACACTGAGACTGCAGACATCCATCATATATATATATATGTGTGTGTCCCAGTAAAAGTTAGTAGACTGAGACTGCAGACATCCATCATATATATATATATGTGTGTGTGTGTCCCAGTAAAAGTTAGTACACTGAGACTGCAGACATCCATCATATATATATATGTGTGTGTGTCCCAGTAAAAGTTAGTACACTGAGACTGCAGACATCCATCATATATATATATATGTGTGTGTGTCCCAGTAAAAGTTAGTACACTGAGACTGCAGACATCCATCATATATATATATATGTGTGTGTCCCAGTAAAAGTTAGTACACTGAGACTGCAGACATCCATCATATATATATATATGTGTGTGTCCCAGTAAAAGTTAGAACACTGAGACTGCAGACATCCATCATATATATATATGTGTGTGTGTCCCAGTAAAAGTTAGAACACTGAGACTGCAGACATCCATCATATATATATGTGTGTGTGTGTCCCAGTAAAAGTTAGTACACTGAGACTGCAGACATCCATCATATATATATATGTGTGTGTGTCCCAGTAAAAGTTAGAACACTGAGACTGCAGACATCCATCATATATATATATATGTGTGTGTGTCCCAGTAAAAGTTAGAACACTGAGACTGCAGACATCCATCATATATATATATGTGTGTGTGTCCCAGTAAAAGTTAGAACACTGAGACTGCAGACATCCATCATATATATATATATATGTATGTGTGTCCCCCAGTAAAAGTTAGAACACTGAGACTGCAGACATCCATCATATATATATATGTGTGTGTGTCCCAGTAAAAGTTAGAACACTGAGACTGCAGACATCCATCATATATATATATGTGTGTGTGTCCCAGTAAAAGTTAGTACACTGAGACTGCAGACATCCATCATATATATGTATATGTGTGTGTGTGCCAGTAAAAGTTAGAACACTGAGACTGCAGACATCCATCATATATATATATGTGTGTGTGTGTCCCAGTAAAAGTTAGTACACTGAGACTGCAGACATCCATCATATATATATATGTGTGTGTGTCCCAGTAAAAGTTAGAACACTGAGAGTGCAGACATCCATCATATATATATATATGTGTGTGTGTCCCAGTAAAAGTTAGTACACTGAGACTGCAGACATCCATCATATATATATATGTGTGTGTGTCCCAGTAAAAGTTAGTACACTGAGACTGCAGACATCCATCATATATATATATATGTGTGTGTGTCCCAGTAAAAGTTAGTACACTGAGACTGCAGACATCCATCATATATATATATGTGTGTGTGTCCCAGTAAAAGTTAGTACACTGAGACTGCAGACATCCATCATATATATATATATGTGTGTGTGTCCCAGTAAAAGTTAGTACACTGAGACTGCAGACACCCATCATATATATATATATGTGTGTGTCCCAGTAAAAGTTAGTAGACTGAGACTGCAGACATCCATCATATATATATATATATGTATGTGTGTCCCCCAGTAAAAGTTAGAACACTGAGACTGCAGACATCCATCATATATATATATATGTGTGTGTGTCCCAGTAAAAGTTAGAACACTGAGACTGCAGACATCCATCATATATATATATATGTGTGTGTGTCCCAGTAAAAGTTAGAACACTGAGACTGCAGACATCCATCATATATATATATATGTGTGTGTCCCAGTAAAAGTTAGAACACTGAGACTGCAGACATCCATCATATATATATATATGTGTGTGTGTCCCAGTAAAAGTTAGTACACTGAGACTGCAGACATCCATCATATATATATATGTGTGTGTGTCCCAGTAAAAGTTAGTACACTGAGACTGCAGACATCCATCATATATATATATATGTGTGTGTCCCAGTAAAAGTTAGTACACTGAGACTGCAGACATCCATCATATATATATATGTGTGTGTGTCCCAGTAAAAGTTAGAACACTGAGACTGCAGACATCCATCATATATATATATATGTGTGTGTGTCCCAGTAAAATTTAGTACACTGAGACTGCAGACATCCATCATATATATATGTGTGTGTGTGTCCCAGTAAAAGTTAGTACACTGAGAGTGCAGACATCCATCATATATATATATGTGTGTGTGTCCCCCAGTAAAAGTTAGAACACTGAGACCGCAGACATCCATCATATATATATATGTGTGTGTGTGTCCCAGTAAAAGTTAGTACACTGAGACTGCAGACATCCATCATATATATATATGTGTGTGTGTCCCAGTAAAAGTTAGTACACTGAGACTGCAGACATCCATCATATATATATATGTGTGTGTGTCCCAGTAAAAGTTAGTACACTGAGACTGCAGACATCCATCATATATATATATATATGTGTGTGTCCCAGTAAAAGTTAGTACACTGAGACTGCAGACATCCATCATATATATATATGTGTGTGTGTGTCCCAGTAAAAGTTAGTACACTGAGACTGCAGACATCCATCATATATATATATGTGTGTGTCCCAGTAAAAGTTAGTACACTGAGACTGCAGACATCCATCATATATATATATATATGTGTGTGTCCCAGTAAAAGTTAGAATACTGAGACTGCAGACATCCATCATATATATATATGTGTGTGTGTCCCAGTAAAAGTTAGAACACTGAGACTGCAGACATCCTTCATATATATATATGTGTGTGTCCCAGTAAAAGTTAGTAGACTGAGACTGCAGACATCCATCATATATATATATATGTGTGTGTGTCCCAGTAAAAGTTAGTACACTGAGACTGCAGACATCCATCATATATATATATGTGTGTGTCCCAGTAAAAGTTAGTACACTGAGACTGCAGACATCCATCATATATATATATATGTGTGTGTCCCAGTAAAAGTTAGAACACTGAGACTGCAGACATCCATCATATATATATATGTGTGTGTGTGTCCCAGTAAAAGTTAGTACACTGAGACTGCAGACATCCATCATATATATATATATGTGTGTGTCCCAGTAAAAGTTAGTACACTGAGACTGCAGACATCCATCATATATATATATATGTGTGTGTCCCAGTAAAAGTTAGAACACTGAGACTGCAGACATCCATCATATATATATATGTGTGTGTGTCCCAGTAAAAGTTAGAACACTGAGACTGCAGACATCCATCATATATATATATATGTGTGTGTGTCCCAGTATAAGTTAGTACACTGAGACTACAGACATCCATCATATATATATATGTGTGTGTGTCCCAGTAAAAGTTAGTACACTGAGACTGCAGACATCCATCATATATATATATGTGTGTGTCCCAGTAAAGTTAGTACACTGAGACTGCAGACATCCATCATATATATATATATATGTGTGTGTGTCCCAGTAAAAGTTAGTACACTGAGACTACAGACATCCATCATATATATATATATATGTGTGTGTGTCCCAGTAAAAGTTAGTACACTGAGACTGCAGACATCCATCATATATATATATATGTGTGTGTGTCCCAGTAAAAGTTAGTACACTGAGACTGCAGACATCCATCATATATATATGTGTGTGTGTCCCAGTAAAAGTTAGAACACTGAGACTGCAGACATCCATCATATATATATATGTGTGT
This sequence comes from Eledone cirrhosa, assembly GCA_964016885.1. Taxonomy (NCBI): domain Eukaryota; kingdom Metazoa; phylum Mollusca; class Cephalopoda; order Octopoda; family Eledonidae; genus Eledone; species Eledone cirrhosa. The sequence continues at coordinate 163,619,177 of OZ024743.1, forward strand.
GTCCCAGTAAAAGTTAGTACACTGAGACTGCAGAAATCCATCATATATATATATGTGTGTGTGTCCCAGTAAAATTTACAACACTGAGACTGCAGACATCCATCATATATATATATATGTGTGTGTCCCAGTAAAAGTTAGTACACTGAGACTGCAGACATCCATCATATATATATATGTGTGTGTGTCCCAGTAAAAGTTAGTACACTGAGACTGCAGACATCCATCATATATATATATATATGTGTGTGTCCCAGTAAAAGTTAGTAGACTGAGACTGCAGACATCCATCATATATATATATATATATATATATATGTGTGTGTGTCCCAGTAAAATTTACAACACTGAGACTGCAGACATCCATCATATATATATATATGTGTGTGTCCCAGTAAAAGTTAGTACACTGAGACTGCAGACATCCATCATATATATATATGTGTGTGTGTCCCAGTAAAAGTTAGTACACTGAGACTGCAGACATCCATCATATATATATATATATGTGTGTGTCCCAGTAAAAGTTAGTAGACTGAGACTGCAGACATCCATCATATATATATATATATGTGTGTGTGTGTCCCAGTAAAAGTTAGTACACTGAGACTGCAGACATCCATCATATATATATATGTGTGTCTCCCAGTAAAAGTTAGTAGACTGAGACTGCAGACATCCATCATATATATATATATGTGTGTGTGTCCCAGTAAAAGTTAGTACACTGAGACTGCAGACATCCATCATATATATACATGTGTGTCTCCCAGTAAAAGTTAGTAGACTGAGACTGCAGACATCCATCATATATATATATATGTGTGTGTGTCCCCCAGTAAAAGTTAGAACACTGAGACTGCAGACATCCATCATATATATATATATGTGTGTGTGTGTCCCAGTAAAAGTTAGTAGACTGAGACTGCAGACATCCATCATATATATATATGTGTGTGTGTGTCCCAGTAAAAGTTAGTAGACTGAGACTGCAGACATCCATCATATATATATATATGTGTGTGTGTCCCAGTAAAAGTTAGTAGACTGAGACTGCAGACATCCATCATATATATATATGTGTGTGTGTGTCCCAGTAAAAGTTAGTAGACTGAGACTGCAGACATCCATCATATATATATATGTGTGTGTGTCCCAGTAAAAGTTAGAACACTGAGACTGCAGACATCCATCATATATATATATGTGTGTGTCCCAGTAAAAGTTAGTACACTGAGACTGCAGACATCCATCATATATATATATGTGTGTGTGTCCCAGTAAAAGTTAGTACACTGAGACTGCAGACATCCATCATATATATATATATGTGTGTCCCCCAGTAAAAGTTAGAACACTGAGACTGCAGACATCCATCATATATATATATGTGTGTGTGTGTCCCAGTAAAAGTTAGTACACTGAGACTGCAGACATCCATCATATATATATATATGTGTGTGTGTCCCAGTAAAAGTTACAACACTGAGAGTGCAGACATCCATCATATATATATATGTGTGTGTGTCCCAGTAAAAGTTAGTACACTGAGACTGCAGACATCCATCATATATATATATGTATGTGTGTCCCAGTAGAAGTTAGAACACTGAGACTGCAGACATCCATCATATATATATATGTGTGTGTGTGTCCCAGTAAAAGTTAGTACACTGAGACTACAGACATCCATCATATATATATATGTGTGAGTGTCCCAGTAAAAGTTAGAACACTGAGACTGCAGACATCCATCATATATATATATATGTGTGTGTCCCAGTAAAAGTTAGTACACTGAGACTGCAGACATCCATCATATATATATATGTGTGTGTCCCAGTAAAAGTTAGTACACTGAGACTGCAGACATCCATCATATATATATATGTGTGTGTGTCCCAGTAAAGGTTAGTACACTGAGACTGCAGACATCCATCATATATATATATATGTGTGTGTCCCAGTAAAAGTTAGAACACTGAGACTGCAGACATCCATCATATATATATATATGTGTGTGTGTCCCAGTAAAAGCTAGAACACTGAGACTGCAGACATCCATCATATATATATATGTGTGTGTCCCAGTAAAAGTTAGAACACTGAGACTGCAGACATCCATCATATATATATATATGTGTGTGTGTCCCAGTAAAAGTTAGTACACTGAGACTGCAGACACGCATCATATATATATGTGTGTGTGTGTCCCAGTAAAAGTTAGTACACTGAGACTGCAGACATCCATCATATATATATATATGTGTGTGTGTGTCCCAGTAAAATTTAGTACACTGAGACTGCAGACATCCATCATATATATATATATATGTGTGTGTCCCAGTAAAAGTTAGTACACTGAGACTACAGACATCCATCATATATATATATATATGTATGTGTGTCCCAGTAAAAGTTAGAACACTGAGACTGCAGACATCCATCATATATATATATGTGTGTGTGTGTCCCAGTAAAAGTTACAACACTGAGACTGCAGACATCCATCATATATATATATATATGTGTGTGTGTCCCAGTAAAAGTTAGAACACTGAGACTGCAGACATCCATCATATATATATATGTGTGTGTGTCCCAGTAAAAGTTAGTACACTGAGACTGCAGACATCCATCATATATATATATGTGTGTGTGTGTCCCAGTAAAAGTTAGTACACTGAGACTGCAGACATCCATCATATATATATATGTGTGTGTGTGTCCCAGTAAAAGTTAGTACACTGAGACTGCAGACATCCATCATATATATATATGTGTGTGTGTCCCAGTAAAAGTTACAACACTGAGACTGCAGACATCCATCATATATATATATATGTGTGTGTGTCCCAGTAAAAGTTAGTACACTGAGACTGCAGACATCCATCATATATATATATGTGTGTGTGTCCCAGTAAAAGTTAGTACACTGAGACTGCAGACATCCATCATATATATATATATGTGTGTGTGTCCCAGTAAAAGTTAGTACACTGAGACTGCAGACATCCATCATATATATATATGTGTGTGTGTCCCAGTAAAAGTTAGTACACTGAGACTACAGACATCCATCATATATATATATGTGTGTGTGTCCCAGTAAAAGTTAGTACACTGAGACTGCAGACATCCATCATATATATATATGTGTGTGTGTGTCCCAGTAAAAGTTAGTAGACTGAGACTGCAGACATCCATCATATATATATATGTGTGTGTGTGTCCCAGTAAAAGTTAGTACACTGAGACTGCAGACATCCATCATATATATATATATGTGTGTCCCAGTAAAAGTTAGTAGACTGAGACTGCAGACATCCATCATATATATATATGTGTGTGTGTCCCAGTAAAAGTTAGTACACTGAGACTGCAGACATCCATCATATATATATATATATGTGTGTGTCCCAGTAAAAGTTAGTACACTGAGACTGCAGACATCCATCATATATATATATATGTGTGTGTCCCAGTAAAAGTTAGTACACTGAGACTGCAGACATCCATCATATATATATATGTGTGTGTCCCAGTAAAAGTCAGTACACTGAGACTGCAGACATCCATCATATATATATATATATGTGTGTGTGTCCCAGTAAAAGTTAGTACACTGAGACTGCAGACATCCATCATATTTATATGTGTGTGTGTCCCAGTAAAAGTTAGAACACTGAGACTGCAGACATCCATCACATATATATATATATGTGTGTGTGTCCCAGTAAAAGTTAGTACACTGAGACTGCAGACATCCATCATATATATATATATATGTGTGTGTGTGTCCCAGTAAAATTTAGTACACTGAGACTGCAGACATCCATCATATATATATATATATGTGTGTGTCCCAGTAAAAGTTAGAACACTGAGACTGCAGACATCCATCATATATATATATATGTGTGTGTCCCAGTAAAAGTTAGTACACTGAGACTGCAGACATCCATCTTATATATATGTGTGTGTGTCCCAGTAAAAGTTAGTACACTGAGACTGCAGACATCCATCATATATATATATGTGTGTGTGTGTCCCAGTAAAAGTTAGAACACTGAGACTGCAGACACCCATCATATATATGTGTAGCGAAGTGACACCTGTCGTGTGCTTGGGGACAGCTATGCAGAGTTACCTGCACATAGCTCTGACGTGACCAAATCATTCTCTCTCTGGCGGTGACTTGCGAAGAGATGACACACATAATTTTGTGCTACGCTAAACAGCCATCATTATTATTTTTCGATAAAATAAAGTACCAGTAATGTACTCGGTAATTGCTGGCCTTGTGCCTAAAATAGAAACAATTATTATTTTATAATCCCGCCGAGGTTAACTTTGCCTTTCATCCTTACGGGGTCGATAAAATAAAGTACCAGTAATACACTGGGATAATTTCTGGCCTTGTGCCAAAAGTAGAAACAATTATTTTATAATAAAATAATATATTTTATTATATACAATTGGTTATGCTGTATTTTCTAAGAAGATATCTGATTCACTTCTGTAATGGGAATCAGGTAGCTTTCTAAAGTGGCTGACGCCGACAAAGAAAAAAAACGCCTTCTCATCTGTTAACTTTCAACTTCTCTTCCACATCTCGAACGCAACATTTTTTCTTCGAAAACAGAAAAACAAGCAAAAACTAGTGTAATACAGTGGAGTACAAAAAAAAACAGTGACTTTAGAAAAACCAAACAAAAACTATCGCGAACTAAAACAGTGCTTAACAATATTGAACATTTTAGAAAAAAAAAAAAAAGTTTATATATATATATATTTTATTATAAGAAAAAAAAAAACTAAAAATTCAACATGGCTGCCCTGTCCAGCAATTTTTGAGCCATTTCTTCTACTTGGCAGGAATGCAGCCATCTGATTGGCTGAGCCGCATCATGGGATGACTTCTTCTTGAACAAGAAATGCTGAAGCCATCTTTGTATCTTATGTCTTACTGTCGTGCGACTTAAAATTTCCGAATTTTGCCAATTCACTAAAGGACTGTTTCTTGTATAAATAGTAGACAACGTTTTTATTGATGTGTGGATGTTAAGGGAATTTTGTATTTTCCCGTTGTTCTAAACATCTCATTTTTCTGTGTTAGGCACTCGGAAGCGATACCTCGTGCCGTTCGTTTCAACAGGATATCACTTTGAATTTTTATGTGGACTGATACATTCTCATAATGAGTGGTACGAATTTACCTGTGTTTTCTGGCGATCCTAAGCTATGGTTCACGCAACTAGATGCCTATTTTGCTGCCTGCGGAGTTAAAGCAGAACACAAGCTCAATGTCCTGGTTAGTGGGATACCTGCTTCGCTGGCTACTTCAGTAAAGGATTTAATCATAGATCCGCCACTTGGTACAAGTTATGATTGGAGACAGAAATTTTACGACAAAATTGTGGATCTGCTGAAAGCAGATTTCGTTCCTTACTGGAAGCCGAGAGCTTAGGCGATAGGACTCCATCTGAATTCTTACGACGTATTCGAAACCTGAGCGAGTCAGCCGACGAAGACAGCTCCTTCATTAAAAAACTACTTTTCTCTCGCCTTCTGAATAACGTCCAGACGATATTGGCCAACATGATCGATACCAGCTCGTTAGAGCAGATTTCTGCTTCAGCTGATCGGATAGTGGAATTTTCATGACAAACGACCTCGTCGGACTCTTGTGTTGCTTCTTCCTCCGTTTCGAGCCAGCGTGTCTCAACACGCAAAGACGCCATGTTGCAGGCTATCGACGCATTGACATGTCAGGTAGCTAATTTATGCAGGGAGAATAGGCCATCTTCCAGGCGGTCAAAAAGACGCATTCCTTCTCGTCTTCTCATCGTCGCGCCAATACGCCTGCCAGAAATTCTTCTTTCTGCTGGTATCATGCCACATTTACAGAAAATGCGAAGCACTGCAGACCACCTTGTAGCTATTCGACTGCGAGAAACGTAAAACAGAGTCACTGAAGGCGGCAGCTGAACTCTGTGCGGACCACCGTAACCGCCATTTCTTTATAGAGGACAGCCTGTCAGGAAGATCTTTCCTTGTAGATACGGGAGCCTCCTGCAGCATTTGGCCGGTGAATTGTGTTAAGGAAACTCCTCCTGAGTCGCCCATGAATCTACGAGCTGTTAATCATTCGCCAATACGGACTTTTGGACAAATCTCGCTCCCGCCTTAAATTCAGACATCTACGACGAGAATTTAAATGGGTTTTTACAATTGCTGCCCTACCATGTCCAATCTTGGGAGCGGATTTTCTACACTATTTTGCTTTGACTGGACGTCCGTGGCCGACGCTTAGTGGATGGCATAACTGGCTTTTCTCTTTGTTGCCAAAAAGCTGATTTTCCAACGGTTAGCCCGACCTTCTTCATCGCTACCACTGGAAACGCCTATCATGGATTATTGGATTCGTTCCCACAACTTACTCCAGGAAATTTTCGAGTCGCGGGACCGACTCGCACAACGGAGCATTTTATCACTACAACTGGCGCCCTAGTGTTTTCACGTCCTTGTCGCTTGCCTGCGGACAAATTGAAAGCAGCACGGTCCGAGTTCGACCATATGCTGCAGCTAGGCATAATTCGCCCCTCTACGAGCCCTTGGGCTTCTCCGTTACACATGGTACCCAAGACTTCTGGCGACTGGATTATAGGAAGTTGAACGCTATAACTGTCCCAGATAGATATCCTATTCCACATCTGCAAGATTTTGCATCGTCGTTGCAGGGATGTAAAATTTTCTCGAAGCTCGCTTTGGTGCGAGCCTATCATCAAATTCCTGTCAAGAAAGAAGATATTCCGAAAACGGCCATTACGACTCCATTTGGATCATTCGAATTTCTAACCATGCCTTTCGGACTCAGGAATGCTGCTAGCGCCTTTCAACGGTTTAGAATTTGTCTACACTTATATAGATGATCTTCTGGTTGCTAGTTCCTCAAGAGAAGAACATATGCGTCATCTGAATCTTTTATTCTGTCGACTACGGGATAACAGCGTTCTAATAAATCCCGCGAAATGTGTTTTTGGTGCGGAATCACTGAATTTTTTAGGTCATGTCATCGACGCCGAGGGTATCCGACCCCTCCCTCAACAAGTGAAGGCCATTCAGGATTAGCCTCCTCCTACCTCACTTTGCCAGTTACGTCAATTCTTGGGACCGATAAATTTTTATAGACGTTTCGTTCCTCAGTGTGCTAAACTACTCTTTTCTCTTACCGAGACTTTTAAAAAATTGTCGCAAGAAGAATAAGGAAATTTCTTTGACCCAGACTCAGCTCGAAGATTTTCAGAATGCCAAAACAGCATTGGCTAGTGCATCTTTGCTAGCCCACCCAGTGTCCAATGCCAAGCTTTCGCTTTGTGTTGATGTATCGGATACTGCAGTGGGTGCAGTCTTGCAACAGAGTAGTGCCGATCACCAACAACCAGGAAGCTGAAACCAGCAGAAACTCGCTACAACACTTTTGGTCGGGAGCTGTTAGCCATCTACCTTTCCGTGAAACATTTTTCGCATATGCTTGAAGGAAGGAATTTTACAATCTTTACTGACCACAAACCTTTGACTTTCGCTTTGAGGGCAAAGTCCGACAAATACTCGCCCAGAGAGACAAGGCACCTCGACTTTATTTCGCAGTTCACCAATGACATCCAGCATATCCCAGGCTCACTGAATACACCGGCCGATGCCCTGTCACGATTGCCAATCAGTTCGATTTCGTCATCCCAAGAGATTGATTTAAATCACTTGGCAGCAGACCAGCCTGCACTCGAATCATTGGATCTTGGATCAACCGAATTTGTGACTAGCAATTTGAAATACCTGCCTTTGCCTACCGCAGACGGACAGATTCTCTGCAACGTTTCTTTGGGTTCACCAAGACCATTCGTCCCGCCAAACCATCGTCGAACTGTGTTTCTTGCTTTGCACTCATTTCTCACCCAGGATCTTCCGCCACAGTAAAGCTCATAACAGCCAGATTTTTCTGGCCAAATATGAGGTGCGATATTACTGTTTGGTGCCGTTCCTGTATTACTTGCCAGAAATCGAAAATTCACAAACACGTTAAGGCTCCACTTGGTACTTTCAGTACACCGGACGCTCGTTTTCGTCACATTCATGTGGACATCGTGGGACTTTGGCCAGTCAGTTGTGGTCCTTCTTATCTGTTGACTATTGTAGATTGTTTTTCGCGATGGCCTGAAGCCATCCCCTTGAAAGACATCACTGCTGAGACGATAGCGCATGCCCTTGTATCAGGGTGGATTGCCAACCACGGTTACTACCGACCATGGAAGACAGTTTCAATCTGTTCTCTTCTCCGAATTGACGAAGATCATTGGCGCTAAACGCATCCGAACAACTTCATATCATCCCGCTCTACGGGCTTCTTCTGACTCTATGCGTTGGTGTGAGTACCTCCCTATTGTGTTGCTAGGGATTCGATCATCAATAAAGGTGGACCTTGGGTTCTCTCCGGCCGAATTATTGTAGGTGCTCCTCTAGCGTTACCTGGGCAAATACTTGCCCCTGTCGATCTTGCTACACAAGATCCGCTTTCTTACGTATCCGGTCTGCGTTCTTATTTTCAGGACCTGCCGCCGATGGATACGAGGAAACAAACTGTAAAAACTGCAGTCCCGAGGGATATTGCCTCGTGGACCCATGTGTTCGTAAGAAACGATGCTGTGAGACCACCTCTCACACAACTGTACTCTGGACCCTACCGTGTGTTAGCTCGTTCTGATAAACATTTCACAGTAGACATTAAGGGATCCAGATAGACCATTGCGGTTGATAGACTTACAGGCACACACAGACGCTCACGCACCTGAGCCACAAACGCCCTCATCTTTCTCTTTTGCACACACACCTGTTTCTTTGCATGCCTTGCATTTTGTTTGCTGCTTGTGCAAACATTTCTTTTGTTTATTACCTATCTTTGCCTTGCTTCTCACTACATATGTTTACTTCTTCATCGATTGGTCATCTGGAGGAGGGCTATATGTAGCGAAGCGACACCTGTCGTCTGCTTGGGGACAGCTATGCAGAGTTACCTGCACATAGCTCTGACGTCACCAAATCATTCTCACTCCGGCGGCAACTTGCGAAGAGACGACACGCATAATTTTGTGCTACGCTAAACAGCCATCATTAGGTGAATTGGCAGTATCGATAAAGGGTCGGACGCCATGCTTTGACGCATAGAGTTACGGCCCTTGCCATTCTGAGTTCAAATCCCGCCAAGGTTAACTTTGCCTTTCATTCTTACGGGGTCGATAAAATAAAGTACCAGTAATGTACTGGGTATTTGCTGGTCTTGTGCCAAAAAGTAGAAACAATTATTATTTTATATTTATTTTAAAAGTAGAAACAATTATTATTTTATAATAAATAATCGAGGGTGGTGGATTGGCAGTATTGGTAAAGGGTCGGATGCCATGCTTTGCAGCAAAGAGTTACGGCCCTTTATGGTCTGAGTTCAAATTCCGCCGAGGTTAACCGGGGTCGATAAAATAAAGTACCAGTAATGTACTAAGTAATTGCTGGCCTTGTGCCAAAAGTAGAAACAATTATTATTTTATAATAAAATAATTGTTTCTACTTTCGGCACAAGGCCAGCAATTACCCAGTACATTACTGGTACTTTATTTTATCGACCTCGTAAGGATGAAAGGCAACCAAAATAATATATTTTATTATATACAATTGGTTATGCTGTATTTTCTAAGAAGATATCTGATTCACTTCTGTAATGGGAATCAGGTAGCTTTCTAAATATGTATGTGTATATGTATATGTATATGTCCCTAAGCTCAATGGCTAGAGCACTCAGTGGTACGAGGTTCAATCTCACATAGCAGATACTGGCAACTTCTTTTACCATCTCTAAGAGTCTTTATCTTATTTTATAAACTATTTTGTAGCAACTGACTGTACTTGCAGTTATTTTCTGTGTTTGAGCATCCTGCATTTTCTATAAATTGTATTCTTTCAGTGCTTCATAAGTCTGAAAGGCAGAGCTTTGCACTTGATGTTTGTGTATATATACATAGTAAAGAATAAGTATGTATAAGGGTTTTTACAACAATTTATTCAGAAATTTTCTATTACAAATGTTTCATGATGACTATGCAGTGTGTTGATTCCATAGCATCAATCCAACCTCTTCAGATGGTCTTCCGAACATTTGTTTATCCACCCCTAGTTCTATGGAAAATTTCCGAATAAATCGATGTAAAAACCCAATATGCATATTTATTTTTCACTGTATATACTCCGCCTGGACTGCCAGATGAAATCTGGGATGCTTCAAGCTGTTGAGTGCTTTTGTCAGGATACTTCGAAATCTACCATTTGGGGTGTTGGATGCAATGCTGTAATTGGTCGTCTACCTACATATAATATGTATATATATCGTGTGACCACCCAGTCCCACTCTGTAAAGGTGGTTGGTGTTAGGAAAGGCATCCAGCAGCCATAAAAATCCCACCCAAAACAATTCCCACTATAAGCAGGGTACGCTGCAACCAACTGGCCAGACCTACCTCATAATGGGACCACCTAGTTCCATGGTTCTGCTATGAGCAGGGTACAGCGCAGCCAACTGGCCAGACCCTCCTCATAATAGGACAACCCAGTTCCACACTGTAAACATGGTTGGTGTTTAGGAAGGACATGAAGCAGCTGAAATGTGGTCCAGTAAGAGCTAGGCCCGCTGCAGCCAACTGGCCTCACTAGCCTCATAAGTGGGACCACACACTCCCACACAGTAAATGTGGTTGGTGTTAGGAAGGACACCTAGCAGCTGTAAAAACCTAGCCAAGACATGGTCTCATATGAGTAAGATTCAGCGCAGCCAACTGACCACAATTGCCTCAAGTGTGATGACCTAGTCCAACACTTAAATGTGGTTGGTGTTAGGAAAGGCATCTAGCATTTTCCTTTAGCATATAAATATCACGATTTTTAATAGAAACACGGTTAAAATATCCACAACTCCCCACTTAACACCCAACATCACTGCATCTAAAGTAGCAAAATCACCTAGCCATAGTAATATAAACTCCTGAAATTAGTTTTAGCTGCAATTGTATTAATAGGGACTACTACCCTCCAGCTCGGAAATGCCTATCAAGCAATATAGTTTATAAATGTAAGGTTAACACTTCAAATACTAGTAAGGCTTACATATCGTTAACAGCCAATAGATTGAAGCTGCATTTATACATTCATTTTAAAAGTCTTTAAGAAGGAATATGACTTCACTTTCAGTCTATGTCTGGTGTTTAAAAAACAATAACAACCGATATGTTAATCTGTGAGATGTTAGTTAAAGCTAAATCCTATAACAGTAATGAAATACCTTGTGATCTTTGTGCTGCTGAAGCCCTAAAAATTCTTTATGTCAACTAAAGTATTTCAAACAAAAAAATCTGAGGCAATTTCGACTTGTAAACATAGACTGTATAAAACATTCTTCTATTACAGCCCCACATTATATCTCAACGGTTAGTACGGACAATATGCAGATGATATACATCATTGATGTGGTAGCTAAGAACAATCAAACTTTATACTCAGCTTTTTATATATGTGTATGTATGTGTCATTATCATCATCATTTAACATCCATTTTCCATGCGAGCATTGGTTAGACGGGATGTCCCATTAGCGACAAGTCAGGTCAAGTGACTGTATCTTGCTCATATTTCTGGCTAGGTTTCAATGGCTGGATGCCGTTCCTAACACCAGCCACACTTACAGTGGGTGCTGGGTGCTTTTTGCATTGACACCTACACGACCACTTTACCGTGTGCGCTTGGTGCTTTTTGTCATGACACCTATACAACTACTTTACAGTGTGGGCTGAATGCTTTTCTATTGTGATACCAACATAATTTTACAGTGTAAGGGTGGTGTGGATGGGTGGGTTTTGGTGTGTTGGAGGTGTATGGAAGCGGGTATTGTGGTTAAGAGGTGCCTACTAGATGTATGTTTGAGTCCGTGCACATGGGAAGATGTCTTCTGTATTACTGCATAACACCAAAGATCTCCATCCTGTGCCATTGTCTTTGAGAGGTGCAATTACGCAAGGTCAGCTTTTATCATCTCATCCTAGGTCTTCCCGCTCTATAGCCTCCATCAACTGTGATTGCCGTGCACCTTTTTATACAGCTGTCATCCTTCATATGCATCACATGTCCATACCAATGCAATCTTCTCTCTAGTATACTGCATCTGATCACTCTTATGCTTGATTCTCTCTCAGTTCATTTATGCTTTGATGTTTGTGCATTACACATCCATCGGAGCATGCATGCTTCATTTCTTTCCAATCTTTTCAGGCCAGCTGCACACAGTGCCCAGGTCTCTCTACCATGTAACATTGCTGTTTGTATACATGTATCGTACAATCTACCCTTTATTTTAAAGGAAAAGCCTTTTGTAGCTAGCAATCGTAGTAGCTCCCTGAATTTCTTCCATCCTGTTTTCATTCTGGCTACCGTACTTTCAGTCTAGACCTCTAAATGGGCAAAAGCTGGGATGAGGTGACAAGCAGGGTGGCCTCACTCATGCAGAAATGAGCTGAAAGGAAGCTATCCCTAAAAGGTTGGGCAATGGTGGCGAACACGTACATTGTATCCATCATCTACTACTCCCTGAGCATTGTGCCTAATCCCAATCCACATTTGACTGCACTGGAGCACCCTCTCTTTCGCTTCTTATGGAAGGGACATTTGCTGTCAATACTCGCTGCATGAAGGGCTGGGCATGCTGTGGCTAATGATGTGCAAACATGCACTGAGGCTATGGCTTCTCCAGCTCTTCCTTGATGGTGAACAGGTGTGGTCGCCATTTGCTTGACACGTTTTTCCTCAGCTTGTCTCCTTGACAGAGCTGCAGTCCTGGGTCAAGTGAAAACTGAGAGGAAGCTTGGAGACTGGACTGTCTGCAAGAGCTCACAGCCCTCAGCCAATCAGGCAGTACGATCGTTGGAAACTCCACCTTGGCATTCTATACAGGATTAATGAGGGTAAGAGCGATGATTTCCTTGGGGAGACTCTGGGCATTGATGAAAATCAACAAGCCAATCTTTTCTGGAGAACTTTTGGACTGGGGGCCATGGACAACTTCCAGAAAGTACCATGAGCCGGGTCTGTCTAAGATGCGCGCAAGGCATCTACGGACAGCTGCAGGACAAATTCAACAACTTGCCCAGCCATGACATCAAACTACTGGTCAGCAATTTCAATGTTCAGATTGACTGCAACAGACAGGGACTGGAACAGGCCACCGGGCTGTTCGGTTCTGCTGCAGTCACTACGGACAATGGCGAGAGACTGCAGCTCTTTTGCACCATCAACAGCTTGTGCTTCAGCAACACCTACTTCAAACACAAGCTGATTCACAAAGCTAATTGGCAGTCTCTGGACCAGAAAAGCCACAACAAAATTGACTACGTCTACATCAACCAGTGTTGGTGCGCAATGTCAGAGTGTACCGAGGTGCAGACGTGCGCTCAGACTACCACCTACTGAGTGCTGAACTTCTGCTGTCATCATCATCATCATCATCATCAACGTTTAACGTCCGTGTTCCACGCTTGCATGGGTTTGGACGGGGGTAGTCCCACTTGAGGTAAGAGTGACTGCCTTGCTCGCATAGGACTGTCTGGCAGGTTTTCTACAGTTGGATGCCCTTCCTAACACCAACCACATTTACAGTGTGGGCTGTGTCTAAAGAAATGGACACGACAGGTACGACCGAAGCTGTATGCAGTGGAGAAGCTGAAGGATCTCGGTCAAGCACGACTGTACCAACTAGCGCTGCACAACCCGTTTCAGCAGTTGATTGAGGCTGCAGATGTGGAAGATCAATGGGTGATGTTTGCATCAGCAGTGACTAGCAGCACAAGAAACTGCTGACCAAAGGTGAAAGTTGAATGAGATTCTGCCAGATCGGAGGAAGACTAAGGAAAAGAGATGCCCCTTACCACCAAATCGACTGACTAGTCAAGCAAAGCTGCCGGCAGGACAAACACAGCTGGCTGGAGAAAAAAGTGCTGAGGTGGTGTAAGCTGCTGGTCGCAATGACACAAAAACACTGTTCCGCATCGTGAGGGAGTTGACGGGAGTCAACATGTCAGTGAAGGACAAAAATGGTAAGACATTGACCACTGGAGCAGAACTAGTCCAGAGATGGGTGGAGCACTTCCAGGAGTCACTGAACCAACTAGCTCCAGTCACCCTGATAGACTTAACTGCAGAGACTCCAGCAATTGTTGCAGTACTCAAAGTCTGCGAAGACCAAGTCACCCCCAAAAAATATATATATATAAACAAGATTATTAATGGAAAAATTTTACTTCTTTCATCCCCAAACCATATTTATTCCCTTACATGTGTTTCAAAAGATATATGATTTCCACTCTTCGAAATGTTCGTAAATTTTTCGCTTAGTCATGTCTGTCTATATGGCTATAGAGTCATATTCTTTCTCCTCAGAGAGATAAAACCTTTACACTGTATGTTGTCAGTGATACATTGACTTTACCTTTTGCAGGGATGTTGTATATAAATCATGCATATTAAGTACAGAGTTTCTTTCAATAGAAAAATATTTTTCGGGTTTTATTTTTTCCATTGTTCATTTCTTGACATCTTATTTACTTTACAGGGATAAAAAAATAATTTAATAATAAAAACAAAACGTTTTATTTCACTTCTAGTAAAGAGAGACAATTCATGGAAACTGAATTCAGAATTTTGATCCTGGGATTAAGCAAACCAATTTTGAATCAATTCACATTTTGCGCTACTAATAACATTTGATTAAGCGGGTACTATAGGATACACATGGAAATGCATATAGTCATATTGACATGTTATTGTCTCCATATTCCCAGACCCATATAAGTGCATATTTTATTTGGCTTCCTCCATTGATGTACATACCTAATGGTGTATATAGGTTCTACAGATACACATCCCATAGCTGTGTGTATTAAGATGTAGACCCAGAATTATTCTCATACATATGCATGGACATACATGCACACAGCTCACATAAACCCATATATAAACAGACACATATATACACACACACACACACATATATATATACACATACGCACATATGTCTTCACAGTTAGGTATACAACAAATCCTCAAGTAAGCATTTATCCATGCCTTGATAGGTTCATACACCAGGAATTATGTGTATGGACTCATCCAAATGTATATAACTATAGATAGTCTTATTTTGCTTTGTGTGGTGGTATCCATAATAGGGCTAATTTGGGGAAATGTATGTCCTTGAAAATTGTATATTTCCAAAATACATATTTAACACAGCAGTGTGGTAATATAATGATATATTGTTTAAATCCAAATATAGAAGTATATGTGGGCCATGAGGTGAGACTTTCGGTTGATCTATTGATGGGAAGACCACGTGGTGAAGAACTGCCTAGCAAAACCTTCAGTTATGTGAAACATCTGCAAGAGAGACTGACTGAGGTACACCAGCAAGTTAGGGAAGCTCTGAAGTTTTCGGATGGAGTGATGAAACGTCAGCATGATGCCAGGGCAAGTGAGATCAACTGTAAGGAGGGTGATGAAGTGTGGTTTTATAATCCCCAGCGGAAAACGGGACTCGCCGAAGCTGCAGAGTTCATGGGAATGACCCTATACTGTGATGAATCACCTATTCAGTGTGATGTACAGGATTCAAGGAGGCAAGATGTCTCCTCATAAGATTGTGCATGTGAACTGTCTGTGGAAGTACTATGGGTCTGGCCAGTTCAGCTGGGATATCCCTGGGAGGTTGGACACATCTCTTGACAAAGGCACTGGGGAGGATCAAAGAGAAGGAGCACAAGAGCAAGTCAGTCACTGTAAGGAAGAAATACGAGAAGAAGAAGTAAACCAAAAATAGAATCAAGAGACACCAGGGGAAATGGATCCAAGCTGGGAAAAACAATGTCCTCGGAAGCGGCAAAGGAAAAAACCCTATAAGTTCAAGGATTATTTTCTGTATGATTAATGAATATTTATAAATTTTGTGTACTTTTGTCAGGTCGACAAAGATGTTGGGAGGGGTAGTGTTATGAAGGAGATAGTAAAGTCTGTCATCAGCTGTAAATGTGATGAAAAAACTAACAATGGATCACGTGACTGATTTGAAGCATGATGCATGGTTTTTTTTTTTGTGTTTTACTGGAGATAGATTATTTAAACGAGTGGAGTTGCCAATGCAGGGAGTTGATATGCTGTTGGCAGCTAGAGCACTCTAAGGTTGGTGGCATGGTAAAAACAGTTGGTGTAAAGTTGGCTATGTGAATAGTCGGTGTGAACCCAGGCAGTGAAGAACAAACTTACACAAGACATCCAGCCTGGTGCATCTATTTCTTTTCTTCTAAGGAAGTTGGCTTGCTGGTCAGGATTGCGGTTTCCCAGCTGCTGACTTTGGGTTGTTGGAGCCATGTTGCAGTTGGAGACTGCATTTTGCAACAATCATCATCATCATCATTTTACGTCCGCTTTTCCCTGCTTGCAAGGGTGGGACAGGAACTGATTCTGGCTTGATTTCTACAGCTGGATGCCCTTCCTAACACCAACCTCATTTACAGTGAGTGCTGGGTGTTTTTTTGCAGTCGCGCCTACATGTCCACTTTGCAGTGGAATGATAGGGATCCCAGTCCCTATCATCTCATTTCTACAGCTGAGTAAATTGGAGCAATGTAAAATAAAGTGTCTTGCTCAAGGAAACAACACATCACCCGGTCTGAGAATTGAACAATATGTGTATATATTTATATGCATGTATGTGTGTGTGTATATATATATGTGTGTGTGTGTGTGTGTGTGTGTGTGTATGTATATAGATATATATATTTGTTTAGCTAAGAATGTAGGCTTTATATGTAGCAGTTTCAAACAACCACAGGAAACAAGCACTACCAAATTCTTGGAGGGCTCTGTAGAAACAGTAGATAGCTTCTGTTACCTGGGAGACCAAATTAGCAGCAGAGGTTGGTGTTCTGAAAGTACACTAGCCAAAGGAAAATGATGGAAGAAGTTCAGGGAGCTTCTACCACTGCTAGCTTTTCCCTCAAAATGAACAGCAATGTTGCATGGTAGTGAGACCTGAGCATTGAGTGCAGAAGACTTGCATAGATTGGAAACAAATGAAGCTTGCATGCTCCGATGGTTGTGTAATAGGAATATACGAGAAGGGCAAAGCATAAATGAATTGAAAGAGAGACTAGGCATAAGAGGAATCACTTAGTTCGTTTATGCTTTGCCGTTCATGTATATTACTATTACACATCCATTGAAGCATGCATGCTTCTTTCCTTTCCAATCTGTGCAGATCCTCTGCACACAAGCCCAGGTTTCACTACCATGTAACATAGCTGTTCATATACAAGCATCATACAATCTGCCTTTCATTTTTAGAGAGAAACCTTTTGTGGCCAACAGCAGCATTAGCTCTCTGAACTTTTTCCGTCTTGTTCTAACTCTGGCTACTGTACTTCCAGAACACCCTCCTCCACTGCTGATTTTGTCACCCAGGTAACAGAAAGTGTCTACCATTTCTATATAGATAGCATCCAGTGGGCCCTGACACAAACTCAAACTGCATTACATCTAGATCAATTTGGTCTCTAATCAGTTGAGTAATGACTCTTTCTGTGACCTTCATGACCTAGTCAACTAACTTAATGCCCCTATAGTTTCCTCTATCTAGGGCGTCTCCTTTGACCTTGTAGAAGTTGGCAATGATGCTGCTATGGCAGTCATTTCGTGTGACCCCATTCTGTATTACTTGGCTTACTATCCAGGTGACCATGGCATGTCCCACCATTCCAGATGCCTTCAACATTTCAGCAACTATCCCTGAAGGCCCAGCTGCTTTACCTGTCTTCATATCTCTGATTGCCTTACTTATTATACTACCATTAACTTGCACCTCTAGTCCTTCTGTTGGATCAATGTGGGGCAGACTATCTTTCTTCCATTCATTCTCCTCATTTAGTAGTCTCTCGTAGTGACACTTCCAAGCTACCTTCTTATCAGTATCAATGAGAGCAACTATACCATCGTCATTACAGGCACATGTCTCCCCGACAATATCACAATCCTCCTTGATACCTTGCAATCCTCAACACCTCACATCTTTGGTCCTCGCTAACTCCATACACCAGAGTATAACTGTAACTATTGACTACCCTTCCAAACACCCTAACAATAGACTACCAGAATTAGACACGGAACTCTGGTTAAACACTATGAATGAGAGGGACCAAATTCTTCCCTCTCATTATGCTAAACCCATGCGCCTCCAAATACCTGATAATCAAAAACTCAGCAATGTCCAATAGTGCTAAGTTTAATATTCTGATCGCAGACTTGGTAAGAGTGATGAAGAATGTATCCGCATGTGCGACCAAACTGAAATGGAAAGACACATCCAACACTTCATCAATTGCATGCAGTTCTCTGGCTACAACCAAAGAGACAGAATCAGAGTATACAAAAGAGCCATGGAGAAATATAAGACCCTCATAGAACTGGACATGAAAGGATTTGCCCATTATACAGGAGCAAATCATGGAATAGCTTAGATAGGACTAAACATAAGATAGGGAAAGCCACTTCATGGTACGACAACCAGAGATACCAGAGTGTCATGTTCGTGGATGCTACCCCTGGAGGTAAATTAGCTAAGAAATACCCAGCTAAAGATTAAAGTGGTAGAAAAGCCAGGAACAACCATAAAATCCCTAATCAATTTAAGAAAAGCCACTACGAATAAGAAATGTGTTATATGTAGAATGAACCCCCAGATAAATTGTAAAACTAGAAATGTAGTCTATAGCATAAGATATACAGAGGGTTCTTGCAGAAACATGACAATGACATACTTAGGTGAGACAGCTTGTAGCATAGGAGAAAGAATAAACCAACACTGGGAGGAACTAAAAGGACAAAAAACGGTTCAGTACTATAAGAACACGCCAGACAAAGACATGACGGTAATATAGACAACACCATCATCATCATCACCATGTTTCGTCCATTTTTCCACGCTAGCATGGGTTAGACGGGTTGCCCTGTTGTGGGAAATGTTAGGTCGGGTGACCTTGTCTTGATCATACAGGAACTGATTTTGGCTTGATTTCTACAGCTGGATGCCCTTCCTAACACCAACCTCATTTACAGTGAGTGCTGGGTGTTTTTTTTCCGTGGCGCCTACACGTCCACTTTACAGTGTAGTCTGGGTGTTTTTTTTTTTTTGTCGTGACACCTCCACGACCACTTTGCAGTGGGAGGGGATGGGGGCATATTGTCTATATGCTTCAGCTTCGGCTTGTTCCTGTAGGAAGTCGAGTCTTCTGTATTACTGCGTGACACCAGAGGTCACGGTCCTGTGTCATCGCCTTTGAGAGGTGCAATTGGGCAAGATTTGCTTTTATCACCTCGTCCCAGGTCTTCTTGGGTCTCCCCACTCCATGGCTTCCATCAATTTTTAGTGCTCTGCACCTTTTTATGCAGCTGTCATCCTTCATACGCATCACATGTCTATACCAACGCATCCTCCTCTCTTGCACACAGCATTTGATTCCTCTTATGCTCAGTCTCTCTCTCAGTTCGTTTATGCTTTGCCGTTCGCATATATTACTATTACACATCCATCGGAGCATGCAGGCTTCGTTTCTTTCTAATCTAGGAAAGTCTTCTACACAGCGCCCAGGTCTCACTACTATCTAAAATTGCTGTTTGTATGCACGCATCATACAGTCAGCCTTTCATTCTAAGAGAGAAGCCTTTTGTAGCCAGCAGTGGTAGTAGCTCCCTGAACTTCTGCCATCCTGTTCTTACCTTGGTTACTGTACTTTCAGAACACCCACCTCCGCTGTTAATTTAGTCACCTAGGTAGCAGAAGCTGTCTACTGTTTCTACAGAGCCCTCCCAGAGTTTGGTAGTGTTTGTTTCCTTTGGCTGTTAGCTGCTTGCTGTCCCAGTGCAGCTGCTACATGTAAAGCCTACATTCCTAACTAAGCTTCCTGAGATCCCACATCTCTTGTGTGCCCATTGTTTGCATTTGGGGCAGAGAATGGAGTTCCTACCTACACCTTTCCTACATACTGAGCAAGGCCATTTCCCTGGGGGGATCTGTGTTCTGTTTTCTCATCTACTTGCTAGGACCTTAGTCTTTGACAGGTTGACTTTGAGACCCCTTCTTTCTAATCCTTGCTTCCATGTTTGGAATTTCTTCTTTAGTTCCGCCATAGATTCAGCCAGAAGTGTAAGATCATCCACATACAGAAGTTCCCATGGGCATCCGGTCTTAAACTCCTCTGTTATAGCCTGCAATAAACAGGAGAGGGCTAAGAACAGAGCCCTGGTGGACACCAACCTGTATGCTAAATTCCTCGCTATATTCATTGCTAACCCTAACTTTGCTAACTGCTCCCCTATACATGGCTTGTACCGCTTTCACAAGTCATTCCTCTACTCCTAGTTTTCTAAGAACCCACCAGATTATAGCATGGGGGACTCTGTTGAAGGCTTTTTCCAGATCGACAAATGTCAGGTAAAGCAGTTTACTTTTAGCTAGGGACTTTTCCTGTAACTGCCTTACAAGCAAGAGGGCATCAATGGTGCTTTTTCCTGGCACAAACCCAAGCTGCATCTCATCTAGTTTTACCCAGTCCCTCATCAGCTGTGCTATAACACTTTCCGTTACTTTCATGACCTGGTCCATCAGTTTTATACCTCTATAGTTTCCTCTATCTAGTGCATCTCCTTTACCCTTGCAGCAGTTAACAATTATGCTGCTGTGCCAATCTTTTGGTATGACACCCTCTAGTATTACCTGGTTAACAATACATGTGGTGATGATGTGACCTACCGACCCAGATGCCTTCAGCATCTCGGCTGCTATACCCGATGGACCGGTTGCCTTCCTAGTCTTCATTTGTTTAATTCGCTTAGTTACTACGCTGCTGCTGACTTGTATTGCTGGTCCCTCTATAGGGTCCACTTGCGAGTAGAATCTCTTTCTCCCATGCATTCTCCTCATTTAGTAATCTTTCATAATGGCTCTTCCATGCAGCTTTCTTCTTGGCACTTGTGAGGGCAAGCTCACATCATTCTGGACACACATAGAAATTAAAATAATATCTAAACATAGAAATGACTCAACAGGTAGACAAATCAGAGAAGCAACTGAGATAGAACTGAGAAAACCAAAGTTGAAAAGAAAAAATGAATGGAATAACAACAACCATACTCAAACACACAATACTGACTTAAGGGAAATATAAATAAATGAATAAATATATACACAAGCACAATAACAATAAACAAACTTAAACACACGTTAGTGAACAAAGATAGAATACAAAAACACATAGACTCAAACATGAACACACACACACAAACGCATGCGCAAACAGAGACAAGAATAAATAAATAAATAAAATAAAAATGGCATAGAGATTACAATACAATGAGAGGAAATATAATAGTACTATTGATGATGTCACAGATGTGTGACGAAAAAACTTTGATAGACTATATATATATATATTTATATCTGTATTTTTAACCGTTGGTCATTCAATGATAAACATTGATTGCCAGATAAATTAACTATGGAGATATAAAAGATACAGAAGCGAAAACCAATCCAAACCAAACAGTGAGTGTCTTCTATTATTATTTCTGGCAATATTTTAACAATATAACCCTCCCCAAATATAACATATATACATATGCATCTATATATATATATATATCTATATATACATAATTGGTGTTGGATGCTTAAAGCGTCCGTGTGCGGTAGGTCGTATGAGCACTCGATGCCCTTGTAGAGCAGAGTATGATATCACAGAAAAAAGAGAATCAGTGTTGCGACGAAAGGAATTTATTGAACATATTACAATTGTTTCTCGGGCGACCAGCTCGAGGCATGATTGATATGGTGATCAAACCTGACTCTGAAATCGCGCTGTCTTCGGATACATCTCGATTCTACGAAGCAGATTTTCCTATTGTCCTTTAACATCGAATTCCTTTGTTTGTTGATTTAGATCCTGTTGTCATTCCATGAGTGGTCAAGAATTGTACACGTCAGCGGTATTTCTAGCCACTCATGGTTGCCCACTGCTTGATTCTTCTCGTTCTCCACCTGTCAATCAAAATTTCTTCATGTATCAGAATTACTACTGTGGTAATCCAAATATCATGAAAAGAGAAGATGCATTCAAAAATTTTCGATGAAAATCACAGGAAAACAGAGTCAATATAAATTAATAAAAACAATGAATAAAAACAGAACAAGTTCCTTATATTAAAAAATTCATCATTTTACAATCGTTTCTAGGATATATGTGTGTTGGTATGTATATCATATAGATCTATGTAAAAATTTTACAAACTATCAGAGGAAATTTACATATATATATATATATGTATGATGATGATGATGTATATATATATGTATATATAAACGGAAAAAATGAAACAAAATTTCATTTCTTACTCTTAGTATGGCTGTTACTTAAATATAAGTATGTATACGTATATACATATATGTATACAGACGTACAGTAGTATGTATATATATATATATACATACATGCACACATATATATATATGTATGTATGGATTCACCGAACATTTATTATAATGCTCGGTGTGTTTGTAAACAAACATCCCGAATTAAGCCGTACAGTGTCTAGCAACCATCGTTGCTCATTTGTTCAACACTGACAAAGGAACGCTGTACTAGTTTCAAGCTTATTAGCTATCGTCAGCAATGTATACCTTCCTGCCAGATGTGTATGTACGTATACATACTGACATTTAAGTAACAGCTGTACTAAGAGTGAGAAATGAAATTTTGTTTCATTTTTTCCGTTTATCGTTTTCGGTACCCCGGCTGATTAACTCACTCGATATGCAAATTAGGCTGCTCAGCCGTTAATATGCACAAGGAAAGTAAGTATATACTTTCAGACGTTCAACCATCTGGCAGGAAGGTATACGTTGCTGACGATAGCTAATAAGCTTGAAACTAGTACATCGTTCCTTTGTCAGTGTTGAACAAAAGGGCAACGATGGTTGCTGAGCACTGTGCAGCTTGATTTGGGATGTTTGTTTACAAACACACCGAGCATTATAATAAATGTTCGGTAAATCCATACGTACATATATATATATGTGCATGTATGTATATACATACTACTGTACGTCTGTATACATATATGTATGTACGTATACATACTTATATTTAAGTAACAGCCGTACTAAGAGTGTGAAATGAAATTTCGTTTCATTTTTTCCGTTTATATATATATGTATATTTTGTTTTTTTCTCTAGAGGGGAAAAAGATCTTTTCCACAAATATTTGTTGTTCTAAAACAATTTTATTGTTGTTTCAGAACAATTCAGTTTAATTTAACTGTTTTGTCCTAAGTAGTTTTTATTGTTCTAGAACAGCTCAGTTTAATTTAGCTGCTTTGTTCAATGTAACCAGATATTAATACAACCATGTAACCAGATATTAATCATGTAACCAGATATTAACCAGATACAAATTTACAATTATGTTTATGATTTTAGCTGGGGTCATATTCAAATTTATGACAGTTACTCTTCTAATGTAGAATTTGGCCTCAGAGCAAGTTAAAAACATACAGAAATGGCCTGTTTACCAATTCATTCATTTACAGTAGTTTATCCTTTTGAACTGAGCTTTCAGTTTATGTTGTAAATGAGAGTATAAAAGGTGCAACTACTATTTATGTAAATATTCTTATATAGACAAACATGCTTGAAATATATCTTTTTTAAATGTATTTATGTACATCTATCACCAACATGTTTACATTTGTTTTTCCATTAGTTGGATGTGTCTCATCCAGCACTGCTTTCCTCCATTTGTTCTGTTCCTTTGTTACCCACCCTCCCTTGAGATCAGCACTTGCCAATTCTGCCCAGCTTTTCTTTGGTCTTCATCTTTTGTACTTTCCTCTTGCTAGTAATATGTTGTACTTTTTCACCCAACAATCATCATCCAAACACATCACATATCAACACCAGTGCAATCTTCACTTTTGAACATTGCATCTTCCTCTTATGCTCAGTTTTTCTTTCAATGCACCTGTACTCCATCGTTCATGCACACAACATTACACTTCCAGCAAAGCAAGCTAGCCCCATTTCTTTCTAACCACTGCATATTCACTGCATTCAATGTATATACCTCATTACCATGTAACATATCACTTTGTACGTAGACAGGTATCATATTAGCAATTTTTTTAATTTTATAATTGTCAATTAGTTTCACACATTATCCCTGATAATTGGACAACTGTCTGATGATTATCATTTCAGATTTGAAGATTAATACATCTATGGACTTCTAAATATATATAGAGAAAAAACCTCTATTGTATATCCAGTCTCTATCTCTATAGTGACCATTTTATTTTCTATCTTTTATCTATTTATTTATTAACAATATGAAAAGCAAAAAGTGTCACGCATATATTATGAAATAAAAAAAATGAAGTTCAGCTGGAACTTGTGTAAATTGTTGTTTCTAGGTCAGTTATTGACTGAGGGAGATTTTGAAGGGATTTAGTAATATAACTGTCTTGTTATTAAGCTACTATTATGAAGAGATTTAGTAATATAATGCCCCCCTCCCATTGCAAAGTGGTCGTGCAGGTGCCACGGTAAAAAAGTACCCAGCCCACACTGTAAAGTGGACATGTAGGCACCAGGGAAAAAAAGCACCCAGCACTTAATGTAAATGAGGTTGGTGTTAGGAAGGGCATCCAGCTGTAGAAATCAAGCCAGAATCAGTTCCCGTATGAGCAAGACAAGGTCAGCCGACCAAACACTGCCCACAACAGGACAACCCATGCTAGCGTCGAAGAACGGATGTAAAACGGTGATGACGATGATATATATATATACACATGTACATGTATGTGTATATATATATATAGAGGAAAAAGTTTAACCCCAACTTGAGTACTCTGGTCCGTTATGGTCCATCTGGTTCCTTACCACACTTCCTTCGTTATATATATATACATGTATATATATATATATATATATATATATATATATAAAGAATTAGTATATCTACCAACATATATATACAGATGTATACCCATGCAAGCAAATATATAGGTTTTTTCTTAGTAACTTTGTGGGGATGCAGAACAATTATATGAAAAACGTAAAATAAGAAAATTATAGTAATTAACTTGCTTACTTAAATTTCACTCCAACTAATTAGTTTCTGAAAGGGAATATACATGGAGAGCATGGAGAAACCTTTTTGTCATCAGGGAGTCATTCTCAGCTAAGATACAATGCGTGGACACAGGAAACTTATACAAAAATATTCAGTGGATGGAAAAGAGCAAACGGGGACTAAATTCCAGAACACTGAAAAAATCACTGCCTTCTTGTTCGATGGTAAATTCAAAAGAATTAATCAGTGAGCAGTGGGGTGTTAAAAAGACAGTAGCCAAGCTGTTACTATGAACTATAGTAGTAATTTTGGCAAATTTTTGCTCAACAAAATAATTTGGAGATAATTATAAAGAATTAGAATATCTACCAACATATATATATATACAGATGTATACCCATGCAAGCAAATATATAGGTTTTGTCTTAGTAACTTTGTGGTTCAATGCAAGGGGATGCAGAACAATTATATGAAAAACGTAAAATAAGCTAATTACTATAATTTTCTTATTTTACGTTTTTCATATATATATATATATATATATATATATATATATATATATACATACATAAGTTATTCCGGATTGAATCGGAAGTAACCACAGTAAATAAGGTACTCAATACATAGCAGAGTATAAATGTTTTAATATAGAAGAGCTACAGGACTAGAACTGTTTCATTGTGAGAAATCATCAGGAAGCCCTATTAAACATATAGCTCTATATTAAAACACACACATACATATATATGTATATATATAGCTTCAATTCAGAGACAGGAAGCACACGCACACCCCTGCAAAAATCGACCCTTCCCCACGAATGTTGACAAATGCCCAAAACTCTGAGTTGGTACCATCAATGTAAGCACAATGAAAGGAAGAGCAGGAGAAATCGTAGAAATGCTAGAGCGAAAGGAAATTGATGTATGCTGTGTGCAAGAGACTAGATGGAGAGGAGAGTCTGCTTGTAGGAAAAAGTCACTGCTACAAATTTTTCTGGGTGGGAAATGACGATGGGATGGGTGGTGTAGGTATACTACTACCTGACAAGTGGGTAGATAAAGTAATCTCCGTGAACAGGGTGAATGCAAGAATCATTAAACTCAGACTAGTCCTGAATAAAACAATTACCACAATAATATCAGCTTATGCACCCCAATCGGGGTTGCCAGACGAACTTAAGGATAGGTTTTACGAGTCCCTAATGCACACTACTGCTCTAACAAATGACAATGACTTCCTAATCATTGCAGGAGATTTTAATGGACACGTTGGTAAACACTGTGACGGCTTCTATGGACGCCATGGGGTTGGCACAAAAAATGAAGAAGGATTCAGGCTTCATCAATGACAATGACACCCACATCGAGAACCATCAACCTTTGTAGAGAAAATACTGTCTTTGAGACATGGAACATCGGCACTCTATATACTTGTGGAAGGATGAAAGATCTGACACACGAACTTGTCAGATCCATATGGGATACCTTATCAAAGCACTATATGACAACTTAAACAGTTCAGTTCTCTTGAATAACAACATTGGAGAATTCTTCAGGACAACAGTGGGAGTTTGACAAGGGTGTCTCCTTTCTTCAGTGCTTTTCAACATCTTCCTGGAAAACATCATACAAGAAACTCTCCAAGACTTGCACACCTGCATTTCCAACCAGCTGATGACATTGGCCTGTTAGGAAGCAGGAGCTCACGAGTAGATTGGAAAAAGTATCAGGAGCATATGGAATGGAGATCAGCTCAGAAAAGAGCAAGATTCTGATTAATAGTAATAATCAGAATACAGCAACCAGCATCATGCTGAATAGAGGCAGACTTGAAGAAGAGAACACCTTTGAGTTCCAAGGATCCACTCGAAATATAACAGATCTCAAAAGGAGATACTGACAATACTAGCCCCGGCCTCTTCTACCATGGTAAAGTTGAGTGTTATATGGAAAATCAATTCCATCAGTTTTCCAACAAGGTTCAAATTATACAAGTCCTTGGTGACTTTGATCTTTTTGTATGGGTGTGAGCTGACATGGAACAAAGAATCCAGGTATTTGAGCACAAGTGCTTCAGACAGTTGCTATACATCTTGTACATGTGTATGTGTGTATGTATGTGTGTATATATGTATGTGTATATATATATATATATATATATGTATATATATATGTATATATACACTGTAAATGTGGTTGGTGTTAGGAAGGGCATCCAACTGTAGAAAACCTGCCAGACAGTCCTATGCGAGCAAGAAAATCACTCTTGCCTCAAGTGGGACTACCCCCGTCCAAACCCATGCAAGCATGGAACACGGACGTTAAACGTTGATGATGATGATGATGATGATGATATGTAGATAAATCTACCAAAATATATGGTAGTGTCTATGTATATATATATATATAGTTGGTCGGTTTTTATCATTAATTTTGTTTGACCTGTTTAGATTGATTTGTTTTTGGGCTTAGGTGGTTAATGCCTCAACCACTTTTTCAGTTTGTATGGCGTTTTAACATATTGTTTAGCTTTAGTTTTCTTCACTATTGAGCGCTTGCTAGCATTTCTACGATTTTGCGTTTCGTTTCGCTTTTTCTACCAGACGAAATACGATTCTCGCTGAATTATATTTATATATATATATATAAAAGGAGATTAATATCCCCACAGGTACTAAGTACCCCAGGGAAATATAATGGGTGTCTATGATACAGTGGTTGTTCTATGGTATTAATTTGTACCTGTGGGGATATTAATCTCCTTTTATATATTCTCCGTTATGTAGAGAACAAATCCGTTGTATTTAGCTGCTATTTTTAGTGGCGTGATAGACAACACGTCTATGTTTACTTCCGCTTCTACTAAGGGCTGGTTCATGCACAGGTCAAGTTTACGGCCTCATTCGATCCTGTGCTAGCTGGCAGGTGGCAATATATTTTGCCGTTCCTGGGACTTTGGTCCTAGGTAGGGAAAATACTCTCTGATGATCCGAACATTTCCATTGGAAGTCCATAGGATCTCCAATCTTTTGTAAGGTAAAACCGTCGGTAAAAGCAAATGGAATAGATGAATATTTAAATTATAGTTTTTAATTTATTTTAAAAAAATTGTTTGAATTTTACTTGCTCCGCTTATCTCAATGTATATATGTATATATATGTATATGTGTATGTATATCATCATCATCATCATCATCAACGTTTAACGTCCGTGTTCCACGCTTGCATGGGTTTGGACGGGGGTTTTCCCACTTGAGGCAAGAGTGATTGTCTTGCTCGCATAGGACTGTCTGGCAGGTTTTCTACAGTTGGATGCCCTTCCTAACACCAACCACATTTACAGTGTGGGTCTGGGAGGTTTTTACCGTGTTGCCTACACGGCCACATTACAGCGTGGACTGTGTGTTTTTTGTCGTGACACCTACACAATCTCATTTGTTTCGGCCTGGATGGTGTGGCACCAACATAACTTTACATAGAAGGGGGCGGTGTGGATGGGGTGGGGGTGTATTTTGTTAGAGATGTCTACTGACTGTAGTAGGTTTTACTATGTATTTAGGTAAGGCGGGTCTTCTCTATTACTGAGTACCGCCAAAGGTCTCGGTCCAGTGACATTGTCTTGGAGAGGTGTAAGTGTGTGAGGTCGGAGTTTATCAGCTCGTCCCAGGTTTTTCTAGGTCTGCCTATTCCGTGGCTACCGTCTATCTTTATTGCCCTGCACTTTGTTATACAGCTATCGACTTTCATGCGCATCACGTGTCCATACCAACGTAGCTTCTCTCGAGTAAACAACATCTGATCCCTCTTATTTCTAAGTTTTTCCTTAGTTCGTTTATGCTTTACCGTTCACGTATATTACATCCAGCGGAGCATGCAAGCTTCGTTCCTCTCTAGTCTGCGTATATCCTCTGCACACAATGCCCAGGTCTCACTGCCATGCAACATTGCTGTTCGTATGCAGGCATCATACAACTTGCCTTTCATTTTTAGGGAGAACCCTTTAGCGGCTAATAGTGGTATAAGCTCCCTGAACTTTTTCCATCCAGTTCTGACTCTAGCTACTGTACATTCAGAGCACCCTCCCCCACTGCTGATTTTGTCACCCAGGTAACGGAAGCTGTCCACTATTTCTATAGAGCCCTCTGCGCAGTTGAAAGAGCTAGTATTTTGTGGGCACTTGCTGCTACTTATTGCACCAGAGCACCGGCCACATGTGAAATCTATGTTCTTAGTTAGCTTACCTGTGATCCCACTACATCTTTTATGCACCCATACTTCGCATTTCTGACACAAAATGGAGTTTCTACCTACGCCTTTCCTACACACTGAGCATGGCCACTTCCCGGAAGGGACCGCCGCCTTATTTTCTTTCCTACAAACTAGAACTTTGGTCTTAGCCAGGTTAATTTTAAGGCCTTTTGATTCTAGGCCGTGCTTCCATGTTTGGAATTTCTTCTCTAGCTCGGCCATTGATTCAGCTATGAGTGTTAGGTCGTCTGCGTATAGGAGTTCCCATGGGCAGCCGGTCTTGAACTCCTCTGTTATAGCCTGAAGGGCAATAATAAATAGTAGGGGGCTGAGAACAGAGCCCTGATGGACGCCAACTTTTACGCTAAACTCTTCACTATATTCGTTGTTAATTCTAACCTTACTGACTGTTTCTTTATACATGGCTTGTATAGCTCTCACAAGCCATTCGTCGACACCTAGTTTTCTAAGAGCCCACCAGATAATGGAACGGGGGACTCTGTCGAAGGCTTTCTCTAAGTCGACAAAAGCTAAGTATAGGGGTTTACTTTTAGCTAGGTACTTCTCCTGTAGTTGTCGTACAATGAAAAGAGCGTCTGTGGTACTTTTGCCTGACACAAACCCGAACTGCATTTCATCTAGGTCAATTCTCTCTCTGATTTGTTGCGCTATTACTTTTTCCGTGACCTTCATGACCTGGTCGATTAATTTAATGCCTCTATAGTTACTCCTATCTAGGGCATCTCCTTTGCCCTTATAACAGTTAACGATGATGCTGCTACACCAGTCCTTCGGAACAACCCCATTCTGTACGACTTGGTTAACTATCCGGGTGACCATGGTGTGTCCCACCGTGCCAGGACCTTCAGCATCTCAGCAACTATTTCCGAAGGCCCAGCTGCCTTACCCGTCTTCATATCCTTGCTTGCCTTACTTATTATACTACCCTCGACTAACACTGCTGGTCCCTCTATTGGGTCAATGTGGGGGAGACTGTCTTTCTCCCATTTATTCTCCTCATTTAGTAGCCTTTCGTAGTGACACTTCCAAGCTACCTTTTTATCAGCGTCGGTGATGGCAAGTACGCCGTCATCATTAAGTACACACTTCTCCCCGACAATATCACGGTTTTCCTTGACACATTGCCTAGCAATCCTGAACACCTCATGTTTTTGGTCCTCGCGTTGTAGAACATGCTTGAACTTTCTTTCCTCTGCTTCCCTTCTTGCGAAGTACACTTGTCTCCTAGCTTCCCTCCTGGCCACTTGATAGTCTTCTCTACTTCCCCCATCCCGCCATACTTTCCAAGCCTGCTTTTTGGCCTTAATTGACCCCTCCACTTTACTGTTCCACCACCATGTTACTCTCCTCCTGCCTACAGGCCTGCTCCAGCCACAGACTTCGTCTGCCGCCATCAGCAGGTTTGCTTTCAGGAATTCCCACTGCTCCTCTATATTGTACGACTCTAATTGCTCATCCTTACTGTCGAAAGCATCAAGTAGTATGCTTTTAAATTTATTTCTGGCTGTGGGGTCCTTTAGCTTCCATATTTTTCTCCTGAGGATAGTCCTCTTCTGTTGTCTAGTACGTCTCGTCCTGACTATTAGGTCGCTAATTATCAGTCTAATTATGTTGGGAGGTGCATTCTTCATGGGGGAGGGATTTAGTGTTTACAACAGACACTCTGTCACGTCTTCTGGTAAGGATATAATCTACCTGGCTTGTGTGTTCCCCGGATCTATAGGTGATCAGGTGATTGTCACGTTTTTTGAAGTTAGTGTTACAGATAGTTAGGTTATTTGCGTCACAGAATTCCAGGATTCTGGAGCCTTCCTCATTTCTAGTACCAAACCCATAGCCTCCATGGATTTCGTCGTAGCCGTCACAATGTTGTCCAACATGACCATTTAGATCGCCTGCAATAATTATATAGTCACTGTCGGTTATTTGGGAGGTAGTGAGCATCAGTGTCTCATAGAATCTGTCTTTTATAGTGCCGGGCAGTCCGGATTGGGGTGCGTACGCAGATATTACTGTCACCGTAGTTCTATTGAGGACAAGTCTTATTTTAATTATTCTGTCGTTCACTCTATTTACGTCTATTATCTTATCTGCCCACTTTTCTGCTACCATGATTCCTACTCCACCCAGCCCATCGTCATTTCCCACCCAGAAAAGCTTATAGCATCGTTTTTTACCCTCAATGAATCTAGCAAACCCACCCCTCCACCTGGTCTCTTGAATACAACAAACATCGACCTCCTTACGTTCGAGCATTTCTACAACCTCGTTAGAGCGCCCCTTTAAGGTGCCTACATTTATGGTACCAACTCTGAAGTTTTGGATTGCGTTTGGATGGTGGGGGCGGTGGGGAGCGGGGGGAGATGGGGTTATGTTAGCCATCCGCGGCCGAAACAAAGAGGAGTGCTCGCATTCTCGTCCACGAGGAGAATTTGTCTTTATCTTTGGCATTGTCGCTGAGCGTCCAGATTTTTCTCTCTTCCACTCTCCCGAATTCCGTAGTCCATCCATCCATCATATATCGAAAGGCAACCAGGTAAGCGATAGTATAGGCCTCTCGCTTATGATTGGTCCACGTAATAATAATGGTGGTGCGTGGGGGCGGGAGGGAGGGGTGTTGGGTAGTTAGCGAGAAGGTAAGGATTGAATGAGGTCCTCGTATTTAACAAGCGATAAGAAAAATACAAGATTTGTTTTGTTTAATACGACAAAAACCCTCGTATTTAACAAGCAATAACAAAAAAATACAGATTTGTTTTGGGAAATACGACAAACTACATTAGGATTTGGCAAGATTGGAGGGTTGGACTGGATACGAATGGAGTGTGGAAATGGTAGAAAAATGTGTACATTACGTTACATGATATACCGTGAAGAAAGCAGCGATGAATTTGGCGAATGTAATTTACTTGAAGGGTTTATCTTATATATATATATAGATAGAGAGGGGGAGAGAGAGAGATTGGGGAGGGGGGATAGGTTTGGCCGCATGATGTAGATATTGGGGTGGCTGACCGCGAAACCTCATGAAGTAGGGGAGGGGGGCAAATATATATATGTATGTACATATATATATCTATATATATATATGTATATATATTTTTCGAATATTAATAATTATTTCTACATTTGGCACCAGGCCAACATTTATCCCAGTGTATTACTGGTACTTTATTTTATCGACGCCGTAAGGATGAAAGGCAAAGTTAACCTCGGCGGGATTAGAACTCAGACCATAAAGGGTCGTAACTCTTTGCTGCAACGCATGGCGTCCGCCCCTCTACCGATACTGCCAATCCACTGCCCTTTTTGAATATTAATAATAACATTCAATTCGTTTGCAATTATGCCTCATTTTTATAGCCATGTCAGTAGAATGAACACTTCATTCTTGCTCTTGTGTTCTTGCAGTTTTGTTCGCATGCCAACACAGGAGCAAGATTGAAGTGTTCATTCTCCTGACATGGCTATAAAATTGAGGCTTGTTTGCATAATTGCAAACGAATTGAATGTTATTAATAAATTCGAAAAACTCAGATTACATTTCTTGTATCATCATCATCATCATCATCAACGTTTAACGTCCGTGTTCCACGCTTGCATGGGTTTGGACGGGGGTAGTCCCACTTGAGGCAAGAGTGATTGTCTTGCTCGCATAGGACTGTCTGGCAGGTTTTCTACAGTTGGATGCCCTTCCTAACACCAACCACATTTACAGTGTGGGTCTGGGAGGTTTTTACCGTGTTGCCTACACGGCCACATTACAGCGTGGACTGTGTGTTTTTTTGTCGTGACACCTACACGATCTCATTTGTTTCGGCCCGGATGGCGCGGCACCAACATAACTTTACATAGGACGGGGTGGTGTGGATGGGGTGGGGGTGGTGGTGGTGGGACGGGGTGTATTTTGTTAGAGATGCCTACTGGCAAGGCGGGTCTTCTCTGTTACTGAGTACCGCCAAAGGTCTCGGTCCAGTGACATTGTCTTGGAGAGGTGTAAGTGTGTGAGGTCGGAGTTTATCAGCTCGTCCCAGGTTTTTCTAGGTCTGCCTATTCCGTGGCTACCGTCTATCTTTATTGCCCTGCACTTTGTTATACAGCTATCGACTTTCATGCGCATCACGTGTCCATACCAACGTAGCCTTCTCT
This sequence comes from Eledone cirrhosa, assembly GCA_964016885.1. Taxonomy (NCBI): domain Eukaryota; kingdom Metazoa; phylum Mollusca; class Cephalopoda; order Octopoda; family Eledonidae; genus Eledone; species Eledone cirrhosa. The sequence goes on from OZ024743.1 coordinate 163,652,910, forward strand.
CGAGTAAACAACATCTGATCCCTCTTATCTCTAATTTTTTCCTTAGTTCGTTTATGCTTTGCCGTTCACGTATATTACTGTTACACATCCAGCGGAGCATGCAAGCTTCGTTCCTCTCTAGTCTGCGTATATCCTCTGCACACAATGCCCAGGTCTCACTGCCATGCAACATTGCTGTTCGTATGCAGGCATCGTACAACCTGCCTTTCATTTTTAGGGAGAACCCTTTAGCAGCTAATAGTGGTATAAGCTCTCTGAACTTTTTCCAACCAGTTCTGACTCTAGCTACAGTACTTTCAGAGCACCCTCCCCCACTGCTGATTTTATCGCCCAGGTAACGGAAGCTGTCCACTATTTCTATAGAACCCTCTGCGCAATTGAAAGAGCTAGTATTGTGTGGGCACTTGCTGCTACTTATTGCACCAGAACACCGGCCACATGTAAAATCTATGTTCTTAGTTAGCTTACCTGTGATCCCACTACATCTTTTATGCACCCATACTTTGCATTTAGGACACAAAATGGAGTTTCTACCTACGCCTTTCCTACACACCGAGCACGACCATTTCCCAGAAGGGACCGCCGCCTTGTTTTCTTTCCTACAAACTAGAACTTTGGTCTTAGCCAGGTTAATTTTAAGTCCTTTTGACTCTAGGCCGTGCTTCCATGTTTGGAATTTCTTCTCTAGCTCGGCCATTGATTCCGCTATGAGTGTCAGGTCGTCTGCGTATAGGAGTTCCCATGGGCAGCCTGTCTTGAACTCCTCTGTTATAGCCTGAAGGGCAATAATAAATAGTAGGGGGCTGAGAACAGAGCCCTGATGGACGCCGACTTTTACGCTAAACTCTTCACTATATTCGTTGTTAATTCTAACCTTGCTGACTGTTTCTTTATACATGGCTTGTATAGCCCTCACAAGCCATTCGTCAACGCCTAGTTTTCTAAGAGCCCACCAGATAATGGAGCGGGGGACTCTGTCGAAGGCTTTCTCCAAGTCGACAAAAGCTAAGTAGAGGGGTTTACCTTTAGCTAGGTACTTCTCCTGTAGTTGTCGTACTATGAAAAGAGCGTCTGTGGTACTTTTGCCTGACACAAACCCGAACTGCATTTCATCTAGGTCAATTCTCTCTCTGATTAGTTGCGCTATTACTTTTTCTGTGACCTTCATGACCTGGTCGATTAATTTAATGCCTCTATAGTTACTCCTATCTAGGGCGTCTCCTTTACCCTTATAACAGTTAACGATGATGCTGCTATGCCAGTCCTTCGGAACAACCCCATTCTGTACGACTTGGTTAACTATGCGGGTGACCATGGTGTGTCCCACCGTGCCAGATGCCTTCAGCATCTCAGCAACTATTTCCGAAGGCCCAGCCGCCTTACCTGTCTTCATATCCTTGATTGCCTTACTTATTATACTCCCCTCGACTAACACTGCTGGTCCCTCTATTGGGTCGACATGGGGGAGACTGTCTTTCTCCCATTTATTCTCCTCATTTAGTAGCCTTTCATAGTGACACTTCCAAGCTGCCTTCTTATCAGTGTCGGTGATGGCAAGTATGCCATCATCGTTAAGTACACACTTCTCCCCGACAATATCACGGTTTTCCTTGACGCATTGCCTAGCAATCCTGAACACCTCACGTTTTTGGTCATCGCGTTGTAGGACATGCTTGAACTTTCTTTCCTCAGCTTCCCTTCTTGCTAAGTACACTTCTCTCCTAGCTTCCCTCCTGGCCACTTGATAGTCTACTCTACTTCCCCCATCCCGCCATACTTTCCAAGCCTGCTTTTTGGCCTTAATTGACTCCTCCACCTTACTGTTCCACCACCATGTTACTCTCCTCCTGCCTACAGGCCTGCTCCAGCCACAGACTTCGTCTGTGGCCAACAGCAGGTTTGCTTTCAGAAATTCCCACTGTCCCTCTATATTGTCCGACTCTAAGTGTTCTTCCTTACTGTCGAAAGCATCAAGTAATATGTTTTGAAATTTATTTTTGGCTGTGGGGTCCTTTAGCTTCCATATTTTTCTCCTGAGGATAGTCCTCTTCTGCTGTCGAGTACGTCTCGACCTGACTATGAGGTCGCTAATTATCAGTCTATGTTGGGAGGTGCATTCTTCATGGGGGAGGGATTTAGTGTTTACAACAGACACTCTGTCACGTCTTCTGGTAAGGATATAATCTACCTGGCTTGTGTGTTCCCCGGATCTATAGGTGATCAGGTGATTGTCACGTTTTTTGAAGTTAGTGTTACAGATAGTTAGGTTATTTGCATCACAGAATTCCAAGATTCTGGAGCCTTCCTCATTTCTAGTACCAAACCCATAGCCTCCATGGATTTCGTCGTAGCCGTCACAATGTTGCCCAACGTGACCATTTAGGTCGCCTGCAATAATTATATAGTCACTGTCAGATATTTGGGAGGTAGTGAGCATCAGTGTCTCATAGAATCTGTCTTTTATAGTGCCGGGCAGTCCGGATTGGGGTGCATACGCAGATATTACTGTCACCGTAGTTCTATTGAGGACAAGTCGTATTTTAATTATTCTGTCGTTCACTCTATTTACGTCTATTATCTTATCCGCCCACTTTTCTGCTACCATGATTCCTACTCCACCCAGCCCATCGTCGTTTCCCACCCAGAAAAGCTTATAACATCGTTTTTTACCCTCAATGAATCTAGCAGACCCACCCCTCCACCTGGTCTCTTGAATACAACAAACATCGACCTCCTTACGTTCAAGCATTTCTACAACCTCGTTAGCGCGCCCCTTTAGGGTGCCTACATTTATGGTACCAACTCTGAAGTTTTGGATCGCGTTTGGAGGGTGGGGGTGGTGTGGGGCGGGGGGAGATGGGGTTATGTTAGCCATCCGCGGGCGAAACAAAGAAGAGTGCTCGCATTCTCGTCCACGAGGTGAATTTGACTTTAGCATTGGCATTTTCGCTCTGAGCGTCCAGATTTTTCTCTCCCTTCCACTCTCCAGGATTCCGCAGTCCGTCCATCCATCCATCCATCATATATCGAAGGCAACCGTGCAAGCGATAGTATAGGCCTCTGGCTTATGATTGGTCCGCGTAATAATAATAATGGTGATGCGTGTGGGGGGGGGGGGTCTCTGGCTTATGATTGGTCCACGTATTAAGAATGGTGGTGTGTGGGGGTGTGTGGGGGTGTGTGGGGGCGGGTGGGAGGGATGTGGGGTAGCTAGCTGGAAGGTTATGAATGTTTACCAGCGAGTAACAAAAAGCAAAACTGCAAGATTTGTTCTGTTCAATACGACAAAAACACCGTATTTAAACCTTAATAAATAACAAAAAATACAGATTTCGGATTTTGCGGGATTGGATGTTTGTACGAAATTGTGGTGTGTGGAGGAGATAGGAAAAACGTGAACGTTACGATTACATGGTTACACCGTAGTAGGGGTAGTTGAAGCAGCAATTGTTTGGCGAAAGTGAATAAACATGAACGGGAATTTATCTTATATATATATGTGTGTGTGTGTGTGTAGCTAAGAGAGAGAGAGAGAGAGAGTGGGAAGGGGGAGAGAGAGAGAGAGAGAGTGGCTGACCGCAACCCCTCGTGAAGAAAATGGTGGGTGAAGGGTGTATGAGCGGGATTTTTGACTTTCGAGGTAGCATGATATATATATTTAAAGTAAATTATAAGAAGTAGAATGGAAAGGATTTTGTTGTTTTTTGTTTTTTTGTTTGAGAATACGATAGAATTAGGGAATTGGAGGATACGATAGAATTAAGAATGGGAAGGATTTTGTTTTTTTGTTTGGGAATACGATGGAATTAAGGAATTTAAGGAATTGGAGAATACGATAGAATTAGCTAGCTGGAAGGTTATGAATGTTTACCAGCGAGTAACAAAAAGCAAAACTGCAAGATTTGTTCTGTTCAATACGACAAAAACACCGTATTTAAACCTTAATAAATAACAAAAAATACAGATTTCGGATTTTGCGGGATTGGATGTTTGTACGAAATTGTGGTGTGTGGAGGAGATAGGAAAAACGTGAACGTTACGATTACATGGTTACACCGTAGTAGGGGTAGTTGAAGCAGCAATTGTTTGGCGAAAGTGAATAAACATGAACGGGAATTTATCTTATATATATATGTGTGTGTGTGTGTGTAGCTAAGAGAGAGAGAGAGAGAGAGTGGGAAGGGGGAGAGAGAGAGAGAGAGAGTGGCTGACCGCAACCCCTCGTGAAGAAAATGGTGGGTGAAGGGTGTATGAGCGGGATTTTTGACTTTCGAGGTAGCATGATATATATATTTAAAGTAAATTATAAGAAGTAGAATGGAAAGGATTTTGTTGTTTTTTGTTTTTTTGTTTGAGAATACGATAGAATTAGGGAATTGGAGGATACGATAGAATTAAGAATGGGAAGGATTTTGTTTTTTTGTTTGGGAATACGATGGAATTAAGGAATTTAAGGAATTGGAGAATACGATAGAATTAGCTAGCTGGAAGGTTATGAATGTTTACCAGCGAGTAACAAAAAGCAAAACTGCAAGATTTGTTCTGTTCAATACGACAAAAACACCGTATTTAAACCTTAATAAATAACAAAAAATACAGATTTCGGATTTTGCGGGATTGGATGTTTGTACGAAATTGTGGTGTGTGGAGGAGATAGGAAAAACGTGAACGTTACGATTACATGGTTACACCGTAGTAGGGGTAGTTGAAGCAGCAATTGTTTGGCGAAAGTGAATAAACATGAACGGGAATTTATCTTATATATATATGTGTGTGTGTATGTGTAGCTAAGAGAGAGAGAGAGAGTGGGAAGGGGGAGAGAGAGAGAGAGAGAGTGGCTGACCGCAACCCCTCGTGAAGAAAATGGTGGGTGAAGGGTGTATGAGCGGGATTTTTGACTTTCGAGGTAGCATGATATATATATTTAAAGTAAATTATAAGAAGTAGAATGGAAAGGATTTTGTTGTTTTTTGTTTTTTTGTTTGAGAATACGATAGAATTAGGGAATTGGAGGATACGATAGAATTAAGAATGGGAAGGATTTTGTTTTTTTGTTTGGGAATACGATGGAATTAAGGAATTTAAGGAATTGGAGAATACGATAGAATTAGCTAGCTGGAAGGTTATGAATGTTTACCAGCGAGTAACAAAAAGCAAAACTGCAAGATTTGTTCTGTTCAATACGACAAAAACACCGTATTTAAACCTTAATAAATAACAAAAAATACAGATTTCGGATTTTGCGGGATTGGATGTTTGTACGAAATTGTGGTGTGTGGAGGAGATAGGAAAAACGTGAACGTTACGATTACATGGTTACACCGTAGTAGGGGTAGTTGAAGCAGCAATTGTTTGGCGAAAGTGAATAAACATGAACGGGAATTTATCTTATATATATATGTGTGTGTGTGTGTGTAGCTAATATATATATATACACATGTATATGTATATATATATATATATATACATATATATGTATGTGTATATATATATATATATATACATATATATATACACATGTATATGGATATATATATATATCATCATCATCATCATCATCATCACCTTCTTACGTCCGTTCTTCCACACTAGCATGGGTTAGACAGGTTGTCCTGTTGTGGGCAGTGTCTGGCTTGATTGCTACAGCTGGATGTCCTTCCTAACACCAACCTCATTTACAGTGAGTGCTGGGTGCTTTTTCGTGGCGCCTACACCTCCACTTTACAGTGTGGGCTGGGTGCTCTTTTGCCGTGGCACCTCCACGACCACCTTGCAGTGGGAGGGTGTGGGGGCATATTGTCTATATGCTTCAGCTTGTACCCATGGGAGGTCGGGTACTCTGTATTACTGCGTGACGCCAGAGGTCACGGTCGTGTGTCATCGCCTTTGAGAGGTGTAATTGGGTAAGGTCGGCTTTTATCACCTCATCCCAGGTCATCTTGGGTCTCCCCACTCCGCGGTTTCCATCGACTTCTAGTGCTCTGCACCTTTTTATGCAGCTGTCATCCTTCATACGCATCACATGTCCATACCAACGCAACCGCCTCTCCTGCACGCAGCATTTGATTCCTCTTATGCTCAGTCTCTCTCTCAATTCATTTATGGTTTGTCGGTCGCGTATATTACTATTACACATCCATCGGAGCATGCAGGCTTCGTTTCTCTCTAATCTACGTAAGTCTTCCACCTTCAGCGCCCAGGTCTCACTACCATGTAACATTGCTGTTCGGATACACGCATCATACAGTCTGCCTTTCATTTTGAGGGAGAAGCCTTTTGCAGCTAGCAGTGGTAGTAGTTCCATGAACTTCTTCCATCCCGTTCTTACCCTAGTTATTGTACTTTCTGAACACCCACCTCCGCTGCTAATTCGGTCACCTAGGTAGCAGAAGCTGTCTACTGTCTCTACAGAGCCCTCCCAGAGATTGGTGGTACTTGTTTCCTGTGGCTGTTTGCTGCTTGCTGTCCCAGTACAGCTGCTGCATGTGAAGCCTACATTCTTAATTAAGCTTCCTGAGATGCTGCTACATCTCTTGTGTACCCATTGTTTGCATTTGGGGCAGAGAATGGAGTTCCTACCTACACCTTTCCTACATACTGAGCAAGGCCATTTCCCTGAGGGGATCTGTGTTCTGTTTTCTCGTCTACTTACAAGGACCTTAGTCTTTGTCATGTTGACTTTGAGACCCTTTATTTCTAGTCCCTGCTTCCAATTTGGAATTTCTTCTCTAGTTCTACCATAGATTCAGCTATAAGTACGAGGTCATCAGCATACAGGAGTTCCCATGGGCATCCAGTCTTAAACTCCTCCGTTATTGCCTGCAGGACTATGATGAACAGGAGAGGGCTAAGAACAGAGCCCTGGTGGACCCCAACCTGTACGCTAAATTCCTCGCTATACTCATTGCTAATCCTAACTTTGCTGACTGCTCCCCTATACATGGCTTATACAGCTTTCACAAGCCATTCATCTACTCCTAGTTTTCTAAGAGCCCACTAGATTACCGCACGTGGAACTCTGTCAAAGGCTTTCGCGAGATCAACGAATGCCAGGTAGAGTGGCTTACTTTTAGCTAGGTACTTTTCCTGTAACTGCCTCACAAGGAAGAGGGCATCAGTGGTGCCTCTTCCTGGTACAAACCCAAATTGCATCTCATCTAGTTTCACCCGGTTCCTAATCAACTGTGCTATAACTCTTTCTGTTACTTTCATGACCTGGTCCATCAGCTTTATACCTCTATAGTTTCCTCTATCGAGTGCATCACCTTTACCTTTGTAGCAGTTGACAATGATGCTACTGCACCAATCTTTTGGTATGACACCTAGTATTACCTGGTTAACAATACGTGTGGTTATAGTGTGACCTACAGACCCAGATGCCTTCAGCATCTCGGCAGCTATACCCGATGGACGGGTTGCCTTCCCCATCTTCATATCTTTGATTGCCTTACTTACTACGCTGATGCTGATTTGTACTGCTGGCCCCTCTATAGGGTCTACTTGACGTAGGGTCTCTTCTTCCCATGCATTCTCCTCATTTAGTAATCTATCCTAATGACTCTTCCATGAATCTTTCTTCTCAGCACTTGTGAGGGCAAGCTCACCTTTATCATTCCGGATACACTTCTCGCCAATGACATCACAATTCTCTCTGACACACTGCCTCGCAATCTTGAACACCTCCTGTTTCTGGTCCTCACGTTGCAAAACATTCTTAAATTTTCTATCCTCTGCTTCCCTCCTAGCTAAGTATACTTGTCGCCTAGCTTCCCTCTTGGTCTCTATGTAATGTAACCTGCTCCCCCCCGTTCTTCCATTCTTTCCATGCCTGTCTCTTGGCCTTAACTGCCTCATCTACCTTATTGTTCCACCACCAAGTCACTCTCCTCCTGCTTGTGGTCTTACTCCAGCCACAGACCTCATCTGTCGCCTCTAGTAAGTTATTTTTTAGGAACTCCCAGTGCTCTTCTACATTGAATGTCTCTATCTGTTCTTCTTTACTGTCGTAGGCATTGAGTAAAATATCTTTAAATCTGTTACTGGCTGAGGGGTCTTTCAGCTTCCAGATCTTTCTTCTCCAGGTTGGCCTCTGTTTCCAGGTTCGTCTAGTTCTGTCTGTGAGGTCGCTGACAACTAAGCTATGTTGGGAGGTACATTCCTTACTAGGGAAGGTTTTTGTGTTTACTACCATCCTTCTGTCACGTCCTCTGATGAGGATAAAATCTATCTGACTAGAATGCTCCCCTGATCTATAGGTGATCAGGTGGTTGTCGGGTTTTTTGAAGTTTGTGTTACATATCGACATGTCATTGGCGTCGCAGAATTCTAGAAGTCTGAATCTTTCTTCATTTCTTGTGCCAACTCCATGGCCTCCATGTACTCTATTGAAGCCGTCACAGTGTTTACCTACGTGTCTGTTAAAATCTCCTGCGATGATTAGGAAGTCATTGTCGTTTGTTAGAGCAGTAGTGTGGATTAGGGACTCGTAAAATCTATCCTTAAGTTCGTCTGGCAACCCCGATTGGGGTGCGTAAGCTGATATTATTGTGGTAATTGTTTTATTCAGGACTAGTCTGAGTTTAATGATTCTTGCATTTACCCTGTACACTGAGATTACTTTATCTACCCACTTGTCAGCTAGTAGTATACCTACACCACCCATCCCATCGTCATTTCCCACCCAGAAAAATTTGTAGCACTGACTTTTTCCTACAAGGACTCTAGCAGACTCTCCTCTCCATCTAGTCTCTTGCACACAGCATACATCAATTTCCTTTCGCTCTAACATTTCTACGATTTCTCCTTCTCTTCCTTTCATTGTGCTTACATTGATGGCACCAACTCGGAGTTTTGGGCATTTGTCGACACTTGTAGGGAAGGGTCGATTTTTGCAGGGGTGCGTGTGTGCTTCCTCTCTCTGGATTGGTGCTTCACATTGGTGCTTGGTAGTTCGCGGATTCATATTCATTTCATCTATTAATTCAGAGTTACTCCAATTTATTCTCAGCTCATCCATCCATACTGGTAGGAAAATTCAGGGCTAGAAGAACAGTGGTGGTGGTAATAATGGCAGGGTGTGTTGGGCTGGGACGGGGGAGGAGAGAGTTAGGTAGTAGTAGTAGTAGTAGTAGTAGTAGAAGAAATGGCATGCTGAGGTTTGATTGGTCGAATGGGCTATGGTGGTGTGAGGGGGTGGGTGGGAGGGAAATTGTGAGAGAGGGTCGCCGTCTAGGTAGAGAGAGGGTCGTCGTCTAGGCTAACAAACTAACTGATAGAATACAGCATGGCAAAGTAGCCGATAGAATACAGCAACAATAATATTAATAATAGCCAGTCATGGCCTGTAGCCTTTGATGGAAAAATAGACAGAGACAGAGTCAGCATGGTAGGGGAAAAATGAGGATAGCAAAATAGATGTGTTGTGGTGGCTGAAATACCTGGCCAGATTTGTATGATATATATATATATATATGTGGGACAACCTGAGCCAGATCTGCGACTGGAGTAAGGTCCCACAAAGATGGCAGCAAATCTATCAAGTGCATGCTGGAGATCACCTTCTGACGAGTTAAGTAGTACCATATTGTCTGTAAATTCCAGCTGACTGATCCTCAGTCTTGATACCATTTCCAACCCAGCTGCACATGTCATTCCTGTCCATGAAGATTATGAACAGGAGAGGTAACAGTATGCACCCTTGGCAGAGTCCATCACCCACATCAAATGGTTTTGCAATCTCTCTTTTCTCCTTTTTTGAAAACCGGGATTATCACTCCCGATTGCCATTGAGGTACAAGCAGGTGTGAAAAATCACAGCAGAGACAGTAAAAGCGTCCAAAGTTAAGATATGGGAGGACTTTGGGGTTAAGCTGAAATCAGATCAGGAAATAAAGTGACCATCCGCCAACTTCGTAATAAGTTCTCCTCAACACCTGCTATCAGGAACGTGTCTGGGGTTCTCCTCTATTCAGAGAGGTGCATCCTCACGAGATGGAGAGAATACTCTGCTAATCTCCGAAACCCGGTCACAACAGCATCTTCTGGTGAACACGCGATGCATCTTGGGAGCAATGACTAACCTCTCGAAGGCTGAGGGCACAAGAGTATTAAAAGAGCTCAAATGTGGCAAAGCAGCCTGGGAAGATGAAATTCAGCCTATGGTCTTAAAAACCTTAAATGGAGAAAGTATTCTCTGGCTGACTTGTGTGGGCCAGGTGGCCTGGATCTCTAGAAATGCGCCTAAGCAATGCCTATTCCTATATTTTTTTAAATTGCTAAATATTGTAATTCCTTTCAAGAGATTTTGTGACCCTCCATACTGTTGTCACTGCAACGTAATGATCACCTCATTATACACCCAGTAATCCTTCTTTACCCATGTCACTACAATGTAATGATTACTGCACTAAACACACAGTAATCCTTTGTTACCCATGTCACTACAATGTAATGATCACTGCATTAATACACCCAGTAATCCTTCCTTACCCATGTCACTACAATGTAGTAATCACTGCACTATACTCCCAGTAATCATTCTTTACCCATGTCACTACAATGTCATAATCACTGCACTATACACGCAGTAATCATTCCTTAATTTACCTATATCACTACAATGTAATGATCACCTTATATACTTATTATACTCCTGGTAATCCTTCCTTACCAATGTCATCACAATATAATGCTCACCTTGCAATCTAATAACTATACACTCAGTAATCACAATCATAATCTCCTAGTAATAATCTAGGAGTGTCTAAAGCCTAAAAAGGCTATGGGCACAGCCACTGTTCTTCCTCCTCTTATTATATATCATTTACATCACTTTTTGCATCTTAGCTGTTTAATAAGAAAGAAAACAAAAAGAAAAAAGAAAAATTAAGATAAACAATGAATATTATATATATATATATAATATTCATTGTTTATCTTAATTTTTCTTTTTTCTTTTTGTTTTCTTTCTTATTAAAGTGTGTGTGTGTGTGTGTGTGTGTGTGTGTGCATATGTAATAGGTATGCAAGTATATATGTGTCTGTGTGGCTATAAACCCCAAAGAAAAACAAAAGAAGAAAGCTGCCCCAAAACACAACAAAGCAGATGTTAACTATTTAAAGAATAAATGCTGTCTGCATTTATATTTTTGTATTTGCTGTATCTATATTTTTAATGTATATGTTTCCTATAGACATACCTGTTGACATTCTTGTTGCCAGTTGCAGTTAGTACATATAACTTCACTGGCTGGCTTCTGTATTATTCAGCACATAAAACTACAATTATATATATATCTACCTGTCTGGAAGTCAGCCAGACTGACGACAGCTTTCACAGCTAACAGTTTCTACACGTTTTCAACGGAAGAAATAACAACAATACCAGCCATAATAATTGTTTCTGCTTTTGGCACAAGGCCAGCAATTTGAATGGATGGGGAACGGGGGAAGTCAATTAAATTTACCTCAGTGTGTTACTGGTACTTTATTTTAACAACCCTGTAAGGACAAAAGCCAAAGCTAACCTTGACCTGATTTTTACTCAGAACGTAAGAAGGACATAACTATACGTCGCAAAGCATGTTGTCTGACACTCTACTGATACACCAACAACAATAATAATATTGATTCAATGACACAGCTCAAACAGAACAATCTCCACACACAACACTCACATCCTATATAAGAAGCACCTAATAAAATAAAACATCACATCTCACATAAAATAGAGTCTCAAAGATTAATACCTAATAAAATAACACAACTTGCATTACACACACCTTACACAACAGAACAAACACTAAAAATAACACGAGAAACTACAAGCTAAACCACACTGCAAAACAGGAGTCTATACTTCCCTAACCCATAGAAAAATATGAACCTGAGTCCCCACAAACAACAATATACCTCTAAAGAACAGGAGGAATTATCCAAATATAAAGATCTGGCAATAGAAATAACCTAAGTGTGAACAATGCTGCCACTGGAGAATTGCCCTGTTTGCCAACTTCAAATTTCTGAACCCCTGACATCTCACAGAGACCATCTTAGCTCTACCCAGCTCATGTGTATGGGTGAGGCAGCCAGCTTGAACCAGCATGTGCACAATGAAAGCACCAACATCAGACTTACCAAAGGACACCACATGCATCAGTTGAACATTCAACCTGGCAGCAACATCAGAGATTCAGGACAAAATAGCTACCAGACTGAATGATGCCACCAGTGCACCCATGAAAATAAATACCAGATGTTGCTGGATCCCATAAAAATTAATGGCACCACCAAGACACAAACTTCCCCATGCTATCGCTGACTTATCAACACCACCATGTGATCTGTAACCAACCAATGGAGGCCTCTAACATCAAGGCACCTAACTCCATTCTCCATTTTGTTTTATTTTCTGCCAATGCACCTGAAAATTCAGGTGTTTTCATCTTAAAACTGCTGGTAATGTGGAGTTAAATCAATTTGTTAATATACTCTCAGTTTCCACATTATGTGTTGTCTGCTCTTTTCTTTAGTTTATACCCACTTGTATAACCCATGATGATATAGTGTGGGTAGTACGATGAAATACTGGTGTTGGTACCAAATCAAGTATTCTATACACAGACAGTGTTTATAATAGAAAAAAACGAGCAACATATTTATTGCGTATCGAGCAGATCGATACTGGAGTCAGGTCCGTAACTCCTATGGGTCACCTTGAGCCAATCCTCTGCGAAACGTGCGTAACAGGTCAATGCACAATAAATATTTTTCATATGTAAACGAAACTTCCTCATTTTTTTCTATTATATATATATATTCTGAAGAAAAATGTGGTAATGACTCCTATATTTCAGTCTAAAGAAGCATCAAAGTTACTGCCAACTTAACATTTAGAAAATATATCATATTCTGCTCACAGTTAAAGTTTGAATGTTCTATATACACTCATAAATAAAACACATTTCAGTATCATCATCATCATTTTACGTCCGCTTATCCCTGCTTGCAAGAGTGGGACGGGTCTTCTTCAGCATCTCTCCACTTGTCACGGTCCTTCATCATCTCCACCGTGATCTTCAGCGATCTGAAGTCTGCTCTCACCACCTCTGCCCATGTTTTTCGTGGTCTACCTCTACCATGTCTTCCTTCAACTGGCATCTCCTGGCACTTCTTCACCCATCGGTCATCCTCCATGCGCATCACATGTCCATACCACCACAGTCTCCTCTCTCACACACTACATTCTATCCCTCTCAGACACAGTTTCTCTCTCAACACATCCATGCTGGGTCGTTCACGCACATTGTCATTGCACATCAAAGAGAGCATGCTTGCCTCATTTCTCTCCAGCCGTTGCATATCCTCTGCAGTTGCTGCCCATGTCTCACTACCATGCAGCATTGCACTCCTCACACAGGCATCATATAACTGGCCTTTCGTACGCAAGGAGAAACACTTCTTTGTCAGCAGAGGAAGCAGCTCCCTAAACTTCTTCCAGCCCATCCTTATTCTAGATACTATGGCCTCGTAACACCCCCCTCCTATGCTAATCTGATCACCTAGGTACCGGAAGCTATCCACCACTTCTATAGCACCCACCTGCCTTTGAAAAATGTGTCTATCAATGCGACTTCTACTGTCTAATTTCCCTGTACATCTACTGCATACATATTTCTCTCTACCTGTTAGTTTGCCTGCTATCCCACTACATCTTTTGTGTACCCAGGATCTGCATTGTGTGCATTTTATAGAATTTATGCCAGTTCCTTTTCTGCATATCAAACATGGCCATTTCCCTGACGGAATCAGAGCTTTGTCCTCTTTTCTACTCATCAACACTTTTGTCTTAGCTAGGTTCACTCTCAGTCCTCTTGATTCCAACTGCTGTTTCAATAGCCAGAATTTATTCTCTAGCTCCTCTACTAATTCTGCTATAAGAACCCGATCGTAAGCATAGAGAAGTTCCCATGGACAGCCAGTTTTAAACTCCTCTGTTATGGCTTGGAGGACTATAATGAACAAGAGCGGGCTAAGGACCGAACCTTGATGTACTCCTACTTGTATCTGGAATTCCTTACTAAACTCCATCCCTACCCTGACTTTACTGACAGCACCTCTGTACAAAGTTTGCACTGTCCTCACAAGCCATTCCTCAACACTTAGTTTCCTTAGGGACCACCAGTTGACAGATCAGGGTACCCTATCAAAGGCCTTCTCTAGGTCAACAAAAGCTGAGTATAGTGGTTTATTCTTCTCTAAAAACCTCTCTTGTAATTGTCTCACCAAGAAGAGGGCATCTGCTGTACTTTTCCCAGGCACAAAACCAAACTGCATCTCATGTAGTTTGACCCTTTCTCTAATTAGTTGTGCTAATATCCTTTCTGCCACTTTCATTAGCTGATCCATCAGTTTTATACCCCTATAATTGCTCCTCTCCAGAGCATCCACTTTACCTTTGTAGCAATTTATGAGAATACTGCTGTACCAGTCTTTGGGTATGACACCGCCATATATAGCCCGATTGATGATGCGTGCAACTATCCTCGACGGTCCAGCAGCCTTACCATTTTTCATTTTCTTAATCGCCTCCTGGACCCTATATTCATCAATCTCAATAGTTGGTCCCTCTGTCGGATCTACTAGGGGTAATTTCTCTCTCTCCCATTCGTTCTCCACATTCATCAGTCTCTCATAATGACACTTCCAGGCCTCCTTTTTCTGATCATTCGTGACACTAAGTACACCGGCATCATTCCGGACACATTTATCTCCAACAACATCCTGATTTGCACTGACACACTGCCTTGCAATTTGGAACACCGCATGCCTCTGATCTTCCCGTCGTAGAACATTGGCAAACCTCCTACTCTCTGCCTCCCTGCGTGCTAAGAACACCTGACATCTAGCTTCTCTCTTAGTGGCTGTATATCCTTCTCTACTCCCACCCTCTTTCCAAGCCTTCCATGCTAGTCTTTTGTCTCTAATGGCCCTATCTACCGTGCTGTTCCACTCTCTGGTTGGAGCTCTGTTCCAGCCACAAGTTTCATCAGTAGCCTGCAGTAAGTTGTCATGTAAGAAACTCCAGTTATTATCTATGTCATATGTCTCTAAATCATCTTTTTTTTCGTCATTAACATCTTGAAGGGCTTGCCTAAATTTGTATTTTAGTGAAAGGTCTTTTAGCTTCCAGACCTTTCTTTTCCACACCTTCCTTTATGTCTCATTCCATCGTTTGCTTACTGAGAGATATCACTAACGACTAACCTATGCTGTGGGGTACATTCTTCCCCAGGGTATGCCTTGGTATTAGACACTATCTGCCTGTCTCGCTGCCTAACTAGTAAGAAGTCAATCTGGCTCATGTGCTCGCCTGATTTGTAGGTTATTAGGTGATTGGCAGGTTTCTGGAAGTTAGTTTTTCAAATGGTCAGTGTGCTTGCATCACAAAATTCAAGAAGTCTCACTCCTTCATTTCTTGAGCCGTAACCGTGCCCACCATGTACCCCAGTGTAACCACCCTGGAGCTGTCCAACATGACCATTCCATTGAAGTCCCCTGCTAGCATAACGATGTCTCCGTCCTCAGTCATTGCGGCTGTTTGTAAAAGTTGCACGTAAAAGCAGTCTTTCTCTTCTTTACCTAGGCCTGCTTATTAACTCGAACTACCTCTATTGTCTTATTGATCCATCTCTCAGCCAGGAAAATGCCTGTGTATAGGGTCATACCAAATGACTGGCATAGCAGCAGCATTGTTTACTGCTACAAGGGTAAAGGAGATGCTCTAGATAGGGGAAACTATAAAGGCATTAAGTTAGTTGACCAGGTCATGAAGGTCACAGAAAGAGTTATAGCACAACTAATCAGAGATCGAATTGATCTAGATGAAATGTAGTTTGGGTTTGTGTCTGGTAAAAGTACCACAGATGCTCTTTTCCTTGTATGACAACTACAGGAGAAGTACCTAGCTAAAAGTAAACCCTTCTACTTAGCTTTTGTTGACTTGGAGAAAGCCTTTGGAGTCCCCCGCTCCATTATCTGGTGGGCCCTTAGTAAACTAGGTGTAGATGAATGGCTTGTGAGAGCTATACAAGCCATGCATAAAGAAACAGTTAGTAAGGTTAGAATTAACAATGAATATAGTGAAGAATTTAGCATAAAAGTTGGTGTTCATCAAGGCTCTGTCCTTAACCCCTCCTATTTATTATTGCCCTTCAGGCTATAACAGAGGAGTTTAAGACCGGTTGCCCATGGGAACTTCTATATGCAGATGATCTAACTCTCATGGCTGAATCTATGGCTGAACTAGAGAAGAAATTCCAAACATGGAAGCATGGCCTAGAATCAAAAGGCCTTAAAGTTAACATGTCTAGGACTAAAGTTCTAGTATGTAGAAAGGAAAATAGGGCACAAGTGCCCTCTGAAAAATGACCATGCTCAGTGTGTAGGAAAGAAGTAGGCAGAAATTCCATTTTATGTCCCAAATGCAAACTATGGGTACATAAAAGATGTAGTGGGATCACATGTAAGCTATCTAAGAACGTAGATTTTATATGTGGCCGATGCTCAGGTGCAATAAGTAGCAAGTGCCCACAGGATACTAGCTCCTTCTATTGCATAGATGGTTCTATAGAAATAGTGGACACCTTCTGTTACCTGGGTGACAAAATCAGCAGTGGTGGAGGGTGCTCTGAAAGTACAGAAGCCAGGGTCAGAACGGGATGGAAAAAGTTCAGAGAGCTTATACCACTATTGGCCACTAAAGGTTTCTCTCTAAAAATGAAAGGCAGACTGTATGATGCCTGCATATGAACAGCAATGTTACATGGCAGTGAAATATGGGCATTGTGTGCAGACTGGAGAGGAACGAAGCATGCATGCTCCGTTGGATGTGTAATAGTAATATACGTGAACGGCAAAACATAAATGAACTAAGCGAGAAATTAGGAATAAGAGGGATTAGATGCTGTTTACTTGAAAGAAGACTACGTTGGTATGGTCATGTGATGCGCATGAAAGACGACAGCTGTATAAAAAAGTGCAGGGCGATCAAAATTGATGGAAGTTACGGAGTAGGTAGACCCAGAAAAACCTGGGACGATTTGATAAATTCCGACCTTCCACACTTACACCTCTCTAAGACAATATCACTGGACCGAGATCTTTGGCGTCATGCAGTAATACAGAAGACTCGCCTTACCTATGTACAAAGCGAAACCTACAGTCAGTGGGCACCTCTTAACCAAATATACACCCCAACCCCTACCCCTACCCCATCCTTCCACTCCCACCAACACCACCCTTTCTCTATAACATCCAGTCCAAACATAAGAGATTATGTAGGTGTCACGACAAAAAAAACACACAGTCCACGCTGTAATGTGGTCATGTAGGTAACACGGTAAAAAGCTCCCGGTCAATACTGTAAATATGGTTGGTGTTAGGAAGGGCATCCAGCCAGATAGTCCTATACGAGTGAGACAAGGTCACCCGACCTATCTTGCCTCAAGTGGGACAATTCCTGTCTAACCCATGCTAGCATGGAAGATAGAGGTTAAACGATGATGATGATGATATAGGGACAGAATTAAGTTAGGTTTATGAATCTGGAGATGGCCTTCTGTAATCTGGTAGGCATTAAGAAAGCAAGGTGTAGACAAATGGCCTGTTAGGGCCCTACAAGCTATGTATAGAGGTGCAACTAGCAAGGTGATAATTGGCAATGAGGGCAGTGATGAATTTGAAATGCAGGTGGGGTTTCGCCAGGGCTCCTGTCCATTTCTGTTTTTCATTATCCCTCAGTCTATAACTGAGGAGTTACAAATCAGCACTCCGCAAGTATTCCTGTATGAAATTGATACCTTCAGTTGCCAGGGAGACTCCATCGAAGTTGTTGACAGCTTTTGTTACCTAGGTAACCTAATCAGTAGTGATGGAGTATGCTCTGAAAGTGTAATAACCAGAGTAAGAACAGGCTGAAAGAAGTTTAAGGAGTAGATACCTCTGCTGATAACAAAAGGTTTTTCTTTCAGGGTAAGGGTAGACTGTATGATGCTTGCATACAAACTACATGGCAGTGGGACATGAGCTTTAATTGCAAAAGACCTGTTATAGCTAGAAGGAAATGAAGTGAGTTTGCATAAGTAAGCTGGGAGAAAAAGCTAGGGCAGACAAATCTCAGTGGATTGAGAAAAAGCTAGTGCAGACAAATCTCAGTGGATTGAGAAAAAGCTAGTGCAGACAAATCTCAGTGGATTGGAGTCGTGGATGAGGCAAACCCAGGAAGATTTGAGACAAGGTAATGAAAACTGACCTGAAGAAATTGAACCTTACAGCAGAGATGACGAAGGACCATGAGAATTGTTGACCTGCTGTATTGGAGAAAACCCACCTAGCAGCATAAAATGTCCCTACCTAGCCATATATATCTCATTTCCTTATTCCATTATCACTTCTTAGTAGCATATAGTTATGGCCCTTTATGTTCTGAGTTCCAATCCTGCTGAGGTTAGCTTTGCCTTTCATCCCTTTGAGGTTGATAAAATAAAGTGCTAGTAACATACTGGGGTTGATTTCGTTGACTTATCCCTTCTCTTCAAATTGCCTGCCTTGTGCCAAAAGTAGAAACCATTATTATTAGTGGATTGGCAGTATGGGTAGAGGGTCGGACGCCATGCTTTCCAGCATAGTTACGTCCCTTTACGATCTGAGTTCAAATCCCGCCGAGGTTGACTTTGCCTTTCATCCTTACGGGGTCGATAAAATAAAGTACCAGTAATGCACTGGGTAATTGCTGGCCTTGTGCCTAAAGTAGAAACAATTATTATTATTATTAGGGCGGTGGGTTGGCAGTATCGGTAGACGGTCGGACGCCATGTTTTGACGCATAGAGTTACAGCCCTTGCCATTCTGAGTTCAAATCCTGCCGAGGTTAACTTTGCCTTTCATCCTTACGGGGTCGATAAAATAAAGTACCGGTAATGCACTGGGATAATTGCTGGCCTTGTGCCAAAAGTAGAAACAATTATTATTATTATTAACACTCTGCTTCTTAAAAATGTGGAGGCATGTGGCCTTGTGGGAAGGGTGTTGGACTTATGATCATAAAGTTTTTAACCCTGTGGTGAACTGGTGTCTTGTCCAAGGGGAAGTCTTGTACTCTCAGTTGATTCACTCCTCAAAACCAGGATAAGTACTGGCTTGATGAGTCTCCGGGGGAAAGTCTTGTACTCTCAGTTGGTTCATGCCACCAAAACTAGGGATAAGCACCGGCTTGATGAGTCTCCGGGGGACTTGAGACATTCTTTAATTCTGTGATGGACTGGTGTTCTGTTCAGGAGGAAGTCTTATACTCTCAGTTGCTTCACGCCACAAAACCGGAGATAAACACCAGCCTAACAATACTCTTGGCTTGAGACAGACTTTTTCTTAAAGATTCTAACTACAATGAGACACCAAATATAGAATCATCCCACATTGGTAGTTGGACCCATATTAGAGCTCAAACTGGTGAATCAAATAGTAATTAAACATTACACACCAATACACTATATATATATAAATAGTCAGCTTGGAAGCCTCTACATGCAGATGGGTAAATCTTCTTAAAAGATTTATTAGTCTCTATGTTTCGGATTCACATCCATCAACAGGGGGTGGTTTTCCGAAGGGAAAATAAAAACATTGTTGAACGTTGCTGGTTGTATGATTCAGTTTAAAATTGAGGGTCATTCGTTGGATTCGCGTATGAATGGTTGTTCTTCTGTTTAAATTTTTTTTTAAATTTTGATGGTTATTCATTGGACCTGTGCATGCATGGGGTAAACAAAAGGTTGTTCTTGATATTGCTGCTGTAACTCTGTGTGTGTGTGCGCGTGTGTCTTAGCCAATATCACACTAAGCATAGTCCGCCTCTCTCGGATCTGCTGTTTATTGGAGGCTCTAATCGATTTGTCCGGAGAGCTTCCTTCACCCTTAGAGTGCCAATGATATGCTCTGTTGCTAGCACTGTGACAGTGAGTATCTTGTTTCCGCACTTGACAGTGTGCTTCTGGAAGGACGAGGCTCTGGTGCTGACGTGCTCCTTGATACGTATATGCAGCGGTTGGATAGTGCTAGCGATGTAAAATCCCTTGCACCTGTCACATTCGATCTTGTACACAATGTATGTGTGCAAGCAACAATTAGTGTGGCGTATCCAGCAATTGCTGATGGAGCATGTATTTCCGGTGTTATGACGTTTTTTGGAAAGGCATCTCCGCAGGGAGGGTCCCGAGTGGGCCAACTGGATGTCAAGACCCTCTCTTCGTATGGCTCTGCGGATAGCACTGATAGTTTTCTCACCTAGGTATGGGATCTTGAGGAAGCATTTATCCTTCATGATTTGTTGCTTCTTGCGCCTGGGGTCTCTTATTCTGTTGGTGAAAGATGCTGGATATCCATTGACCTGTGAAATTGCTTGGCGTGGGTGATACCCCTCATGGGATCACTGCATCTGTCTTTTATCTGCTTGATCTCGAGAGAGGCGGACTATGATTGGTGTGATATTGGGTAAGAGACGTACACAGAGTTACTGCAGCAATATCTAGAACAACCTTTCATTACCTTACACATGCGCAGGTTCAACGAATAACCCTCAGTTTTAAACTGAATCACACAACCAGAAACATTCAATGAAGTTTTTATTTTCCCTTCGGATGCAAATCCAAAATATAGGGACTAATAAATCTTTTAATAAATCTTTTAAAAAAATTTACCCATCTGCATTGTAGAGGCTTCCAAACTGACTATTTTTCTTATTCCACAATGTTTCAAACAAACCTGAACACTCTCATATATATTTGGTTGTCAAGTATGAACTTTGTAGAAAAAAAAAATTCTACAAATTTCATACTTGACGACCCAATATATATAAACGTATATTTTACCATATGTGTCATCTTAGTGTTCTGGTTCTGTATATCAATGGGGTTAGACAGAGTGCTAGGGCTATAGTATATATATGTGAAATATATAATATAGCTACTCAACTACCTGGGTCAACTGAGTTTCTTCATGTGAACTGTAAATCCTAGACAACTGTTTGCCCTGTGATATCTTGGGTTCTTTATCTGATTTATGGCTGTAAACAAAAGTAGTATTGGAAATTATTATAAATGCCATAAATGAGAGGAAAGGGAGGGGAAGAACAAGAACTACTAGACAAAGGAAGAAAAGGGGAAGGGAAGAAGATGACAGACTCTACACCTAGGTCAGAACGGTGTTTTGGTTGTGCCCTGGGGACAAAATGGCCAAGGGATTTCTGCGGACAATGGCCAGTGACACCTGTTGCAACAGCCATCCCACCTCGTGGGGCAATGTACATGTAAGTGTGTGTGTAAAAGGTTTTCATTCATATAATATCTGTTTATTTATTTTTTATCAATTTTATTCAATAACATTTGGATGCAACTTTGAAATTCAAGTTGCATGATTTTAACTTTATTCATACCAAACCACCTGAAACTGCCCCTGATTCTGTGATACAAAACTGTTTATTTAAAAAATTTATTTTTATCTAAAGCCCTTCCATCATAATTTTATGTAAGGGCCTTTTCTAACTCTTTCATGACCACATTTCTGATGAAATATTCTCTATTTTAATTCATTAATGAAAAATTTTGAGGGATTTACTAAAATTATTAATTATTTTATTAGTAAGATACTAACTTAATGTAAGGGTCTTATAAAAAATTATGTTGGAAGATTTTCATTTAAATTGGAAACCTTTAAAATTGATGGTTTTAATTTCATAGAACCAGAGTCGGTTTTTGGCTGGGTTGGTAACTGAAGGTTATACTTTAAACGCCAGTTTAATAATGAAAAAGTTATGTTGCTAAATTGTTCCAAATTCTTAATTATTTTCAGAAAATCACTGTTTTATGATAAGGAAATGGTTAAAATCTTCCTTTTCATATAGCTTTATGAATAGTTGGGTTGGTTTATGATGACTGTTGGCTGGTCGACAGGATTTAATCTACCCAGTTTGTTTTCTTATCTATTTTGATATATCTGGATGTTTTATCATGATATTAACTGAAATTGGCAAGAATGACAATGTCTCCATTTAGAAGTTTTATATATTCCGTTAAAGTAAACCCTAGGTAGAGAACTAATTGGATATTTGATTGCATCCCATAAACCCCCACATATTTGATAATCTTGTTTATGACAATGCTGCACAGATTCCATCACTTTCGCTTTTGGAGGAATTTAGTAATATAACTAATTTTCTCATTATTAAACCAGTATTTGGAAAATAATTTACAGGTCTTCTTCTTCTTTTTCTCTTTTTTCTTCTTCTTCTTCTCCCACTTATGCCTGATAGGGTCATGGGGACAGAGTCCTCAATCACTCCTTCTAGTGGGTCCCGTCAGAAGCATTCGAGACCAGCCAATAATTTTGCTTCAGGTCTACCCCTGGGTCTCTTGCCAGTTGGTTTTGACCTTAAAATCTGTCCAGTGATTCTTTCCTGAGACATTCTAACCACATGCGCATAGTATTGGAGCGGTGATCTCCCAATTCGGAAAAGTAGCAGCTCGACCTGGAGCGACTGTCTAATCTTCGAGCTGTGCACTCTATTAAGTAACGTTACTCCAAAGACCCTACAGAGGAGCCCCATTTAACTTACATGTTCTTAAATAAAATTAAGATGGAAGGTTTATAGATAAGTTTAAACAATCTAAAATAAACAGTTTTGTATGATAGAACCACAGGCTGTTTCAGATGGTTTGGTATCAAAAATGTTAAAACTGTATGGGTATTACTTTGAGGGAGTTGGTGCTATTACTAGCAGTTCAATCTACTGTTTAGCGATCCATTTGTGATGTTGATGTTAGTGGATATGTTCGTGTTGAAAAAGGGAATCAAAATATTCATTAACTCAAGCAAATAACTTCAAGTGGACTTCATTAAATCAGAAAATATAGAATTGATGAATTTTTTCATAATTTCAAACTTCTTTGCCTTAATGAGATTTAACCAATCATAATGAAATGTCATGGCATGCTGCTGGGGCACCAACACCACCACTACCACTATCACCTCCATTATTACCATTATTACTATACAACCATAGTCAACACCATCACCATCACTGCCACACAACTATAGTCAATACCACCACTGCAATCATCCCCACTGCTATAATTACTATTACTATTACATTATTACATTATTACATTACATTATTACATTATTACTATTACATTACCATTGCCACTATTGCTATACCACCATCATCACCACTACCACTATAATCACCACTGTTGCCACCAATATTACTACATAAACATTGTCAACATCACCACTACCGCCACCACTTTTGCTTCACCCCAACCATCATCACCACTACCACCAATATTACTACACAAACATTGTCAACACCACCACTACCGCTGCCACTACTACTACACAAATGTCTGTCAATACCACCACTACCACTACAGTACTACCACCACACCACTACCATCATCACCTCCACAAATACTACATTGTTGTTGTCAACAATAATGGATCCTCCTTCAGATTCTAAGATGATCAATCAATTCAATCAATTGACTGTCCAACTCATGAATTAATGTGTAAGTGGTTGAATATTGCACAGTATGTGACTAGGCTGATCTTAGAGGGACAGGCAATCTGATGGACTTCCACGCAGTTTGTATCTACCAAATTCCACTCACAAGACATTGGTTAATCTGAGGCTACAGTAAAAGACAAGTCTAAATCCCAAATCATGTGGTTGCGAAGCAAACTCCTTAACCACATAGCCATGCCTACATTTAACAAAAATGTCTTAATTAGAATTATGATGAAATATTTTCATATAAATGTGAATATTTAAAAGCAGGCAGTTTTGTATCATAAAACCAGGCATGGTTTCAGGTGAGTTGGTTTCAAAGGAGTTAATGAAGTGTATTAATATGTTTAGTTTACACAGCATACTCTAGCAAAGAAATCCTCTTTAGCTCTTTTTTAACCCTTACTTTACTCAGCATGCACACACACAATTATACACATACATACATGCATACATACACACACACATACACACATATATATATGCTAAACGGTGATGATGATATGTATGTAAAAAGTAAACAGAAAAATATCCACAACCCAGAGATCTGACCTGGCCTATATGTATCCAAAGGCCAGACGTAGCCATTAAACTGAGCAATGAATTAACTACATGAAACCTCATTAGCAAGACATTCTTGAAAAGTACCAAACAGTGCTGTGGCTGCATCACATTAATAATTAAAGTCTTCAGTTTCATTTCCTGCAAATTTTCACAATTTGAATTAACAAACCATAAGAAATCAAATTAGCAAGACATTTTTGAAAATTATAAGACTGCATCAAAGAACAATATCAGGAACAAATACTGCAAAGTATGTTGTCTAATAGCTGCTGATGAAGACCATCACCAGTTTCTTTGATGTCAGAAGTTAACCTGACATAATTAAACTGCTTTGTGGTATATTTCAAGCCCTCTGAGCTCAGTTCAAATACTGTCATGGTCAACTTCACCTTTCATTCTGTCAAGGTCAATAAATAAAGTGTCATGTCAATACTAGGGTCGATTTTTTTTCTATAGATTTCTTTCTCACTTCTCTCTTGCTCTTTCTCGCTTTATTTCAAGATGTTACAGTATAATTTGTGGGAGATTTGACTGCTATTTCTTGCAGTTCGAGTGAATGAGTAGAAGCTCCTTCAGTTCATGTTACACAGGTTGATTTCAGTACACTAAAAGGAAAGGAGTTGATCATCAGAACAGACTAAGGAAACAATGTTTCCAATGGTCTTTCCATTAATGATACGATCACCTGGCAGTACATTTAGAAATATAGAAATTAACATTTTGTTAGTATCAAGTTGTTTATAATTTTTTCGTTATATTTTTATATCTGGTTGTTGTTTTCAATTTTAACCCTTTCATAACTGCATTTCTAATGAAAGGCACTCTATTTTTTTTTTTTTTTAATTCATTAATGAAGAGTTTTGAGGGATTTACTAAAATTATTAATTATTTTATTAGTAAGATACTAACTTAATGTAAGGGTCTTATATAAAATTGTTGGAAGATTTTAATTTAAATTGGAAACCTTTAAAATGGGTGGTTTTTATTTCGAAGAATCAGAGCCGGTTTTGACTGGGCTGGTAAATAAAGAGTTAATATAAAATGATTAAATCTAATTTATTTCATTTTTTCTTTGCTTTACTTATATGTGGTAGAGTGTTTAGTGTTAGCTTTGTTTATGTGTGATAGACTACTAAATATTAGTTCTCCTTATGTGTTGTAGAGGGCTAAGTCTTAGCTGTTTATTTGTGGTAGAGTACTAAAGCTTAGCTCTATTTGTGTGTGGTAAAGTGCAAAAACTGGTCACAACTCCTGGCTGTACACTAGAAACTATAGAGTATTTTAAGATATAGAAATTATGCATTTTTTTTTTTCAGTATTATGTTAGTAATTTTTTTCTTTATATTTTCGGATCTGTTGTTGTTTCCAATTTTAATATAAATCAAATTTTTTTCTTATACCTAAGATTTTGTGTTTGTGTGTGTGTGTACTGTATTTGCCAGCCTACTGGACGTACTTTTTTTTCAAAAAGAACATATAAAAATCTTTCTTACATCCGGTACACATGTATCACCAATGGGAGGCCAGACAGAGAATGAGCACAATCATGATTAAGAAAATTTAGTTTGTATTACTATTAGTATTACTGATACAGTTATACAATACAATTTATATAAGCAAAATGATGTCAAACTTATATAAGAGTTTCTGAAGATGTAAAGTAATGGCTAGGCTTATGGCTATTCAGAACATTTTAGAGTACCTCCTTTCTTTCCAGCAAAGGTAACCAACACAAGATATTGGTACATTCCTTACATTATTTACCTTACCGTAACAACTCAATATGGATGACAAATGTTCCTTAATAGCCTGACAAATTTAATAAAGAATCCAAACACCACTTGCCGTTTGTATTAAGCTGCACCCCATTTGCCAAATGCGGCACCACAAAACATTACAGGAGGCAGTCTGAAGTTTTGAATCTTACTCCTAGTTTTTGTAACCAAAACGAATAAGCGACATACTGCACGTCTGTTCGAATCAGAGGTAGAGTTTGCAATATTCTTGCATTTTAATTTTATTTTTGTGACTAACCCATGACTCAAATTCAATGCAGACACTGCTACACAACTGCATTCAAGCTCAATGTCATTGTGTATCCAAAGAACCATGGCAATAGTGCAGCAGAGCGGTACTTTGAACTACCACCAGCAAAAAAAAAAAAAAAAAAAATTATCCGTAGTTGGAGAAATCAAGAACAATAGCTACGTAGAAGTAAATAGATTTTACAGAAATATGTTGTAGTTAGCTATAAGTATTTACCCAGATTTATTGTAGTGGTATTTTGCCTCTTACTTTTTGTATGTTTTTGCTGATATACTGGAATTTGCTTTATTATTAATATCAGTAGATTCCATTTTAGCTGTTGTGGACTTACTGCATGTGTTGTACAATGAAAAAATCAATGAAATAATTTTTAATAGATTTATGAAGGAATGCACTCTAATTCTTCTGGGCATGGTAGTGGAGGGGGGGGGGGCTATTTTAAGGAGTGGATTAGAAGGGGTTGGGAGAGGAGGGAAGGAGTGGCACGAATAATGTACCCAATCCACACTGTAAGGTAGTTGGTGATAGGAAGGGCATCTAGTCAGAAAAACCCTACCAAAATATGAACAGTACAACAAACATAACTCTCACAAATTGCATATACAGGGCTAACACTAGTCATGTTAATGTTGCACACAGTACTGGGGGTGGCTGGAGTAGTCATGTGCCCCTCAATCGTCATTAAGCAATCATACCACCCTTTTCCCTTTCAGATCCATAAAGGGTCTACCCAAGATAATAGCAACTGACAAGGTACAAAACTCAGGACTGCCACCCTTAATGTTGGCATCCTGATAGGTAAATCAGGTGAAATTATGGAACTGCTAGAGAGAAGAGAAGTAGACATTTGCTGTGTACAAGAGGTGAGATGGAGGGGTGCTTCAGCAAGACTACTGACAAGCAAACAGCATAGATACAAGCTTTACTGGGTAGGAAATGATGATGGGGTAGGAGGTGTAGGCATCTTGCTGGCTGAGAAATGGATAAAGTGATAGAAGTAGTTAGAGTAAGTAACAGAATTATCAAGCTTAGATTAGCAGAAGGAAATAGACTGGTGACAATTACATCTATGTATGCCCCACAGGCAGGACTGAATAAAGAACAAAAGGATAGGTTCTATGAGGAACTTTTACAGATAACTTCAGGTATTGATGAAAGAGACCACATCATCCTGTCAGGCAACTTCAGTGGACTTGTGGCGCAGTACCAGGACGGATTCAGTGGAGTTCACGGTGACTATGGTTATGACTTGAGAAACGATACATGATTGAAGCTCTTGGAATTCTGTGATGCAAATGAACTAAGCATTTGCAACACAATTTTAAGAAACAAGCTAGCCATCTGATCTCATATCAATCAGGTGAAAACACAAGCCAAATTGATTACTTCCTCGTAAAATGAAATAAACAGACTGTAAGGCATTCCCTGGCAAAGAATGCACCACACAACACAAATTAGTTATTAGTGACATCAGATTAAATGCAAGACAGAAGAAGATACACCAGAAAATATGGGGATGGAAGGTTTGGAAGCTAAAGGACCTTTCAGTTAAATATAAGTTCAGAAAGGCCCTACATGTTGCATTTGTTGAGAGAAGTGACATATAATGTAGAGAACAATTGAAAATTCTTGCGTGACAACCTTTTGTGAATAACTGACAAGACTTGTAGCTGGAGTAAAATGCCAACCAGACATTGTGACCTGGTGATGGAACAGCACAGTGGATAGAGCCATTAAAACCAAGAGACAGGCATGGAAAGACTGGAAAAATGGTGGAAGCTGAGACTGGTACCAGGTAGCTAAGAGAGAAGCTAGACAATAGCTATACACAGCTTGGAGAGTGGCTGAAAAGAGAAAGTTTGCCAATGTCTTGACAAGTGAGGTGTTCCACATTGCAAAGCAGTGTGTCACTGTGAATCAGGATGTTGTTGGGAAAAAGTGTGTTAGAAATGACTGATGCTCAAGAGAAAGAGGCCTGTAAATGTTACTATGAGAGACTGATGAATGCAGAGGATGATTGGGAGGAAGAGAAACTACCCCCAACTTAGAAGGACCAGCTATTGAAGCTGACAGTTAAAGATCAAAGAAGCAATCAGAGATAAAAAATGGTAAAGCTGCAGGACCATCAGAGATAGCTGCTGAGATGCTAAAAGTATCGGGAGATGTAGGAGTTGAACTAGTAACCCGCATAGTCAATCAAGTAATGGAGTCATATGCAATGACTGGTGCAGCAGTACAATCGTAAATTGCTTCAAGGGCAAAGGGAATGTTCTAGAAAGGCACAACTATAGAAGTATAAAACTAATGGACCTTGTTATGAAAGTGACGGAAAGAGTTATAGAGCAGCTAATTAGAGAAAGAGTCAAATTAGACGTGATGCAGTTTGGTTTCATGCCTGGGAAAAGTACTACAGATGCCCTCTTTCTAGTAAGAAGTTCCTATCCAAAAATAAGCTACTATACTTAGCTTTTTTTATCTAGAAAAGGCCTTTGACAGAGTAGCTCGGTCTATTATCTGGTGATCCTTAAGGAAATAAGTACAGAAGAATGGCTTATGAGGGCAGTGCAAGCCATGTACAGAATAACTGTTAGTAAAGTAAGAGTTGGAAAGTTTAGAGAGCTACTGCCACAACAAAAGGTTTCTCCTTACATATAAAAAGATGATGTATGACACCCGAGTGTGAATTGCAATGCTGCATGGTAGTGAAACATGGGCTGTGACTGCAGAAGACATGCATAGACTGGAGAGAAATGAAGCAGCCATACTTCGTTGGATGTACAATGTAAATATGAGAGAAAGGCAGAACTTGGATGAGTTGAGGGAGAAGCTGGGCTTAAGAGGAATCCAAAATATGGTGCAAGAGAGTAGACTGTGTTGGTTTGGACATGTGATGCGCATGGACAATGATCGTTGGGTGAAGAAATGCCAGGAAATGCCAGTGGAAGGAGGCCACAGTAGAGGTAGACCAAAAATGACCTGGGCAGAGGTTGTGAGAGCTGACCTCAAATCACTGAGACTCACAGAGAGGTTGATGAAAGAACACGGCGAGTGGCGAGATGCTGTACTGAGAAGGACCCATCTAACCCATGCAAGTGTGGAAAAACTGACATAAAAATGATGATGATGATGATTGTATATGTATCTATATATATATATATAAATAACAATATGGAGGTGCATGGCTTAGTGGTCATTAATGACTGAAAGGGGCCTACGATATATATATATATTCCCTTCCTCTCTCATTTGTTCTTTTCCTTTTATTCAGTTTCAATATGAGATAATTAGTTTTAATATATTTTTTCTAACCATCACCATTACCAACATGTGATAGAGGGATAAAACTTAGCTCTGTTTATGTGTGATAGAGGGCTAAAACTTAGTTCTGTTTATGTGTGATAGAGGGCTAAAACATAGCTCTGTTTATGAATGGCTGAGTGCCAAGTTTTATCTCTACTTATATGTGGTAGAGTGCTAAGTGTTAGCTCTATTTATGTGTGGTAGACTACTAAAATTTAGCTCTCCTTATGTGTTGAGTGTTAAATATTAGCTCTGGTAATCTGTAGTCAACATCTAAATATTAGTTCTACTTATTTGTTATAGAGTGCCAAGTTTTAGCACTGTTTATGTGTGGTAGAGTACTAAATCTTAACTCTATTTATATGTGTTTTAGAATCTTTGGTCATCTTAGCTTTTTTTTATGTCTGGTAAAGTGTTAAAGCTTTGCTCTCTTTATATGAGGTAGCTCTGTAGCTTAGCATTTTTTGTGAACCTTTAATTTGTGATCTCCCTTATAATTGGATATATTAGCATTTCATTTGATATATACACAATGTACACTATTCTTCCCCAGTTTAGATTTCTCCCTAATTCCCTCCTCGGCGAAAATTCCAATTGCTCCCATTTGAGAATCACTGATCTATCTTGTATCAAATACATTTCAAGATGGTATCATCCACTGAATTGTTGCGCATTATGATTTACTTTGAACATACAATATATTCTTCCAGATATCAAGAAAAGTGTGAAAGTGAAGAAACGTTCTTCATCGAAGAAAGCCAGTGGATCAGTTATTGGTATGACCACTTTGGACAAAGATCAGGAACTTATTGGAATTAAAGAGAGATCAACCTCACCGTCCACAGAACTCTCAGATGTTCAACTTGGAATTGAAACTGAGGATATTACTTCTACTTTAAATAAAAACATTGATCTTGCAAATGATGACATATCACGAACTCATGATGGTAAGAATCTGTTTTCTTTATATTCTTGTGTAATTTATGTTTATTGTAATACCATGTAATTTTATTGTGGCCGAGTGTTTAACCCTATAGAGTTCAAACCGCCCGATAACACCCACACTAAAATATTGTTCTAAAAATAAACATACCATCATTAAAATCTTGTCAATTTGAGATTACTGTGAGATTAGGCCCTTACCGCGAAAATTAACACTTAATATAGTGAAACAACTTAAAACAACATGTGTTTTTTTAACGTTGAAAGTAGAACAAATTTTTTGTGTATCAACATGGCTTGTGAAAGTAGTAATACCGACTTTGAAGGTTTTACACACGACGACATTCAGAATGAACAAGAAACAAAGGATAATATTAGTGATTTATCTTCAAATGAATCAGATGTTTACATTTCTGAAATTTCATCCGAAATTTAGAATTAAACCAGTATTTGCACCTGGTTGATACTTCAAATGCCCCTATTAATTAATTTCACCTGCCCATAAAAGTCAAATTTAACCAAATAAATCAGGTAAAATTATATAATTGTAAATTATTGATATTTAAACATCTACTGACAAAATTTCAAGCCTGCACATAGAAAATTAAGAAAATTACAAACAAATAAAATTGATAACCCTCTTGAGTATGATTAACTCAAAATAATTGTTTCTACTTTTGGCACAAGGCCAGCAATCACCCAGCGCATTACTGGTACTTTATTTTATTGACCCCGTAAAGATGAAAGGCAAAGTTAACCTCGGCGGGATTTGAACTCAAAATGGCAAGGGCCGTAACTCTTTGCGTCAAAGCATGGCGTCCGACCCTGCGAACAGATAAGCATGACATTTGAAAATTAATGCGAATGCTAAAGGGTTAAGGTGTTGGACTTTCAATCATAATGTTGTAAGTTTGATTCCCAGACCAGGTTGTGTATTGCATTCTTGAGCAAAACACTTCATTTCAAGTTGCTCCAGTATATTCAACTGAAAATGAGTACCAGCTGTAGCTGTGAGTTTAACCCTGTATTGACTAGCATCTTGTCTAGAGGGTGAATGTTGTACTCTCAGTCACTTAACACTAAGGAAACTGGAATAGGTGCTGGCCTAATGAACTTCTGGGCTTGAGACAGACTTTAAGACTTTGATATATTATACATTAGGATAAAATATTTTAAGCATCAACAATCAATAATTCTCTACAAAGCTCAGGTGAGACTGTCAAAATGGAGTACTGCTTCCACATCTGGGATGGTGTTGCTGCTGCTCACATCCAGAAATAGTCACTCAGCTAATCAATCTTTCAGAGGCGTACTCCGGCCTCTGACCCATAGACGTGTTGTCTCCTTCTACTGTACATTTTCCTGGAATCAATGAAGACTCTTCAAGACAATAACTTTGATCTGAAGGAAGAGTGGTGAAGATCATGGAATGAGTCCAAATTTGCCAACTAAGACCTTGTTCAAGACCCCACATCTAAACTAGTCAGCTTTGACCTTCCCAGAAAGTAATGGATGTCCCTTAATCGGATCCACACAACACATGCCAGGTCAGCCAATCATCCCCATTGATGGAAAATGAAAGACAGCTCAGCGTCTGTGGGGACTCTGACCAAACAGTGCTGCATCTTGTTCAAGATTGTCCCCTTAGACGTTTTCCTGGCAGTGTGGAGGCAATCCATAATACTACAAATGATGCCATAGTCTGGCTCACCAATTTCGATCTGTCTTTCTAACCATTGTGCATATGCTATATGAGAAGAAGAAAACTGTACACTTTTTAAATTATTAGCAATCAAATAATGTTGGGTACAAAGGAGTTTTTACACAGACAATGGTTCTAGCGTTGGTGCAATGTTAAAATGCTCTCAGTACATTCTAGAAAGGAATGTTAGGAAGGGCATCCAATCATAGAAACCATGCCAAAAATGGAACACATGAATGAGATATGATCTCCTGTTCAGTCTGCGAGTGCAGTAACCCCAGATAACTAACTCAGAGAGTGATGACCTTCCCAAACTATTTCAGCTCAGAAACTAAATGTTAAAAGATGATGATGATATATTTTATCATTTTATATCTGCTTGTCTATGCTTGCATGGGTTGGACATGATGATGATAATTTTATATTTTGGCAGGTTTTATCTGGCTTGGTGCCCCTCCTATCACCAACCACTTTACAGCATGGACTGGGTGCATTCTTCCTTCCACCAACATTAGAGAGGTTATCTGACCAAACTCAAGAGTCCTCCCCAGTTTTTATTCAGTGATTGCTTCCTTAACTGCCTTCACTGTGGCTTATGGAGTCCACTATGGATTATATATATTTACTGCTTTCTTTTGTGTTATATGTTTAATTGCTTTCTTTCAGTGTTGTGTGTTTAATCGCTACCAGTTTACTGAGTGCATTGGGTGTATTTTAAAAAGTTACTAGGTGCATTTTATTGCGGCACCACCACTACCACTTTATAGAGTGTATTGGGTACATTTTATGGCACCAGCACTACCACTTTACAAGATGTACATGGTGCATTTTGTTGCTACAAGACTAAATAGTCCTACTACTTTATTTTGTCTCATGTTATTTGAAACCAATGTGACCAAAGAAGTGAATAGAAGGGGTGATGAAAGTAGAAGGGTGAGAGTATATTGGGTAAAGCAGGGTGTTTGGGTTGGGAGCTTAGTAAAGGCAAAATTAATTGTTTCTACTTTTGGCACAAGGCCAGCAATTACCCAGTACATTGCTGGTACTTTATTTTATCGACCCCGTAAGGATGAAAGGCAAAGTTAACCTCAGCAGGATTTGAACGAGTAAAGGCAAAATTAATGGAGAAGAGACAGTAAAGGAGGAAACAATGATGGTAGATGTGTAATGATAGAAGGATGAGGGATCATCATCACTGTTTTGTCAAACCCATTAAACTCATACTTGCTTGGATTTGATGGATTATCAAATTCTAAGATTAGACATCACATGACCACATTTTGTCCATACATTTCATTTTTACAGAGTTTCTACAGCTGGATTCCCTTCCTAATGCCAACCACTTTGCAGAGTGGACTGGGTGCTTTTTTATAATGATTCCAGCACTATAATTTTATAGAATGTACTGGAGGCATTTTATTAAGGTGCTACCGGTGTTGTCTTTGATGTAACATTTTTATATGATCTTCAATAATTCAAATTTACTTTTAATTATTGGAAATTATTGGATTATATACAGTATGGTTAATTAAATATTTATGAGACTTTGAGATCTTGTTGAGATAATCTGAAATTGATGTTCGGATAATTGAGGTTTGAGTATAACTGAAAAGAAATCTGAAATAGATTGGCCAAGTCATGATTGTAGTGGATGAATTTTTAAATATCAACCTAATATCTCTCAAATCACAGCACACCATCTTTACTCACTAGTTTTATGATACAAAACTGTTTATTTTAAAGTATTTATATTTGTTTAAAAACCTTCATCATAGTTTTATGTAAAAACCTTCAAATTGTTCCAAAACCAGCTAAACCCTTTTGTTACCTACCTGGCCAAAAATGTCTCTATGAAATAAAACCACCCATTTTAAAGTTTTCCAATTTAAATTAAAATCTTCCAACATAATTTTATACAAGAACCACCACTACCACCTTACATTAAGTTACTATCTTAATAATTAAATAATTAAGAATTTTAGTAAATCTCTCAAGATTCTTCATTAACTAATTGAAATAGAGTGTATTTCATTAGAAATCTGGTAATGAAAAAGTTAGTTATCTTACTAAATCCCTTGAAATTCTTGATTATTTTCAAAATGATTTGATAATATAATCCCTGATAGGTTCTAAGAGGAAGGTCACGTCATTGGAATGATTTTGGTCTGAGCTGACTAGGGACTAAACACCACTAACAACATCATGAATAAAACTACTGCACAACAAATATATTTATCATCATCCCGTGCCACACAACTACACCACTGTAATCATACCTAACATGCAACCTTCATTGCTACTGGTCAGGTAACCACATCATGCTGATAGGTTCCATTTTGGACTTGGTTTCTACAGTTGGATGCCCTTCCTAATGCCAACCATATGCATTTTATTATGGCACAAGCCCTACCACCTTACATGACTGACTGGGTATTTTTTTTATCATGGTATCAGCACTATCATTTTACAGTGTGAGCTGGATCTGTTAGTGGGGTGTGTGTATTTTATCATGGCACCAGTACTGCCCCATTACAACACTAGGATGCTCATTGTATCCTCAGCCAGGCTGGGGAAGGCAGTGATTGGAATGAGAAGGGAAGAGGAGAGGGTATCCTCCCACAGAGGAGGAGCAAATGTTATGTACAAGAGGTGTTGAAGCAAATGAGTGATATCTGGCATTATATTGTGAATGTGCTCGACTTTCCATGTTGGCCTGGATTGAATGGGGTAAATGAGTCAGTAATGGGAGTGAAAGTAGGGGACAGTTCTCCCTGACTTTCCATGTTGGCAATTGTTGGATAAGGAAAGATGGGGGGTGATGGGTGTGAGTTGGGGGAGAAATGCATTGGGGACTTAAATAGTGAGAGGGGCGAAATTGGGTTTATACCAGCAGTGACTTAAATGTTGCTACACCTCTGGTTCTAAGGTGGGGGTTGACAGACAGGGGGAATTGGGTGAATACTGGCAGGTGGGGACCTATATATATATATATATATACACACATGCACACGTGCACAAGCATGTATATGTATATTTATTTATACACACACATATACAAAACATCTGATTTACTTATTTACAAATTTCTCCCATTTGAATAACTACTCCAAGGGTGTAAAAATGATGAATGCAGCGAAATATTAGACACATATCAACACTTTGGAATGTCTTACAATCAAAAGGAGACTTTTCTTCTCTTTATTTTTTGGAGAGAAAAAAGAGAAAAATAAACAAAATTACTGAATTCTCGCTTGACGAACCACAATTGAAATATTATTGCTATTATTATTATCATTATTATTGTTGTTGTTGTTGTTGTTGTTGTTGTTGTTGTTGTTGTTGTTGTTGTTGTTGTTGTTGTTGTTGTTGTTTATGACTGTTAAACCTTAGGGTTGCCTGAATTATTATACACATACTTACAAAGAGAAAGATACATCATCATCATCGTTTTAACATCAACTTTTCCATGGTGACATGGATTGGATGTGTCTATGTATGTGAAAAGTATAAGGAAAACAATATGGTATAATGAAGATATAAATATTCTCGCAGAGGCGCTTGGCATTGCTCAGGAATAAAATTGTTCCTTATATATTAGAAGTAAAAAATAAAATATGTTGTATAGAAATTTGTTAATCTAAATTCCATTTATTCTTCAATTGGGATACATGATGAAATCAATTCTGAATTCATAATACAAAAAAAAATAATAATAAAAAACAAAGATACAAAATTTACCATTTTATGAAGGGAGATAAATTCTATCACAATATGTTGAAGGAAATTACTTAAAAGCTTCTGGGTAAACAACATTCTTTGTTTTCTGGTTTGGAGCATAGAGAAATAAGTCTTGTAAACCTGGAGCAACCAACATAAAGTTGACCATGAGAAAAGCAAGATTCAATTAAGTGCAAGCCAGTAGATTTCAAAGTCTAACCTTGAGCTTTATTAATAGACATGATGATGATGATGATGATGATGATGCGAAGCAAAGTCACACTGGGAATTGTGTTTAGTTGAACTCAAATGGCATGTCTGTTGGTTTGATTGGAATTCTTGGAATGTAAACATTTTCTCCAGACACATCCAGTGATGATGGTAGCTTCTATCACATTAGGTGATGATGTCTTCACAATCAACCTTGTTCCATTGTATAATTTAGGAGGATATAAATTTCTTAGAAGCATTATTGCGACTCCTACTTTCAGAAAAAGTTTATGTGGAGGTGTTCCAGGTGGCTCAAGAGAATTAAGGTACTCTGTTGAGCTTGATTTTAATCAAGGATTGAATCAACTGATTTGTATTCCTTAATGACTGTTGGAATCTTATTCATTAATTCAGGGTTAATCCTTGAGCAAGAATTGCCCTTTCACAAAACCATTTATGTGAATTATAATTATTACTTAAGTCTGGAAATACCCTGTTCTTCAATTCAGCTGGTGAATCCACCATGATAGCAATATGAGCCAAATTGATATCACCATTTCCATCAATTGGTACTGTCCCATTTCCTAATTGGAGGAGCTGGGTTGAAAACTGTTTGTCCCTATGTAATAAAGCTCTCATGTTAGTATTAAAGGAGAAATTCTTTACTTTATTCCATAGGTGCGAAGACTTAATGCATGCTTTTATTTCATCAGCTCCTCTTGGAATGACTGGTAATGTCTCTCCTCAGATCTTAGAATGATTTGGAACCACATACTTCATGCAAAAGGAGCCGTAAGTAGTAGCTTGGCTTGGGTGGACACTGTAAATTCTTGCAAGAACATCAGCCCCATGTTTCCTCTTGTACCATTTATTGTTTCTCCAGGTGTAATATTTCAGTAATTCTAGGTAAAGGAG
Organism: Eledone cirrhosa; assembly: GCA_964016885.1. NCBI lineage: Eukaryota > Metazoa > Mollusca > Cephalopoda > Octopoda > Eledonidae > Eledone > Eledone cirrhosa. Next base: position 163,689,923 of record OZ024743.1, read on the forward strand.
TTTTCTTGCATCTTCATCTTCTTGACAACTTAAAAAAGGCAGTAAAGGTAGTTTTGTTTGGAGAAAGTGCTTGTTGCAAGGCTGTTTGTTTTGTAAAGATAACCCTTTGGCCATTCTTTACATGGACACTCAGATGAATGATGGCTGGGTGCCTCTCATGAATGGGAAAATTGAAGATGTTTCAAAAAGCCTCATTGCTACTGATGTATCTTCCTCTCTCATACTGTGCAACTTCGTCACTTTTATTTATCTGCTGACTGCCATTCTGCATAAGAATGTATGTTGCAGCATCTAAACCTTTGTTTATATATTTGCAAACATGCTTAATAAACTTAAGAGAGTTGCAGAATTCAACATTGATATGGGCTTTGAAAGTTTTTGTAAGAAGACAGTAGGGTACAACCCACCGATTGTCAATGATGAATTCATGCCCATTTCTCTTTTTTTCTTTTCCTTTTTTCCGAAGTGAATCCACCATGCCCAGGTTTTCTTCTCCTGTAAACGGAGTAGCCACCTTCTCCAGTTTGGGTTTCTTGTACAGAGGGATGTGGGAAGTTCTTGGTACACTTATTATCCCTTATGCATGGGGAGGATAGATTAATTGAATCACAGGGCCCATGAATCATCTGGGTCTTGACAATTTCATGCAGTAAAGGATCTTGCTGTGGATCAGGCAGTTCAACTGAGATAGATAAATCAATCTCATTACTGGTGACATGACAAAAAGAACCCAGTCCACCCTGTAAGGTGGTTGTACTGGTGATGCAACAAAAAGAACCCAGTCCACCCTGTAAGGTGGTTGTACTGCTGACACAACAAAAAGAACCAAGTCCACCCTGTAAGGTAGTTGTACTTGTGACTTAACAAAAAGAACCCAACCCACTCTGTAAGGTACTCGTACTGGTGACATGACAAAAAGAACCCAGTCTACCCTGTAAGGTGGTTGTGTTCATGACAAACAACATCCAGTCCACACTGTAAAGTGTGAGCAAGACACAATCACCTGATCTGACTTATGTCACTACTGGATAACTCATCTAACCCATGCTAGTGGGGAAAATGGATGTTAGACGGTGATGATAAAAGTAGAATTTCTTCCACCTGAAATTTCTTTTTTTTAATATACAGGAAAATTTCTTCCTGTATGAGTTTCATGACTTAAGTGCTATAAAAAGCAACAATTTTAACTATACAATAATTCTAAATATAAAATGTTTTATGTGGTAGAAAATATGAAGGGCAAATGATGACAAATGAAACAAAACATAAGAAAGTAATGTTTTACCTAGTGTATTTTAGCATGATATTTCAGGACTATTTTCTATATAAATTGTTCTATAAAATTAAATTGTTTTATGTATTTAAATTGTTTTATAATTAACTCTTAATGACACTAGCTCATGAAACTGCAGTCATGAAATGTTCAAAACCATACTATGACTGCCTCACATTAAAAATTAGTCTTTTGCAAATTTTCCCAATAATCTGTCCACTAGTGAAGAACTATAAACATTTGAATTAATAATACTGTTTTTAGATATTTTATATATAACTTTTAACGTCATATGATGTTAAAAGATATCTATATATCTAAAACAGAGAATGTCTGTCTGTCTGTCTGACTCCCTAAAACTCAAGAACCACCCAACCGATTGTTTTCAAACTTTACACACATATGGTCCTGTGAGTGTTTTGAGCAACAAAAAATTACAAATTTTCAATGCATTAGGCGATTTAGCAATCTCTCTCTATAATTCTTAGTCCTTCTTTTTAGATAGATACATAGATATAACGTTGCGTCCTTATAATATCTGTCTGTATGCCTGGCTGTCTGCATTACGACATTATGTGCTTTATGTGTGTGTGTGTATATATATATAGTGTGTAACGTTTTTCGAAATATTTACTTCTGCGTTCACAGATTGATTTTTTAAGTTTCAGAAGATCCCGTTAAGGGTGAAAGCAGCAATTCTTTGCTTAAACTTTAATCTGTTATTTTAATATATATATATATATATATATATATATATATATATATATATATATATATTACGCAATATATATATTATGACGCAACGTTATACTATATGCTTCAGCATATAGTAGTCAAAAGAAGCGAGGTAGGCATAAAAGCCAAACTCATTTGTACCAACTCTTACTTATCTTGGATAATGACCAAAAGCGTACAATCGTGAATTCAAGCGACAGAAATGGGGTTCCTCGAAAGGGTCTTTGGAGTAACGCTACTCTTAATTATAGAGCAATTTTATATATGAAATAATTTTAGTTACTGAAAACTTATATATACTAGCAGAATGGCCCGGCATTGCTCGGGATTTGCTCTAGGGTTCTATATATATTTGATATATATTTATCCTTATCGAGCCTCGTGAAATAAATACGTTTGTTTATATTTTGTTATTGTGTATGCAAAAATATCTGCACACCAATATATAATTTTATATATATATATATATATATATATAGGAAAAGGTATACCTTTTCCTATTACCCACTCTACTACCCTAATTATTGAGTACTCTGGTGCGTTATGGTTCATCTGGTTCCTTACCACAATTCCTTCGTTTTATATATATATATATATATATATATATAAAACGAAGGAATTGTGGTAAGGAACCAGATGAACCATATATATATATATAAAACGAATGTTCAATCCTGTTCGTGAAAATAATGAACAGAAGAGGTGACAGTATGCACCCTTGCTGGAGTCCAACTTTTACATTGAATGGTTTTGATTTACCACCATTTATCCGAACACAGATACTTGGACATTTGTATAGAGACATCAGGGCAGCAAGAACCTGACTACCAATCCCATACTCCTGTAAAACCTTCTATAGCAGGTCCCGAGGAATGCGGTCATATGCCTTTTCAAAGTCTACAAAGCAAGAATATACCTCTTGACAGTACTCTCACGATTTCTGAAAGAACAGCTGCAATGTGAATATTCGGTCAGCTATGTTGTGTCCGGGGCGAAAACCTCACTGTTCATCAGCTAACTTGGATTCAACAGTTTCCCTACATCTCTTTGCCAGACACTTAACATAGACTCTCCTGGGGAGGCTTAACAAGGAGATCCCTCTATAATTGTCTGCCTTTTTGAAAATTGGGATTATCACTTCTGATTGCCATTGCTTAGGTGCTTTTCCAGAATCCAGGCCACCCAGCACACATACTTTCTCTATTTAAGGCTTTTAACACCTCGGGCTGGATTTCATCTTCCCCAGGGATCTTGCCACACTTGAGCTCTTTAATTGCTCTTGTCACCTCAGCCTCCGAGAGATTAGTTATCACTCCCAGATGCACCTTCTGTACATCAGAAGATGCCGTTGTGATCAGATTTAAGAGATCAGCAAGGTATTCTCTCCACCTCACAAGGATCCACCTCCCTGAAGAGAGGGGAATTCCAGATGCGTTCCTGATAGCAGGTGTGGAAGAGGACTTCTTATTACGAAGTCGGCAGATAGTCTGCCAGAACACTTTATTTGCGGATCTGAAGTCGGATTCCAGCATAACTCTGACCCATGTCTTAACTTTGGATTATTTTATATTGAAAACTAGCTGATGTATCCAGCTTTGCCCAGGTAAACAGATGATAAGAGAAGACAGGTAGAAAAGAAAATGGCTGTATTGGATGAGTTGTCTGGTTTACAGTATAAGGTGAGACCGTGCTGTGTGTGTTTGACAAAAGGAAAAAAAAACCCAGTAAAGTCTTCCAGATACACCAGATTCTTTGTTTTACCATTTGTGCATAGTATATGAAGATTTCTAGGTGTTCCCTCTCATGAACAACCTACATATAACTGTCCATGGGTAAAAACTGATTCTCTTGTATTCAATCCTACAACTTTGAAACTCTGAGCCTGAACTTTATTTATGGTCATAGCAAAACTGGCTCTAACAGGGCACTGAAGTCTGGAGAATTTGAATGGCAGCTCGATAGAGGAAGGGATAAGAGGAATCTTGGGAATAAATGCATTTTCTCCTTCATGATTGCCTCTAAGAATAGTGTCCACTAGGAGATGATTCATTATCCGCTGTTAAGCATGTGCCATTGCAGAGACATGGCTGGGCCAAGTTTCTGAAAGGGATGGAAGTTCAATCTTTTATATTATATATAGATATAGATAATTATATTTTGTCCAAGTATCAGCCACTCTCGGATAGGTTTGTCGTAGAGCCTGTAGTAATGGAGACTTCCGGTGTTCTTGGCCCCTGGATGACTCACTGCTATTGGAGTGGAGTTGGCCACCTGCAGGTGCGAGGTGGAGTGGTTGTTCCAGTATGTCTCCCTCACTGTCTTCCAGGACAATGCATTCCCCGTCTTGTCGGCCAGGACCCAGTTAATTGGTAGTGGAGGATTCTTGTTTAGACGTCATTTTCACACATGTATTGATTGCCTTTTTGAATCCATTCATTTGCGCCTGACTGTAAAGTGTTGTCATAGCATAGACATGGTTCGTCCATGTTTCACAAAAGGATGATAGAAGTTCTAACCTTTTATATTATATATAGGTATAGATAATTATATATAAATGTGTTTGTGTGTATGTAAACCAGCATTTGAATCGGAGACGCTGGCCGCGAAACACGATAATCACTAACAACGAATGCGCTGAGAGAATCCCTTATGGTTGATTCCCAACCTGCTAGAAATAGCAGTCAAGTTGGTTATCATACCTGGGATGTTTTTCTTCTTTGACGTTATAAAATTAGTATCAATAAACCTTCTTGAGTATACCCTTATTCCATTGATGTACTTACTTTTTGATTGTCACTTTTAGTTTTTGTGTGATGCATGAAGAAACCAACCAACCACCATCTCTTTTATATTATGTATAAATTATTTTATATTTAAAATTGTTCTATAGTTAAAATATTCTACAATCAAAAGTTACCTCAATGAAAAGTTGTTTTGATGGAAAATTGTTTGATAAAAGGTCATTTTGATACGTCATTCAATGAAAGATTATCTTGATAAACCATCATTTGATATAGTCATCTCAATAAATCATCATTCAATGAAAAGTTACCTCGGTAAAACTGTCCACTCAATCAAAAGTCATCTCAATAAAACAAAGCTGAATGAAAAGTTATGGTACCAGAATTATTTGTGTAAACTTGAACAAAGCACTAAATCACTATTTCTTATGAAGGCTGCCAGACACAGGATTGAGTGCCCTTCATCATCATCATCATTTAACATCCATTTTCCATGCTAGCATGGGTTTGATGTGTTGCCCTGTTGTGAGACAAGCCAGGTCCGATAACAATGACTAGCTCATACAGAACTAATTTTGACTTGATTTCTACAACTGGATGCCCTTCCTAACACCAACCACAGTGTGTGTTGGGTGCTCTTTGTCGTGAGACCTACACGACCACTCTACAGTGTGGATGGGGTGCTTTTTGTTGTGACACCTACACAACCACTTTACAGCATGGGCTAGGCACTGTCACCATCATGACTACTTTACAGTATGGGCTGGGGACTTGGGGTTGATTGGGGAGGTAGATCTAGGGGCCTGTGTGAGGGGGCAGGGTGTTCAGGTATGGATGAAGTGTTAGAACCCATGCACATGGTAAGGCGAGTCTTCGTATTACTTCATGAAGCCAGAGATCTTGATCCTGTGACATTGCCTTCTAGAGGTGCAATTGTGCAAGGTCAGATTTTAGTACCTCATCCCAAGTCTTCCAAGATCTTCCTACACCATAGCTTCCATCAACCTCGAGTTCCCTGCACCTTTTTATACAGCTATCATGCATCACCTGTCCATACCAGAGCATTCTCCTCTCCTCCTCAGTTTCCTTCTCAGTTCATTTATGCTCTGCTATTCATGTATATTACTATTACACATCCATCGAAGCAAGGAAACTTCATTTCTTCCCAGTCTTCGTAGGTCCTATTCACACAACGCCCAGGTCTCACTGCCATGCAGCATTGCTGTTTGGATACACGTATCATACAATCTGCCCTTCATTTTTAGGAAAAACCTTTTGTGGCTAGCAGTGGTAGTAGCTCCCTGAACTTTCTCCATCCCGTTCTCATTCTAGCTACAGTACTTTCGGAACAACCACCTGCACTGCTAATTTGGTCGCCCAGGTTACAGAAACTATCAACTACTTCTACCCAGCCCTCTGGGCGATTAAGGGAGTTAGTATCCTGTAGGCTGTTGCTACTTACTGAACCTGTGCAACGACTATATACGAAACCTGTGTTCTTTGCTAGGCTACCTCAGATCCCACTACATCTCTTGTGTACCCATTTTTTGCAGTTAGGGCTTAGGATAGAGTTTCTACCTACTCCTTTCCTGCACACTGAGCAAGGCCATTTCCCTGAGGGAATCTTGGCCCTATTATCCTTGCTACATACTTTGGTCTTTGTCAGGCTGACTTTAAGATCAAAGGTATTACAACCTCTCTCGTGCTGGTGCTACGATAAAAAGCACCCACTACACTTGGTAATGTGGTTGCTAATAGGAATTGCATCCATTTATAGAACATTTTCTAAACATAGGGTTAAAAGGACACGAGTTGTGGCAGGGACAGAACAACCTCTTTATTGCTGGTGTCATGATAAAATGTACCTGTACACTCTCTAAGTAAAGTATACAAACATTTGTCAGCAAGATGCTGAACCCATCTGTAAGGACATGACAGTAGCTATAAGTAAGTAGTGACTTGGTCTATGGAACCCATCACGATGATCACGATGATGATAGCATCAGCAGCAGCATGACTATGAGCTTGTACAGTTTGATAATGAAAATATTGTGTACAGTGCTCAGGTGCACTACAACTCATCAAAAGTGTATGTATAGTACATAGGGTAATGTACAAACGTCAGGAAAATGAACAGTGCATGAGTCATGATATACACATGTGTGCATGTGTATGGAAGGGGGACATCAGGTGTAGTTTTGGTGAATTTCGGGAAGCATGAGGGTTTTAAAGGATTTATTTGTCATATTGGTTAATGCCTGAATAATGTGAAAATCAACCTCATCTTGTTTACTTGCTGGTTTCAATTACTTCCTATTGGACCCTATTGTGTTTGTGTGTGTCTTTGTATGTGTGTGTGTAAATATAAGTATATTGTATTGCATACATATACGTATGTGCATGCATGTATGTATATGTGTATATATATATATATATATATATATATATATATAGTAATAATAAATATATATGTGTATGTGTGTGTGTATGATGGTGATAATTTTATATATATATATACACATACACACAGACTCACACATATGATGCACACATCTATAAGATAGGTTTCTCGTCTAGTTAGTCTCAATGAATTTTAATCAATCATGTAGAAATAGAAAACCCTAAGGCAGTGAGAGTTTGGTGATTGAAATAAGATTGATTACTGGGAAAGAATAGTGGTACTGCTTTGAGTGAGTGTATGTGTGTGTGTGTGTGTGTGTGTGTGTGCATGTACCTGTATTTAAGGGTAATATGTTATATAAAAAATATATTTTTATATTTACTTAAGCAAAAATAAAGATGACGTGTGAGTGTATGTAGATGTGTGTGTATATAGATCTATCTACAAAAATGAATGTGTGTGTGTAGATGTGAATGTATACATATCTGTGTACAACAATGAATATGTGTGTATATATAATGTATATTGGATGATTCTTTAGAATAAAGTATAAATGTATTTATGTTTGTGTGCATGTGTATATATGTTTGTATGTGTGTGTGTATATATATATATATATAATGTGGGTGCATGAGTATATTTTTATTCTGCTTTTTGCATATGCTTGCAAAAGTATGTTTATGAGTTTACAAATGCAAAACTATATACATACATGAATATATGTGTTTGTATAAATGTATTTATATACATACCTGTAATATATATACATGTATTGGTGTGTGCATGTGTGTTGATGAAATTGTATTTCTATATTTGTATAAACAAAAGCACATAAAAATGCAGAAATATAGTGTATATGCTAGTGTAAATATTTCTATATACGTATTCAAATGTATTTTTATTGAAATATGTGTAATACTAAGCTACATGTATATGTGACATTATGTCATCAAAATTATATATTCTTGTAAAAATAATGCAAATAGATTTATGTATCTGTTCATACAAAAATGTATATAAAAATATAACTACCATGTTTTCTCAGAATTTTTAACTGATCTTAAAAATACTTATTTCAAATGGCAACATTACAAATACACAAATTGCTAAACATCCAGTTGTTTTACATTCTTTAGTATCATGAGAAACTAAATATTGTAGTGTGTGAGATTCAGATTTTGATGGATATGGTACAAGTTACAAAAATATTTCCTTTACTTCGGAGTTCTGTAATACTACTACTACTACTACTACTACTACTTGGCAGAGTCCTCATACCTGCACAGACACCACAATCTAACTATCCTTAAACTGACTGTTGAAGCTAATGTCTTGCTTTTGTTCTTGAAAAAGCTTATTTGAAAAAGATTTTTAGGGAACCCTTGTAGTTTTTCTTGTGAAGAAAATCTATGGTTGGAGATTTCTCGAAATCTCGTACTTTCTTTAGTATTCTTACTATTTGTTGTTGTTGCCATTGTTGTCATCAATATATAATTTAAGAACCTGTGTGAAATATTGATATGCAAAAATAAACTCTGATGATGTCAGCCTAAAACCAACTCCTCAAGGTCAAATCCATCATCATCATTTTACGTCCGCTTTTCCCTGCTTGCAAGGGGGTGGGGGAACGGATTCTATTCAGTACAGCATCTCTCCATTCGTCACAGTCCTTCGCCATCTCTTCCGTGAGCTTCTGCGATCTGAGATCAGCTCTCACCACCTCCGCCCATGTTTTTCGTGGTCTTACTCTACTGTGTCTTCCTTCTACTGGGAATTCTCGACACTTCGTTACCCAGTGGTCATCCTCCATGCGCATCACATGTCCATACCAATGCAGTCTTCTCTTCTGCACACTACAGCTTATCCCTCTTATACACAGTTTCTCTCTCAACTTGTCTATGCTTGGTCGTTCACACACATTGACATTGCATATCCAATGGAGCATGCTTACTTCATTTCTCTCCAGCTCTCGCATATCCTTCGCAGTTGCTGTCCATGTCTCACTACCATGCAGCATCGCGCATCTCACACGGGCATCGTTTGTAGGGAGAAACCCTTCTTTGTCAACAGAGGAAGCAGCTCCCTAAACTTCTTCCAACCCGTTCTTATTTTAGATACTATAGCCTCGGAGCACCCTCCTCCCTTGCTAATCTGATCACCTAAGTATCTGAAGCTATCAATCACCTTTATAGATCCAACCTGCATTTGAAAAATGAGCAGCCAGTCTTAAACTCCTCTGTTATGGCTTGGAGGACTATAATGAACAAGAGCGGGCTGAGGACCAAACCCTGATGTATTACTTGTATCTGGAATTCCTCACTAAACTCCATTCCTACTCTCACTTTACTGACAGCACCCTTGTACATAGCTTGCACTGTCCTCACAAGCCATTCCTCTACACCTAGTTTCCTTAGGGACCACCAGATGACAGATCGAGGTCCTCTATCAAAGGTCTTCTCTTGGTCAATAAATTATGAAACCATAAATAATTTTTTTAGCAAATTAAATTTTTTTTTAATTTTAAATTATTGAGGTTTTTTTTAACTGAACTCTATGACACTGGGACGAAGTTTTGGTTGGCTGAAACATATATTAGTTTGAAAATGCATTGGTTCTTTGATGTTTTTTATAGATAGTATATAACAACTCTGCGTGAAACCTATTGCATTGAGCTTCTAACCATCCTGTAAAGTTTTAATACTCAACTTAATAATAATATTATTATTATCACTATTATCATCATCATCATAATTTTATGTCCGCTTTTCCCTGCTTGCATCGGTGGGACGGGTCCTATTCAGCACAGCATCTCTCCACTTGTCACAGCCCTTCGTCATCTCCTCCGTGAGCTTCAGCGATCTGAGGTCCGCTCTCACCACCTCCACCTGTGTTTTAAGTGGTCTTCCTCTACTGCGTCTTCCTTCTAATGGCATTTCTTGGCACTTCTTTACCCATCGGTCATCCTCACATGTTTATACCATCGCAGTCTTCTCTCCCACACACTACAACTTATCCCTCTTATACACAGTTTCTCTCTCAACTCATCCATACTTGGTCGTTCACATACATTGACATTACACATCCAACGGAGCATGCTTGCTTCATTTCTCTCCAGCTGTCGCATATCCTCTGCAGTTGCTGCCCATGTCTCACTACGAAAGCAGCATCGAGCATCTCACACAGGCATCATATAACCAGTCTTTCGAATGCAAGGAGAAACCCTTCTTTGTCAACAGAGGAAGCAGCTCCCTAAACTTTTTCCAACCCGTCCTTATTCTAGATGCTATGACCTCGGAACCCCCCCCCCCCCTCCCATGCTAATCTGATCACCTAGGTACCAGACGCTATCAACCACTTCTATAGGACCTACCTGCATTTGAAAAATGTGTCTATCTATCACTGCGACTTCTACTGTCAAATTTCCCTGTACATCTACTGCATATGTAGTTGTCCCTACCTGTTAGTTTGCCTGCTATCCCACTACATCTCTTGTGTACCCAAGATCTGCATTGTGTACATTTTATAGAATTTATGCCAGTTCCTTTTCTACATATCGAACATGGCCATTTCCCTGGCGGAATCAGAGTTTTGTCCTCTTTTCTACTTATCAACACTTTTGTCTTAGCTAGGTTCACTCTCAGTCCTCTTGATTCCAACTGTTGTTTCCATAGCCAGAATTTATTCTCTAGCTCCTCTACTGATTCTGCTATAAGAACCAGATCGTTAGCATAGAGAAGTTCCCATGGGCAGCCAGTCTTAAACTCCTCTGTTATGGCTTGGAGGACTATAATGAACAAGAGCGGGCTGAGGACCATACCCTGATGTACTCCTACTTCTATCTGGAATTCCTCATTAAACTCCATTCCTACCCTCACTTTACTGACAGCATCTCTGTAGAAAGCTTCCACTGTCCTCACAAACCATTCCTCAACACCTAGTTTCCTTAGGGACCACCAGATGACAGATCGGGGTACCCTATCAAAGGCCTTCTCTAGGTCAACAAAAGCTAAGTATAGTGGTTTATTCTTCTCTAAGAACCTCTCTTGTAGTTGTCTCACTAAGAAGAGGGCATCTGTTGTACTTTTCCCAGGCACGAAACCAAACTGCATCTCATCTAGTTTGACCCTTTCTCTAATTAGTTGCGCTAATATTCTTTCTGCCACTTTCATAACCTAATCCATCAGTTTTATACCCCTATAATTGCTCCTCTCCAGAGCATCCCCTTTACCTTTGTAGCAATTTATGAGAATACTGCTGCACCAGTCTTTGGGTATGACACTGCCATATATAGGTTGATTGATGATGCATGCAACCAGTTTAGTACCTACTTCTCCTGATGCCTTCAGCATCTCAGCAACTATCCCCGACGGTCCAGCAGCCTTACCATTTTTCATTTCCTTAATTGCCTCTTGGACCCTATATTCGTCAATCTCAATTGCTGGTCCCTCTATCAGGTCTACTGGGGGTAGTTTCTCTGTCTCCTATTCGTTCTCCACATTCATCAGCCTCTAATAATGACATTTCCAGGCCTCCTTTTTCTGATCATTAATGACACTAAGTACACCAGCATCATTCTGGACACATTTATCTCCAACAACATCCTGATTTGCACTGACACACTGCCTTGCAATGTGGAACACCGCACATCTCTGATCTTCCTGTCGCAGAACATTGGCAAACCTCCTACTCTCAGCCTCCCTGCGTGCTAAATATACCTGACGTCTAGCTTCTCTCTTAGCGGCTGTGTATCCTTTCTACTTCCACCATTTTTCCAAGCATTCCATGCTAGTCTTTTATCTCTAATGGCCCTATCTACCGGGCTGTTCCACCACCACATCACTCTCTGTCTCGTTGGAGCTCTGCTCCAACCACAAGTTTCTTCAGTAACCTGCAGTAAGTTGTCACGTAAGAAATTCCAGTTATCCTCTATGTCATATGATTCTAAAACATCTTTCTCATCATACACATCTTGAAGGGCTTTCCTTAATTTATATTTTAGTGAAAGGTCTTTTAGTTTCCAGACCTTCCTTTTCTACACCTTCCTGTATGTCTCATTTGAGATGTCACTAACAACTAGCCTATGCTGTGGGGTACACTCTTCCCCAGGGTATGCCTTAGTATTTGACACCATCTGTCTGTCTCACTGCCTAACTAACAAGAAGTGAATCTGGCTTATGTGCTCCCCTGAGTTGTAGGTTATTAGGTGGTTGGTAAGTTTCTTGAAATAAGTGTTGCAAATGGTTAGTGCACATGCATCACAAAATTCAAGAAGCCTCACTCCTTCTTTGTTTCTTGAGCCATAACCCTGCCCACCACGTACCCCAGTGTATTCATCCTGGAGCTGTCCAACATGACCATTGAAGTCCCCTGCTAGCATAATGATGTCTCCCTCCTCTGTCATTGAGGCTGTTTCTAAAAGTTGCTCGTAAAAGCAGTCTTTCTCTTCTTTACTTAGGCCCGCTTGGAGAGCATAGGCAGAGCTGATTGTCAGTAGTCTCTTGCCTACAACTAATCGAAACTTAATTATTCTATTACTAACTCTAACTACCTCTATTGTTTTATTGATCCATCTCACAGCCAGGAAAATGCCTACCCCACCTAACTCATCATCATTACCCACCCAGGAAAGCTTATAAATAAGATGTTTGCCTGCAATTCGTCGTGCAGAGGCACCTCTCCATCTCACCTCTTGCACGCAGCACACATCCACCTGTTTTCTCTCTAGCATCTCTACTATTTCACCAGATCTACCTGTTAGAGTGCCAACATTAAGTGTGGCAACTCTGAGATTTGACGTCTTCATATTCTTGTTCTTGTGCGATTGGTTGTTGACAGTCGGGGGATTCTCGCACATGGCCACCCCTCTACTCTGCGCAGCCCTAACATGGTTAGTGTTATTGCTGTTTACACAGTTATTGTTGTGCGATTGCTTGATGACGGTCGGGGGTTCTCGCATATAGCCGCACCAGCCACTCCACTACCGTGCGCAGCCCTAACATGGTTATTGCTGTTTATGCAGTTGTTGCAATTATTATTTGTTGTGCTCAGAACTTTTGGCATTAATATATACTGGTTGGATGACCTTCCTAACACCAGCACCACTTTACAGCATGCACTGGGTGCTTTTATTCGTGCCACCAGCACTAGAGAAGTTATCTTACTAGACTCAGGGGCCCTCCCCACCCCTCCATTTTACAGCATGGACTGAGTGCTTTTATTCGTGCCACCAGCACTAAGGAAGTTGTCTTACTGGACTTAGCGGACTTCTCTACCCCACACCAATTTATTAGGCATGGTAGCTCTCCTAGACGGGCTGCCTACACTACGGCTTATGGAGCCTCCGTCCACCCCTTGTCTGTTCTATGCTATCTTCACGAGGGAGTGGTTAGCATACAGCGTTAGGCATGTATACCGAATGTGGTGGAGTGATATCCTTGGTACAGTTAGGTATATTTCAAAAAAGGTAAAACAATGACTTCACTTGTAGTTCTAAACAATTTAATTTTATTTTATAATATTTCACCACAACAGAAACACCCCTATCTTAAATAGGAATTATTTTTTAGGACAAGGTGCCTCCCACAAAATGAAGGAAATAAAGATAAAAACACCACCCTTCATGTGGCACTCGACGACAAAAACCCAATGGAACCAAAAATAATCAACATATCAGCCAAGAAACTAACACGACAGCAAATCAAACTGTTAGAAAATGGACTGAAGTTCATGCCCATTCCGAAAGCAAATTTAGCCAACCTTATAAAAGAGAAAGAAGATTTTTGTCAAAAATTACAAAAATTCCAGGGTGTAGAATATGAGGAGGAATCACTAGTGAAAAACAAAAAGAACATTAATAAACCTCCATTAAATAGAGACAAACACCTGGAAGAATACATAACCTGCCTACAACGATCGGCACTGTCAAATATTGCAGAGACAAAACACAAATGCAACATTCCTACAGACCAACTATTAACACTAAACAAGCTACAAAAAGATTCTTCAATAATCATAAAAGAAGCTGACAACGGTAGAGCAATCATCATCATGGACAAAAACCACTACAAGGATATGGTCCTAGAACAGTTGAATGATGAGGGATTTTACAGGAAAATCAGCAAAAGCGAAGAAAGAAAATCGATGATTCAAGGAGGCAAACTGACAACAAAGTACCAAAATAACCTCATGTTAAAGGAAATCAATTACTTAACCAACTTCGAAATGAAAACTAGCAATTTTTATGGATTACCGAAAGTTCTCAAATTCAGAGAAATCCAGAACAACATAAAGGCAAAAATTCATCATATGTTGAAGTACCAAAACCAACAGATTTAAAATTACGCCCAATTGTTGCTTGTCCAGCCTCAAGAACACAATGTCTAAGCAACCTGTTAGGCATACTGAAACCCTTATGTAAAAAAAGTGCTAAGCTTCATCAGTGATGATAGGGAATTCCTGAACTATATCCCCCAGAAAGTACACCAAGAAACAATCTTAGTCAGCTTTGACGTAACAAGCTTATATACTAACATCCCACATGACTTAGGAGTTGAAGCTGTTGACTTCTGGGTTACAAAACATCCTGATTATATTTCAGAGAGATTCCCCAAAAGTTTATTTTGGAAGGACTTGTGGTAAAATGAATGTATCCTAGTTGGATTGTTCATTGACATAGATGTGAGGGAAGGTCCCTCGTCTATTTACCATTTTATGTTTGTGAGAATTATAACAAAGTGAGTGAGTGTGTGCGTAATCAAGACAATAACCACAACGAGAGTTATATTCAACAATTGTAAATAATGGTGATGTTTATTTATATTACAAATGGAACGTACCAAATGTTGACGTGGTCAGTTGTGGTGAAAGGAACGTATTACCATTACAAAAGTATTGTGGGGTTTGTTGTTTGCTGTTCCCTTGGCTGCCTTCTGTGGCGTGGTACAGAGGCTGTTTTCTGGCGTGTGTTCAGTCTGCTTTCTAGTGGCTGTCTGTTTACCTCTCCTGTTCTCAACCAGGGGGAGATAACTATGGGTTGTTCTATTATCCGACAGGGGGCGTAAGGCGTCTTACTACAGACTCAAATTAGTATTGGAGAACAACCACCTCCTCTTTGATGACAAAATCTATTTACAAATAAAAGGAATTGTCATGAGCACCAAAGTAGCCCCAATATATGCAACACTCGTTATGGGTCACCTAGAGGAAAAATTATATTCCCAGCTGCAGGAAACATTCAGTCATGACTTCGCCACCTACATTAATCACAACTGGAAATGTTACCTAGACGACTGCTTCATTTTCTGGAATAGAAGCCAAGAAGACCTGCAAAGATTCCATTTCATCATAAACAGGCTTCCCGAAGCAATACAATTTACTATGGAATGTAATGAAAAGGAACTACCGTTTCTGGATATCCTTATCATTAAAGACGGGGAAAATATCAAAACAGACCTATTTTACAAACCAACAGACACCAGTACTTGAATTTTCGATCAGCACACCCTGCACATACCAAAAGGAACATTCCTTTTAACATGGCAAGATGCATTTGCACCATAGTAACACCCCCCACACTACATGAAGTAAAAGAGTTCCTTAAAAGACAAGAATATCCAGTGAACCTCATCAATACAGCCATCTCCAGAACATCCCAGTGACAACACTGAGAAAAACAAACCAACAAAATAAGAGGGAAAAAACAGTTATCCCTTTTGTTGTCACTCACAATCCAAGGAACTTCAACATTGTGAAAGCACCCAACCTAAAAAGACTGCTTACCAAGGCGAAATTTACGACAATGAAACAAGGCAAGTTTAAGAAATGTAGGGACCCTTGATGCGGAACTTGTGAATACATTGAAGAGGACGGGCAAATCTCCTTTTAAAAAAATGAGATTTTAAAAGTTAATGCAAACACGAATTGCAAAACTAAAACTTACTTTACTGTGCAACGTGCCAACAGTGTAAAGAATACAACATTGTTGAAACCGGAACGAGTCTACATGACAGAGTTTATGTAGATGAACAACAAATTAGAGACCCCTCTGTCAGAAACACCACATGCAGTGAACATTTCGCATCATCCTGGAAGGGAAAATTCACAATCTTCCCCTTCTTTAAGATACAGCCAGGCTTGGGTCTTTAGGCTGGTATGGCAGGGCGCTGAGTCTTGCTGCCACACGTATGGCCACACGCAGCTACCTGGTCGATCCAGGGCTTTACTACCTCGCTCAGAACACGGATGTAGCCATCAGTGTTCAGCTTGAGGCCCTCAGGAAAGAAGTGAGGTGGCATGACGTCACCTTGACTGCTGACAACACCTAAGACCAATGTTGTTGCTGGAAACTTTGTCTGCATGACTCTGGGCACATCTTTGGATGAGACAGTGAGCCACCTGTTGTTCTGGGAGTTGATCTTCTGGTTTTGGCAGAAGTTTTTCTCGTCGGAGAAAAACCACAGCATGTCTGGCTCCAGTGGGTGTTTCAACTTGTTGATCAGCTTCTTTGCGTGCTTCAGTCGCTTTTCTTGCATCGCCTTTGACAGAAACTGTCCTTTCCTCATCTTGTATGAAACGTAGCGAATGTCTTCATGTACCACCAGCCTAATGAGCTTTTCATCCACGCCTTTCTCCCTTGCAATGGCACGCATCGACTTGCTAGGTTCATTGTTGATGATATCCTGAACTTAAGCGACGAACTCGGGCGTTCTGAAGGTGTCAGATTGTCGATCATGTGTTTTCCTCTCTGATGTTGCTTCGTAGTCGAATCCTGAATTTTCCAATTCCTTTCTGACCTTTTCCACCATTCCCCTGCTGACGCTGAGAAAGTCTGAAATTTCCTTATTTGTCCTCCCAGCGCGGATTCCAAGAAGAACTCCGTGTCTCTTCCACAAATTTGGAGGTTCAAAATTATTCATAATCAATTATTCTGAAAATAAATAATGGAAATATAGTCACTGTTTTTATGAAGACAAGAGTGACAACGGAAGTAAAAAAAATTTGCATAAAATTAGCAGTTGAAAATTGCGAACAAATATCGTCCACACCCTGTATATGTATACTAAGGCATACCCTGGGGAAGAATGTATCCTTCAACATAGGTTAGTCGTTAGTGACATCTCAATAAGCAAGAGACAGAATGTGACACACAAGAGGGTATGGAAAAGGAAGGTCTGGAAGCTAAAGGACCTTTCACTTAAATATAAGTTTAGGAAAGCCCTACAAGATGTGTATGATGAGAAAGAAGACAAACTAGAATTGTATGACATAGATGATAACTGGTAGTTCTTACGTAACAACTTACTGCAAGCAACTGAAGAAACTTGTGGCTGGAGCAGAGCTCCAACCAGACAGAGGGGTACTTGGTGGTGGAACAGCACGGTAGATAGAGCCATTAAAGACAAAAGACTAGCATAGACGGATTAGAAAAATGGGGAGAGTAGAGACCGATACTCAGCCACTAAAAGAGAGGCTAGACGTCAGGTGTACTTGGCACGCAGAAAAGCTGAAAGTAGGAGCTTTGCCGATGTTCTGGGAATATCAGGGACATGCGGTGTGCCGCATTGCAAGGCAGTGTCAGTGTAAATCAGGATTTTGTTGAAGATAAACATGTCCAAAATGATTCTGGTGCACTTAGCGTCATTGATGCTCAGAAAAAGGAGGCCTGGAAATGTCATTTTGAGAGACTGATGAATGAGAGAGAGAGAGAGAAACTAACCTCATAAAATCCTACAGAGCTATTGAAATTGACGACTATAGGGTCCAAGAGGCTGACCGTACCAGCAGCAAGGAGCACGCTCGGAGCTCTATATGATAGGTAAGTCAGCAGGTAGGCAGAGGGGGCTCGGCTGAGGCAGGCATCGAGCAGATGGTCCTGGCGCATGCAGTTAAAGGCATTCCTCATGTCAAGCTGGACAATGAGGTGTCTGGAGTCCCTGGATGCCGGTTCCGGTGGGCAGCTGTTGAAGAACTGCCTGGTTGGATGTGCGGCCCCCTCACAGCCACCGGACACGATGACACCCAGTTACACCGGACTGAACTCCTCACCCAGTTCAGGTGTTATGGACCGGCAGACCTCCTTAGCAGTCAGCCTCCGGAAGACATTGCCCACAGCGATGGAGCGTATGCCACCCTCTTTCTTCCTGAGAGCAATCAGGCTAGCCGAAAAAAGGAGGCCTCAGGTGTGAGGGTCCAGGGTGCCATGGATAAGCCTATTTGTGAGTGCCACAACTGCACTCAGAAGGCGGCAGGTCGGAGACCATCAGCACCTCCGCTGCTGCTGACAGGGTAGGACTTGATGGCAGACGTAATGTCTGCGTCGGAAGCCACAAGGAGCAAGTGGGGATCGGGTGGGGCCATGGGTCTGAGGTTGGCAGGTGGCTCAGGGTACTTGAGTCGCAGGGCAGCCAGGACCTCCTCGGTGGGTTGGAGGACAGTTTCCTCTGAGGCAACCATTCTGACTGCGGCCGAGACATCTCCCATGATTAGTTTAGTGTTTACGCGGTCACATAAACACTTGGTGCTGGCCTAAGTGGTGGAGGATTGAAGGCACCCGAGAGCAGGGGGTGTGGCGTCCTCAGCATGCTTGGGATGGGCGCTTGCCCAAAGGACAAAACATTGGACTTGACAAAGAATGCTGTCGACAGGCCACCTTGGTCAACACCAGAGTTGGGGAGGCCAAGGGCGAGTGGGGCGAAATAGAAGAGGCGCTCCCAGTCGCTGGCTCGGTTAGAGTCCAGAGCACTCTTAATTGAGAAAGCAAGGGCATCGGCTACCGGCAGCCGGGCCGCTCTGGGATCTGCAGCAGGATTTTCCAGAGTCACCTAATCTGAGCGATGTTGACCAGTGAGGTTTGGGCATCAGACAAGTTCGCTGTCTCATCTGGTGGTGTGCCAGACGGCTATGACTGGGCAGACGAGGGGAAGAGACAGTTGCTGCATCTCCATGCTGTGAGAGCACTGGAGGCCCGACACAACAGGCTAACACAGGTGAGGTCGTTGAAGCAGCCACACCCCGAACAGTTCCGGCCCCTCTTCTATATGTTTGTGGTGTTGCAAGTGTCAACTGGTGGGGATGAAGGATGGGGCGTGGAGCCAAGGACAGGAGCGGGTGGCTGGTTGTTATCAGCCTGGGTGTTGGGCTCAACTGTATGTGGGTGGAAGGGAAAGTGCTAGTATGAGTGAGACCTCATAGCTCACCTACGCCAGACCTGGAGGCAACAGAAGACAAGATAGAAAAGAAAAGGGGGATGCATGGAGGGAGACACACGAGAAAGTAGAAAATTAGCAAATAAATGAATGAACAAATAGAAAACCGGGGGTTGTTCCCAGCGGAAAGACCCAGAGTTCAGCACGCACACATGCGGGCATGTTAGCAGTTGCTCATCGAACCATGTGGCTAAAGATGAGTCTATCAATCCTGAAAACATGTTGTTGCTGATGTTGTTATTGTCACTGATGTTGGAGTTGGCTTCCTCTTGTTAGTGATTGCTGGTATGATGTTGGTGTATACATATATATGTTGTTGTTGTTATTGTCACTGCTGTTGTCGATGCCTGCCTCTTGTTAATGGTAGTGGTAGTTGATATCGATGCCTATTTTGGCTGCCAGGCTGGCTGCTGGAGCTCGAGTGCCTTCTTTCACCGACAATGCGGGGTCGTTGTTATTGTCCCTGTTGCTGTCATTGCCTTCCATTGTTAATGGTAGTGATAATTGTTAATGCTACCTATTTCGGCTCTCAAGCTGGCTGCTGAATCCACTTCTGTGAGTGAAGCTCCAATAGCCTTCTTTAACCAAAGATGCGGGGTCATTGGCTGTTGGCATTTTGGGATTGGTGAAATTCTGATAAATTTTACACCACTTATTTCTTCTCAGAAACAATTTGCCCCATACATTATAATTTTGCAGCACAACAGTATTAAAAATATTCATTTCCTTTTTTCTTCTCTCTTTCTGATTCGATTCCAATAATTATTTGTCAGTGAATTGATGGTCGTTTTTTTTTTTTTTTTTTTTTTTTTTGTTTCCTTTGATTTATTTTCCCCTTCTCTCGCTCTTCTCGTATATTTTGGTGCGTTATATTTGTGAGGTTCCTATCAATGGTTAATAGTATTTATTATTTGTGGTTATATTTCCATTCATCATCATCATCATCACCGTTTTACGTCCGTTCTTCCACGCTAGCATGGGTTAGACGGGTTGTCCTGTTGTGGGCAGTAGCCGGTCGGCTGACCATGTCTTGCTCATACGGGAATTGATTCAGGCTTGATTTCTACAGCTGGATGCCCTTCCTAAGACAAACCTCATTTACAGTGAGTGCTGGGTGCTTTGATCCGTGGCGCTTACACATCAACTTTACAGTGTGGGCTGGGTGCTTTTTTGCCATGGCACCTCCATGACCACTTTGCAGTGGGAGGGGGTGGGGGCATATTGTCTATATGCTTCAGCTTCGGCTTGTACCCGTGGGGGGTTGGGTCTTCTATATTTCTGCGTGACGCCAGAGGTCACGGCTGTGTGTCATCGCCTTTGAGAGGTGTAATTGAGTAAGGTCGGCTTTTATCACCTCATCCCAGGTCTTCTTGGGTCTCCCCACTCCACGGCTTCCATCGACTTCTAGTGCTCTGCATCTTTTTATGCAGCTGTCATCCTTCATATGCATCACATGTCCATACCAACGCAACCTCCTCTCCTGCACACAGCATTTGATTCCTCTTATGCTCAGTCTCTCTCTCAATTCGTTTATGCTTTGCCATTCGCGTATATTACTACTACACATTCATCGGAGCATGCAGGCTTCGTTTCTTTCTAATCTACACAAGTCTTCTACAGACAGCGCCCAGGTCTCACTACCATGTAGGATTACTGTTCGTATACACACGTCATACAGTCTGCCTTTCATTTTGAGGGAAAAGCCTTTTGAAGCTAGCAGTGGCAGTAGCTCCCTGAACTTCTTCCATCTCGTTTTTACCCTAGTTATTGTACTTTCCGAACACCCACCTCTGCTGCTAATTCGGTCACCTAGGTAGCAGAAGCTGTCTACTGTTTCTACAGAGCCCTCCCAGAGTTTGGTGCTGCTTGTTTCCTGTGGCTGTGTGCTGCTTGCTGTCCCAGTGCAGGTGCTACATGTGAAGCCTACATTCTTAGTTAAGCTTCCTGAGATCCCACTACATATCTTGTGTACCCATTGTTTGCATTTGGGGCAGAGAATGGAGTTCCTACCTACACCTTTCCTACATACTGAGGGGATCTGGGTTCTGTTTTCTCGTCTACTTACAAGGACCTTAGTCTTTGTCAGGTTGACTTTGAGACCCCTTCTTTCTAGTCCCTGCTTCCATGTTTGGAATTTCTTCTCTAGTTCTACCATAGATTCAGCTATAAGTGCGAGGTCATCTGCATACAGGAGTTCCCATGGGCATCCGGTCTTAAACTCCTCCGTTATTGCCTGCAAAACTATGATGAACAGGAGAGGGCTAAGAACAGAGCCCTGGTGGACACCGACCTGTATGCTAAATTCCTCGCTATACTCATTGCTAATCCTAACTTTGCTGACTGCTCCCCTATACATGGCTTGTACATCTTTCACAAGCCATTCATCTACTCCCAGTTTTCTAAGAGCCCACCAGATTATAGCACGGGGAACTCTGTCAAAGGCTTTCTCGAGATCGACGAATGCCAGGTAGAGCAGCTTACTTTTAGCTAGTTACTTTTTCTATAACTGCCTCACAAGGAAGAGGGCATCAGTGGTGCCTTCAGCATCTCAGCAGCTATACCCGATGGACCGGTTGCCTTCCCCTTCTTCATATCTTTCATTGCTTTACTTACTACGCTGCTGCTGACTTGTACTGCTGGCCCCTCTATAGGGTCTACTTGGGGTAGGGTCTCTTCTTCCCATGCATTCTCCTCATTTAGTAATCTTTCATAATGGCTCTTCCACGCATCTTTCTTCTCAGCACTTGTGAGGGCAAGCTCACCTTTATCATTTCTGATACACTTCTCTCTAATGAAATCACAATTCTCTCTGACACACTGCCTCGCAATCTTGAACACCTCCTGTTTCTGATCCTCACGTTGCAAGACATGCTTGAATTTTCTATTCTCCGCTTCATATCTAGCTAAGTATACTTGTCGCCTAGCTTCCCTCCTGGTCTCTATGTAATGTACCCTGCTTCCCCTGTTCTTCCATTCTTTCCATGCCTGTCTCTTAGCCTTAACTGCCTCATCTACTTATTGTTCCACCACCAAGTCACTCTCCTCCTGCTTGTGGTCTTACTCCAGCCACAGATCTCATCCGTTGCCTTTAGTAAGTTATTTTTTAGGAACTCCCAGTGCTCTTCTACATTGAATGTCTCTATCTGTTCTTCTTTACTGTCATAGGCGTTGAGTAAAATATCTTTAAATCTGTTACTGGCTGAGGGGTCTTTCAGCTTCCAGATCTTTCTTCTCCAGGTTGGCTTCTGTTTCCAAGTTTATCTAGTTTTGACAATGAAGTCACTGACAACTAAGTTATGTTGGGAGGTACATTCCTCACCTGGGAAGGCTTTTGTGTTTATGACCGTCCATCTGTCACATCCTCTGATGAGGATAAAATCTATCTGACTAGAATGCTCCCCTGATCTATAGGTGATCATGTGGTTGTTGGGTTTTTTGAAGTTCGTGTTACATATCAACATGTCATTGGCGTCGCAGGATTCTAGAAGCCTGAAGCCTTCATTTCTTGTGCCAAACCCGTCGCCTCCATGGACTCTATAGAAGTCGTCACGGTGTTTACCTTCATGTCCTAGGATATATTCCATTACAACAGCACATTCTGCTTTCCAGCATCTCATATTAAACAGTGAGTTAATGCCGCGAATATTTGGAACGAAAGAATATTTGACTATTGAGTATTCAGATAATCCAAGCGTAAAATCATCAATTTAGAGTAAACAAATCTTAAATAGAGCTTGGAGCAGATGTTACGTTAAGAGAACATTCGGACAGAATAGATTTGGATAGAATATGTTAGAACTGATGAAGCAACGTGGTAAATGTTTAAGATAAACATTCATTATAAACTAACCTTAATCTTTTTTTATTTTTTAAATCAAGAGGATTGGTATCTGATGCAAGCAAATTTCCTTCATCGACGTCAGGATCAACATTTTTATGGACTTCACGTGTTGAGATACATATGCAAACTATAATGTTTAGTAATTCACGGCTAGTACAACAGCTCTGCATGGCTCTCATTGCATTGAGCTAAAAAAGTCAGTAAATGAGTATACTTGCTCCAGTTGATAATATAATACTAGTATACTATATACACACACACATATATATATATATATATTTGTGTGGGTAGCAACACGTGTTAGCATGTGTTGCTGCTGACTCTAGCAGAGCCCCAAGAGAACACATCTACACAGTTCGACCAACGGGATGTATGTATATTTACATGTAGGGAAGTAAATATGTCAGTTAGCATGACCACTTTGCAGTGGAATGATAGGGACCCCAGTACCTATCATCTCATTTCTACAGCTGAGTAAACTGGAGCAATGTGAAATAAATGCTGTGGGATACATTCTTCCCCAGGGTATGCCTTGGTATTAGACACTATCTACCTGTCCCGCTGCCTAACTAGTAAGCAGTCAATCTGGCTTATGTGCTCGCCAGATTTGTAGGTTATTAGGTGGTTGGCAGGTTTCTGGAAGTTTGTGTTGCAAATAGTTAGTGTACTTGCATCATAAAATTCAAGAAGTCTCACTCCTTCATTTCTTGAGCCATAACCGTGCCCACCATGTACCCTAGTGTAACTATCCTGGAACTGTCCAATATGACCATTGAAGTCCCCTGCTAGCATAACAATGTCTCCGTCCTCTGTCATTGCGGTTGTTTGTAAAAGTTGCTCGCAAAAGCAGTCTTTCTCATCTTTGCCTAGGCCTGCTTGGGGAGCATAGGCAGAGATGATTGTCAGTAGTCTCCTGCCTATATATATTTATATATTAATGAATGAAAATCTGATGAACGAGCTAAACGTTTCTGTAAAGATCGTCTAGTCTCCTGAAACCTTTGGTAATGGAATAATTATATTGTATTGTTTATTATGTAATTAAATACCTCTGTACTATACTTAGAGCACTCTTCTTTCCTTTACCTTTTCTACAGAAATACTTAACATATATATATATGTATATATATGTGTGTGTGTGTGTATATATATATGTGTGTATGTGACTTGTTAAACAATTCGACGTATTAGCCATTATGGTTCTCACTACCACCTCCACCACATTCGGTATACATGGCCGACGCTGTATGATAACCACTCCCTTGAGAATATATCATAGAACAGACAAGGGGCGGACGGAGGCTCCGTAAGCCGTAATGTAGGCAACTCGTCTAGGAGAGCTACCACTCCAATAAATTGGTGCGGGTAGAGAAGTTCCCTAAGTCCAGTAAGACAACTTCCCTAGTGCTGGTGGCACGAATAAAAGCACCCAGTCCATGCTGCAAAAATGGAGGGGTGGTTAGGGCCCCTGAGTCCAGTAAGAGACCCTCTCTAGTGCTGGTGGCCCAAATAAAAGCACCCAGTCCATGCTGTAAAGTGGTGCTAGTGTTAGGAAGGTCATCCAACCAGTGTATATACTACTGCCAAAATTATGACACAACAAATAAGAATTGCAATGAACAGCAATAACACTAACCATGTTAGGGCTGTGCACGGTAGTCGGGTGGCTGGTGTGGCCATGTGCGAGAACCCCCCGACCGTCATTAAGCAATCACACTACAGGAACAGGAAAAGGAACAAGAATATGAAGACATCGCATCTCAGAGTTGCAACAGTTAATGTTGGCACGCTAACAGGTAGATCTGGTGAGATAGTGGAGATGCTGGAGAGAAGACATGTGGATGTGTACTGCATGCAAGAGGTGAGATGGAGAGGTGCTAATCGCAGGCAAACATCTTACTTATAAGCTTTTCTGGGTGGGTAATGATGAGGGGTTAGGGGGAGTAGGCATTTTCCTGGCTGAGAGATGGATCGTTAAGACAATAGAGGTAGTTAGAGTTAGTAATAGAATAATTAAGCTTAGATTAGTTGTAGGCAAGAGACTACTGACAATCATCTCTGCCTATGCTCCCCAGGCAGGTCTAGGTAAAGAAGAGAAAGACTGCTTTTACGAGCAACTTTTACAAACAACCTCAATGACAGAGGACAGAGACATCGTTATGCTAGCAGGGGACTTCAATGGTCATGTTGGACAGCTCCAGGATGGTTATATTGGAGTACATGGTAGGCACAGTTACGGCTCAAGAAATGAAGAAGGAGTGAGACTTCTTGAATTTTGTGATGCAAGTGCACTAACCATTTGCAACACTAACTTGCAGAAACCTGCCAACCATCTAATAACCTACAAATCAAGCGAGCACATAAGCCAGATTGTGTCAAATACCAAGGCATACCCCGGGGAAGAATGTACCCCACAGCATAGGTTATTCGTTAGTGATATTGCAGTAAGCAAGAGACGGAATGAGACATACAGGAAGGAGTGGAGAAGAAAGGTCTGGAAGACCTTTCACTAAAATACAAATTTAGGAAAACCCTTCAAGATGTGTATGGTGAAAAAGAAGACGATTTAGAGTCGTATTACATAGATGATAGCTGGAATTTCTTACGTGACAACTTACTGCAGGTTACAGAAAAAACAGACAGAGAGTGACCTGGTGGTGGAACAGCACGGTAGATAGGGCCATTAGAGACACAAGACTAGCATGGAAGGCTTGGAAAAAGGGTGGGAGTAGAGAAGGATAAACAGCTGCTAAGAAAGAAGCTAGACGTCAGGTGTACTTAGCACGCAGGGAGGTTGAGAGTAGGAGGTTTGCCAATGTTCTGTGACGGGAAGATCAGAGGCGTGCGGTGTTCCACATTGCAAGGCAGTGTGTCAGTGCAAATCAGGATGTTGTTGGAGATAAATGTGTCCGGAATGATGCCAGTGTACTTAGTGTCACGAATAATCAGAAAAAGGAGGCCTGGAAATGTCATTATGAGAGACTGATTAATGTGGAGAACGAATTGGAGAGAGAGAAATTACCTCCAGTAGATCTGACAGAGGGACCAGCTATTGAGATTGACGGATATAGTGTCCAAGAGGCGATTAAGGGAATGAAAAATGGTAAGGCCGCTGGTCCGTCGGGGATAGTTGCTGAGATGCTGAAGGCGTCAGGGGATGTAGGCACTAAACTGGTTGCATGCATCATCAATCAGGCTATATATGGCGGTGTCATGCCCAAAGACTGGTGCAGCAGTATTCTCATAAATTGCTACAAAGGTAAAGAGGATGCTCTGGAGAGGAGCAATTATAGGGGCATAAAACTGATGGATCAAGTTATGAAAGTGGCAGAAAGGATATTAGCGCAACTAATTAGAGAAAGGATAAAACTAGATGAGATGTGCCTAGGGAAAGTACAACGGATGCCCTCTTCTTAGTGAGACAATTACAAGAGAGGTTCTTAGAGAAGAATAAGCCACTATACTTAGCTTTTGTTGACCTGGAGAATGCCTTTGATAGGGTCCCCGATCTGTCATCTGGTGGTCCCTAAGGAAGCTGGGTGTTGAGGAATGGCTTGTGAGGACAGTGCAAGCTTTGTACAGAGATGCTGTCAGTAAAGTGAAGGTAAGAATGGAGTTTAGTGAGGAATTCCAGATACAAGTAGGAGTACATCAGGATTCGGTCCTCAGCCCGCTCTTGTTCATTATAGTCCTCCAAGCTATAACAGAAGAATTTAAGACTGGCTGTCCATGGGAACTTCTCTATGCTAACGATCTGGTTCTTATAGCAGAATCAGTAGGGGGAGCTGGAGAATAGATTCTGGCTATGGAAACAGTAGTTGGAATAAAGAGGACTGAGAGTGAACCTAGCTAAGACAAAAGTGTTGATGAGTAGAAAAGAAGACAAAACTCTGATTCCGTCAAGGAAATGGCCACGTCCGATATGCAGAAAAGGAACTGGCATAAATTCTATAAAATGTACACAATGCAGATCTTGGGTACACAAGGAATGTAGTGGGATAGCAGGCAAACTAACAGGTAGGGAGAAATACATATGCAGTAGATGTACAGGAAAATTTGACAGTAGAATTCGCATTGATAGACACATTTTTCAAATGCAGGTGGGTGCTATAGAAGTGGTTGATAGCTTCCGGTACCTAGGAGATCAGATTAGCATGGGAGGGGGGTGTTCCGAGGCCATAGTATCTAAAATAAGGACGGGTTGGAAGAAGTTCAGGGATCTGCTTCCTCTGTTGACGAAGAGGGTTTCTCCCTGCATACGAAAGGCTGGTTATATGATGCCTGTGTGAGGAGCACGATGCTGCATGGTAGTGAGACATGGGCAGCAACTGCAGATGATATGCAATGGCTGGAGAGAAATGAGGCAAGCATGCTCCGTTGGATGTGCAATGTCAATGTGCGTGAACGGCCGAGCATGGATGTGTTGAGATAGAAACTGTCTGAGAGGGATAAATTGTTGTGTGCGGGAGAGGAGACTGCGGTGGTATGGACATGTGATGTGCATAGAGGATAACCGATGGGTGAAGAAATGCCAGTTGAAGGAAGACGTAGTAGAGGAAGACCACAAATAACATGGGCGGAGGTAGTGAAAGCAGACCTCAGATCGCTGAAACTCACGGAGGAGATGACAAAGGACTGTGACAAGTGGAGAGATGCTGTGCTGAATAGGACCCATCCCACCCTTGCAAGCAGGGAAAAGCAGACGTAAAATGATCATGATGATATGTATAAAAAAAAATTATATGTATATATATTATTTTTATACATATATATGTATATATAGTTATATGATTAGCTGCTTTGCTTGCTCTGGGAGCTGCTGACTTGGTAGTCCTATATTTATTTTCTTCTGTTACAAGTTAGGCTCTCAATCATTTCAGGTGAAAGCTCTGTGTAATAAAATCTGTGAATGTGTATTTATGTACTTGCTGAAATGTGTTCTTGGTTTCTATGTAAAGTTTTGCAGAGCTATTCACAGGTGTATTGTGGTATAAGTGTAAGTGTGACATAGTTGGCTGGTTTTGATAAGAGAGTGCATTGCCCTCACCTTGTCAGCTGAAACCTAGAGACATTGAATACTCTCATCATTGACACTATGATATGTTCTGCTGCTCCTTTCATTTGTGACTCAATGATGTGTGCCATGGCTTCTCTCATACTGGCACTATCATGTGTGCCACTACTCATTTCATCACTGATACAATGATGTGTGCTATGGCTTCTCTCATCATTGGCACTGGCTCTATGATGTGTGCCATCACTCTGTGGTGTGTGCCCCGGTTCTATGATGTGTACCATAGCTCTATGTGTGTCATGGATCCCTGACATGTGCCATGGTCCTCTGATGTGTGCCATGGTTCTCTAATCACTGTCTCTATTATATGCACCATGGCTCTCTGATGGGTACCATGGCTCTGTGACATGGTCCAGTGCTCCTCTCATCACTTGCTCTATGATGTGTGCCATGGTTCCTCTCATCACTGGCTCTATGTATGTCATGACTCAAAATCAATTATCTTTTAATGGATCAAATCAAGAATATATATAAATAGATGTAATTCTATAGGTACAGTTGACTACTATAAGCAGTGGGAGGACTGTACTGTGAATGAGTGTTTTGTTTCATTAGTCTTGGTTGTTATAAAAGAGCAGAATGTGTTGGAAATGAAGAGTTTGTATGTTGTGTAATATATCAGTCAATGGTGATCACATTGTTAGATTATCTGCATATAGAAGAATGAATAGTTTGAATCCTGTCTATGGGCAGGCTTACTCTTCCTGTCTCAATTCAACCAACTGTCAATAGGAACCATAAATAGGGACATTGTCTCTGACTAAAGTAACTACTACATTATAATTTACAACTAGCTCAACTTTGAAAAGTTGTCTGAGTTGATATGGCATACATTTAAGATCACTGCACTTTTATTTCAAATCCTTGAGACCACTGCACTTTTATTTCAAATCCTGCTGAGACCACTGCACTTTTATTTCAAATCCTTGTGAGACCACTGCACTTTTATTTCAAATCCTTGTGAGACCACTGCACTTTTATTTCAAATCCTTGTGAGATCACTGTACTTTTATTTCAAATCCTTGTGAGATCACTGTACTTTTATTTCAAATCCTTGTGAGACCACTGCACTTTTATTTCAAATCCTTGTGAGACCACTGCACTTTTATTTCAAATCCTTGTGAGATCACTGTACTTTTATTTCAAATCCTTGTGAGATCACTGTACTTTTATTTCAAATCCTTGTGAGACCACTGCACTTTTATTTCAAATCCTTGTGAGACCACTGCACTTTTATTTCAAATCCTTGTGAGACCACTGCACTTTTATTTCAAATCCTTGTGAGATCACTGTACTTTTATTTCAAATCCTTGTGAGATCACTGTACTTTTATTTCAAATCCTTGTGAGACCACTGCACTTTTATTTCAAATCCTTGTGAGACCACTGCACTTTTATTTCAAATCCTTGTGAGATCACTGTACTTTTATTTCAAATCCTTGTGAGACCACTGTACTTTTATTTCAAATCCTGCTGAGACCACTGTACTTTTATTTCAAATCCTGCTGAGACCACTGTACTTTTATTTCAAATCCTGCTGAGACCACTGTACTTTTATTTCAAATCCTTCTGAGACCACTGTACTTTTATTTCAAATCCTTGTGAGACCACTGCACTTTTATTTCAAATCCTGCTGAGACCACTGTACTTTTATTTCAAATCCTTGTGAGACCACTGCACTTTTATTTCAAATCCTGCTGAGAGCACTGCACTTTTATTTCAAATCTTTGTGCAACCACTGCACTTTTATTTCAAATCCTGCTGAGACCACTGCACTTTTATTTCAAATTCTGCTGAGACCGCTGCACTTTTATTATTTCAAATCCTGCTGAGTCCACTGCACTTTTGTTTCAAATCCTGCTGAGACCACTGCACTTTTATTTCAAATCCTGCTGAGACCACTGCACATTTCATTTCAAATCCTTCTGAGACCACTGCACTTTTATTTCAAATCCTGCTGAGACCACTGCACATTTCATTTCAAATCCTTCTGAGGTCAACTTTGCCTTTTATCATTTCATGTTGATAAAGTATCAGTTCAGTAGTGGCGTAGTTCTCTCTCTCCTAATTTCTGGAAGAAATCAGCTATGTTCAGACATGGAGCAGGATAGATTCCACCAAGTTTAAAATTCCCAAGACATGCCTCGTGTCATGACATCACCCATATGACTTCCTCAGCACTTCTTCCCTTTCTCCGTTAGTTTGCGATGCTACCTTCTAAGCCACTCATAGGCTTGGAAAAAGCAACAGAGATGTAACATTCCTTAGTGTTGCACCACACTTTAGAATCTCTGATCATTTTAACAATCCTTGCATGCATGCACATGACTTAATCTGATTCCTGATTTAACACCATCTTTTGTTCCTTAACTGCTTTTAGCAGAGTCCATTCTGTTGCAAGCATTTGGGCCAAGACCACATACCATACCTATAACAAGCTTCATACCTTTATTGTGGTCCTTTTTGTGGCGATGTTTTACAGCTGGATGCGCTTCCTATTATTAACTCTTACAGTATGCAAGAACACAATGTAACCATTCTAAACTGGATACATACAGTAATTTAATCTTTATAGTGTATGAATAAACAAAAATAAATAAAACTATCTAAAATATTCCTTGCAGGAGCTGTTGGAGAAGAAGAGAGTCTTAGCAATATTGATGTTCCTGATGGTATGCAATCAGAAATGGTACAAGACAAACCTAATAAATTGAATGCACAGTTAATGTTGGGACCACACTTAAGTAGTTCTAGTCATTCATCTGCAACTAAACTGCACAAAAGCAAAGGTATATATCAGTTCGCTTTCTGTCTTTTTTTTTTTATTGGTTTCAATCATTATACTACGGCCATGCTGGAGCACCGCTCTGATTTAATTGGTCATATCAACCCCACTACTTATTTTATTGATATCTTTTTGTCGAACCACTGTTATGGGACATAAACAAAAGGACAGACATTGGCATAGACATACGCATATACGCAATCGGAATTTTACATATCATATATGTGTGTGTGTATTTATATATATGACAAGCCTCTGAAGTTCCTATCTCCTAAATTCCACTCACAAGGCATTGGTCAACCTGGGCCTCTAACAGAAGTCAGTTGTCCAAGATGCCATACTGTGGGACTGAACCCGAAACTACATGGTTGCAAAGAAAACTCCTTAACCACACAGCTATGCCTGCCAATTATTTGTGAAGATTCAACATAATCGTTGCATTGTATTAATAATTATATATACATACACACATATAAACATATATATATATATATATATATATATATATGTAGGAGGTGAGTTTTATTGTAGTACAATAAAGCAATGCAGATATCGGATAAGAAGCACTCTACAGTTTGTAGGACTGGAGTATACATAATATATAAGATCAAAATATGTTGATTTAAAACTGCACTATCCACAAGTGTTTTTTAGCCTTCATATCATGTTCTCCTGTTTTATCTGATGAAAACACAAATATTATTGCATGATGATGTTTGTTTTTGAAATGCGCATAATAAAATACATGGAACTCCTTTAACCATCTTTTGATCTTATATATTATATATATATATATATATATATACATATATATATAAACATATACACACATATACATACATACATTCGGACGTAAAATGATGATGATGAAAAAAATTATGTCCTCTTTTCCATACTTGCATGGGTTGGACGTGTCCTTCTCGGCACGACAACTCTCCACACATCGCAATCTTTTGCCATCTCTTCTGTGAGTCTCATCAACTTGAGGTCAACTCTTACAATCTCCACCCAGGCCTTTCTTAGTCTACCTTTACCGCATTTTCCTTCCACTATCATTTCCTGGCACTTCTTCACCCAACGATCATTGTCCATACGCACCACATCATCACAAGTCTAAACTAATGCAGTCTTTTCTCCTGCACACCACCTCGGATTCTTCTTAAATCCAGCTTCTCCCTCAACTCAAGCAATTACAGCCCATGTTTCACTACCATGCATCACAGAATTCCAGGAGTTTCAATCCCTCTTCATTTCTCAAGTCATAACCATAGCCACCGTGAACTCCACTGAATCCGTCCTGGTACTGCGCCACAAGTCCACTGAAGTTGCCTGACAGGATGATGTGGTCTCTTTCATCAATACCTGAAGTTATCTGTAAAAGTTCCTCATAGAACCTATCCTTTTGTTCTTTATTCAGTCCTGCCTGTGGGGCATACACAGATGTAATTGTCAGCATTCTATTTCCTTCTGCTAATCTAAGCTTGATAATTCTGTTACTTACTCTAACTACTTCTATCACTTTATCCATTTCTCAGCCAGCAAGATGCCTACACCTCCTACCCCATCATCATTTCCTACCCAGTAAAGCTTGTATCTATGCTGTTTGCTTGTCAGTAGTCTTGCTGAAGCACCCCTCCATCTCACCTCTTGTACACAGCAAATGTCTACTTCTCTTCTCTCTAGCAGTTCCATAATTTCACCTGATTTACCTATCAGGATGCCAACATTAAGGGTGGCAGTCCTGAGTTTTGTACCTTGTCAGTTACTATTATCTTGGGTAGACACTTTATGGATCTGAAAGGGAAAAGGGTTATGTTATTGCTTGATGACGATTGAGGGGTTCTCGCACAAGGCTACTCTAGCCACCCCGCTACCGAGCGCAGCACTAACATGACTTGTGTTAGCCCTGTATATGCAATTTGTGGGAGTAATGTTTGTTGTACTGTTCATATTTTGGCAGGATTTATCTGGCTGGATGCCCTTCCTATCACCAATCACCTTACTGGGTGCATTATTCATGCCATGAGCTCTAGAGAGATTGTCTTACTGGATTCTGGTGTCCTCTCCACCCTGTGTTAGTTTTTATTTGGAGTGTCTGTTTTCCTATAAGGATTGCCTTCACTATGGGTTACTGGGCCCATGTCTACCCTGTGCAGTAGTCTTTAATTGAAGTTACTGCCCTTCTAGACAGGTTGCCTTCACTATGGCTTACTGGGCCCATGTCTACCCTGTGCAGTAGTCTTTAATTGAAGTTACTGCCCTTCGAGACAGGTTGCCTTCACTATGGCTTACTGGGCCCATGTCTACCCTGTGCAGTAGTCTTTAATTGAAGTTACTGCCCTTCTAGACAGGTTGCCTTCACTATGGCTTACTGGGCCCATGTCTACCCCGTGCAGTAGTCTTTAATTGAAGTTACTGCCCTTCTAGACAGGTTGCCTTCACTATGGCTTACTGGGCCCATGTCTACCCCGTGCAGTAGTCTTTAATTGAAGTTACTACCCTTCTAGACAGGTTGCCTTCACTATAGCTTACAGAGCCCACATCTATCTCATACAGTTGTTTTTAATTGGAGTCTCCTAGGCACGCTACCTTCGTTTCAGGTATGGGGTCCACACCTACCCTGGGAAATCATTTGTAATTTTGGGCTTCTACCATCTTATACAACCTGCTGTCGCACTAGCTCACAATGCTCAGCATCTTCCCTATGGATCATAACTTTAATTTTCTCATGGGTGGGGGATTAACATTGTTGATGTAGGAAGGGGAAGGTGGTGGGCTGCAAGTGATGTAGAGGGGGGAAGTGTGGTGGTGTGGAAAGCAATAAATGGGAAAGGGACAGGTGTAAAGCCATGTCAGCCAAACAGCAAGCCAGCAGGTAGTGGATAGGGGATGGGTGTGAGGGGTGTGGAGATGCTAGAGTGGAAAGTTATAGCAAGCTAATTCCATGTTAAACATTGGAATAAACATAATAATTGTTTCTACATTTGGCACAAGGCCAGCAAATACTCAGTACATTACTGGTACTTTATTTTATCGACCCCGTAAGGATGAAAGGCAAAGTCAACCTCGGCGAGATTTGAACTCAGACCATAAAGGGCCGTGGAATAAACATAATAATATGTAATAGTAATAAATATGAAATTTAACATCAAAATGGTAATAATATGAAAATATATAAATAATAAAGGAAGATCATCTTATCTGAATTGGGATAGGCAACAAAGATATATATATATCAATATGTGATTGATGGCTAAGAGAAAGGACTACTCAATACAGTAGTAGAATTTTAATATTCTGTTAAGCCTAAATAGTGAGTCTTGTTACTCTGGAGTTTTGCCTGTTTATCACTGCAGTGTCAACTCTGAATGTCGGTGAGCATGTCCAGCTAACCTCAGTCTCCTCTGACTTTCGAACTGACATTTGGGGGCCTCCTGTACAGCTCTGAGTTTTTCATCCTCAGTGTATTAATGTTCTGAGCCATTCTGAGCATTCTCGTGTAGCACCCATCCACCATCTGAGTGAGTCTCTTGGTTATAAAGAGTCGGGACCAGACAGCTGAACTCTTGCCATTTCAACAGCTAGTTCCAGACCTGCTGAAATGGCTAGAGCTCTGCCATCGGGTCCCAATTCTTTATAATATAGCCATACTCTACTACCCCAAGTATTGAGTACTCTGTTGAGTAATTGTCTAACTAGTTTTAAACTGGTTCTATCCACATTCATATATATATATATATATATATATATTGCTGGTTTTGCCTCCAAAACATTTGAAATCAGAACTCCTAGACAGAGCAACTGACAAGTTTCGACCTAATTGGATTTCATCAGTTTTAGAAATTAGAACCATGCATACCTTTCTTCAGTCTGTCTGCCACTATTTGCTGTCATACTAACTATGTCCTATCATTTTGCTGTTCTACTTACTATGTTTAATAAGATCCATTTAACAATGCTGGCCGTGATTGAAACTTCCACCATCACATTGTATCATTGCTTCAAACACCTTTTTACCTACAAGGCACTTGAGGTAATATAGTTGTCTGGTATACAACTAATCATGGTTCAATTCCAATAGGTGTTTCTGTCCATTTTCTTTTTTTTTTGTCAGGTGGCTTCACTTACTACCTTACCATTTTGCTGTTCCACCTACTATGTATCACTATTTGCAGTTATATTTACTATCATCATCATCATTTTACACCTGCTTTTCCATGCTTGCATGGGTTGGACAGGTCTTCCTCAGTAGAACCTGCTTCCCCTCATTGTGTTCCTTCATCTTCACTTTCGTGAAGTTCAGTGTTTTGAGATCAGCTCTCTCCATTTCTGCCCATGTTTTTCTCAGTCTTCTGATGCAGCTTCCTTCCTATGTCTTGACTTTTTACTTTCATACCAACAATATCCTTCCTCTTCTCTCAAACTTATGTCACACACAAATACACAAACACACACACACACATACATATATATATATATATATAATTACAGATAGTTTGAAAAAATCTCTACGCAAGATGCGCAGATCATTTTTCCCGTTGTCAACCAAAATGGAACAGCGTGGCCGAGAGAGCACACTCAAAGATATCATTTATCTCGCAAAGAAGATTTATGGTAAGTTTTAATTTCTCTAATTACACAGCTTGCATTATCACCACTCAACCTTCCACATAAGCCATTAAAAAACCCACTACATATTGGTACTACTTGCAAGAAATAGCAGTCAAAAACTTAACTCTTAACATCCTGTATCAC
Source organism: Eledone cirrhosa (assembly GCA_964016885.1). Taxonomy (NCBI): domain Eukaryota; kingdom Metazoa; phylum Mollusca; class Cephalopoda; order Octopoda; family Eledonidae; genus Eledone; species Eledone cirrhosa. The sequence continues at coordinate 163,725,730 of OZ024743.1, forward strand.
ATGAAACTGCATTGGTGAGATATTCTTGAAAAGTATGATGCAGCACTATAAGTCTTTAGTTTATTGCAAATGTTCACACTACTTGTTGTATGACATATGCATAATCGTTTAGATTGAGTTTGGTGAGCCAGACCAAGGCGTCACCTGCAGTATTATGGATTGCCCCCAGGCAACCAGGAAACCGTTTGAGGGGACAATCCTAAATAACATGCAGCACTGTCTGGTCAGAGTCTCCACAGTTTCATTTTCATTGATGGAGATTAAGGGCTGTCCTGGCATGAGTTGTGTGGATCCAATTAAGGGACACCCAAATTTCACAAACATTTGAATTAACAAATCTGTTTTTAGAGTTTTTCTTCTAAATCATTACAGAATGTTAGGAGTTAATTCTTTTAGACAGTAGAGTGTGTGATATGAGGGGGATTTAGCTGTTAAATTTAGCACATTGAACAACCTTATACAAGAGTACCACAACACCACCACCATCTTTTCATTGCTTAGTACTAACACCATTGCTGCCACAACCATCACCACCGTTACCACCATTACTACCATGACTACCCCCATCACCGTTATTATCACCACTGTTGCCACTACTACCACTATCATCACCAACACCACTGTCACTATACTACCATTATCACTATCATCACCACCACCAACACCATCATCATCACCACCACCATCATCAACTCCACCACCGTCTTCACCACCACTGTCATCACCAGAACTGTCATCAACTCCACCACTGTCATCACCACACCATCATCATCACCACCACCGTCATCACCACCACCGTCATCACCACCATCAACTCCACCACCACTGTCATCACACCATCACCACCACCACCACAACCATCATCATCATCACCACCACCATCATCACCACCAACACCATCATCACCACCAACACCACTATTATTACCACCAACACCATCATCACCATCAACACCACCACCAACACCATCATCATCACCACCACCAACACCATCACCACCATCATCATCACTACCACCATCATTACCACCACCATCATCATCCCCACCACCACCCTCATCATCACCAACACCACCACCACTGTTATCACCACACCATCATCACCGCCATCGTTACTACCATCACCATCACCACCATTATCACCAACCCACCACCATCACCATCACCACCATTATCACCAACCCACCACTACCACCACCATTGTCACCATCATCATCACTACCAACATCACCATCACAATCATCACCACCATATATTACCACTAACACCACAACCACCACCACCATCATCATTATCACCACCACCACTACCATTATCACCACCACCACCATCATCACAACCACCATCTCCCCATCATTATCCTCATCATCATCATTGTCATAGATGGTGAAAGCAGCTAACTTAGCCAGGAAATAAAAGAGTGTCTTAGTAGATGAGACAATGCTTGTTTGCGTGTCCCTGCTGAAAGCCTCCACCTCCAATGGCTTTCATATACTCCTCTGGAATTTACCTTTATTCCTCTCTTTCCATGCAGAATTCCTGAACAATGGGTTGGAATGGAATTCCTTGGATGATTTATGCAGGGATTGTGTGGGGATTTATGAAGCATGGGCGGGGTGTCTCTATTGTCTGAATACTGAAAAGAGAAAATATGAAAAATAGAGAAAATAGGTTGGTGTATTGCGTTGGATAGGTAGATAGAGAGACTGGTGGATGGATAGATATCTATAGATAGCCGTATAAAAAGGGGCAGGGCATCAAAGTTGATGGAAGCTATAGTGTAGAAAGACTTGGGATGAGGTGATAGAAGCTGACCTTGCACAATTGTACCTCTGGAAGGCAATGACACAGGATTGAGATCTCTGGCGTTATGCAGTAATACAGAGACACGCCTTCCCATGTGCTTGGGTTGAAGCATATATCTTGTTTACACTACCTCCCCCTTCCTCCTTCCATACACAACCTCGTCCTAACACTAACACTCCACCCTTCATCTGTGTCCCTCCATCTCCCTTGCATCTCCCAAGTTCTAACACCCCACCCTTCATTCACGTTCTTACACCCCCACCCTAGATCTACCTCACTAGTCCCTATGTACCTCCCCTACACCATCCCCCAGTCAACACAGTAAAGTGGTTGTTTTGTTGCCATGGCAAAAAGTGCCCAGTACACTGTAAAGTGATCATCATGGTGCCACGATAAAAGGCACTCAGTCCACACTGTAAAGTGGTTGTGCAGGTGTCACAACAAAAAGGACCCAGCCCACACTGTGGTTGGCGTTAGGAAGGGCATCCAGTTGTAGAAACCAAGCCAGAAACAGTCCTGTACGAGCAAGACACGGTCATCTGACCTGGCTTGTCTCACAATGGGACAACTCGTCTAACCCATGCTAGCATGGAAAAATGGACGTTAAATGGTGATGATGATGAGATAGATAGAGATAGGTAGGTAGATGGATTGGCAGACATGTAGGTAGAAAGTTAGATAAAGAGACAGATATACAGCTAGACAATTAAATAGATATAGATATATTTATAGACTGTCTAATAGGGACAGCATGATAGATTGTTATATAGATAAATAGAGAAGTAGGTAAGTAAATAGTAGGTAGTTGAAAAGGGACTGAATGTGTGAATAGGAAACATGGATAGAAGGTTGAGAGAGAAACAAGTGTGTGTGTTCATGTATTGAAATGAAAATATATGTATCAGCTCCCTTCCCTAATTTTCAGACACACACACCTCCATTCATGCAAAGTTCTTTGATTATAGGTATTCTGAATCTCCCCCTACTCTTTAACTTTCTTTATTAGACTCTTTGGGGGCTTCTGCCTATGGATACAGTATTTTGGATTGAAGTGTGAATTTCAGCTCCTCAAAAGCAGTATCCATGTAATAGTTGTTGCTTTAGATTTAACCTACAACAATATTCTAAAAAATTTCAGCCTTTACATGAGTGTACATGGTATGTCAATAATGCTTTAATGCCATAACATCTCATACTTCATGCTTGGATGATAAAAAAATATTCTTCCTGGCAGTATGTGTAGCATATATTTCATCACTTTCCCTTAGCCCTGTTTATTTTTTCCAGAATCAGAACGTACTATCTCTCCCTCTTTTATGATTAAGTGGGTAAAGAGAATAACTTAACGTTATCTAACCTATGCAAGCATGGAAAAATGGACGTAAAATGGCAATGATGATGTTGATATCTAATGTCAGACTAAATACATTGATATTCGTTCTGGCCCTCTGTGATTTCAGTTCAAATCCCGTCAAGGTTTGTGAAACATGCAGCTGATAATTTGCAAAACATTTTGAAAATAATCAAGAATTTGAAAGAATTTCATAATGTAACTAAATTTCTCATTATTAAGCTGATGTTTGGAATATAACAGATGACAAAATTATGATTGAAGTTTTTTTTTTAGATAAATATGAATATTTTAAAATAAACAAAAACTTCATAAACTCTCATTCAACATTTATTTTCCTTGTTAACATGGATTGGAAGGCATTTAATCTGGGCTGCTGACCATTTGTACAAGCCAAGGACCTGCATCTCATTTAAATACATTTAACACTTTACAGAGTGTACTGGGTGCAGGTTATCATTGCACAGCACTAGGGAAGTTTGTCATGTCATTGAGACAACTGAAGAATTATCTCAGCCCTTTGTTTATCATGGTTTCTGTCACTAGATGCCCTTCTTACACCATGCCCTTCCTCATGCCAACCACTTTGCAAAGTGTACTAAGTGCATTTTATAGTGACACTAGAGAAGTTGTCATGTTTTTGACACAACTAAAGAGTCTTCTCAACTCTTTGTTTGGTATGATTTCTACAACTGGATGCCCTTTCTAACATCAACCACTTTGCAGCATGTACTAAATGTGTTTACCAATTGAAATTTGTTCATGATATTTTGAACTCTACTGTAAATGGAAATAATGGCTAGAAGAATGTTCAAAGCGATAGCTAGCTGAAATTATATATTGTTAACATTCAACTTTGTGGTTGGCTAATGAATAATTTCTTTTTTTAGTTTCTAGCTGTTTTGCTGGTAACCATTATAATATAAATCCTCTTTTCAATGTTATAGTTGCTGGAAGAAACAGTTATAAATTAGTTCTTGTATATATATATATATATATATATATATATATATATATATGGATCATGTCACCAATGAGTTAACCTTTTTCAGATTACTGCCTCTGGCAACATTCTCCACTGACTATTACTATATAATAAGTTTTCTCCGTCTAATAAATCCTATTCTTAAATTCTTAACTCTCTCATGCCTACAATTGTTTGTTTACTGTACACTTATCTATCTTTCTATCTATCAATTTGTCTGTCAGTCAATCTGCTTGTCTCTCTGTTTGACTGCTTATCTATCTGTCTATCTGGAAAAACCGACATAAATTGATAATGTGTGTGTGTTTCATTGATATATGATTAGTAAACATATTACAGGAATATGTCACCAACACATACCTCATGCGTGAAATTTGGCATAATTAACACACACACACATACACACATACGTGAATGTTCCCATTTAAAATGGGCAAATTCTAAAAGAAAAGGCAACAGAAGTAATCCTGTAAGAATAATAAATGAATTGAGAATGTTCTGCTAGATATCTAATGAACTACAACACAGAGTTGGGTACCAAAGGAATCACATATGATGTGAAAGGGAGAAGATTGCATTGGTATAGCCATGCAATGTGAATTGATGATGATCATTGGTTGAAGAAATGCCAGGAGTTCCAAGTAGAAGGAAGCTATAGAAGAGGATGTCCAAGAAAGACATGGACAGAGGTTGTGAAAGTTGATCTCAAAATGCTAAACTGGAGATGACAAAACCAAAAAAACAATTTTAAATGAAGGGTAATGGACAGGACACAGCTAACCCATGTGAGCATAAAAACAATAAAAGCATTAACATTTTTATTCATTTCAGCTTATATTTGTATATTTGTATTTTCTTTTTCTAGATCCCAATTCCATCACGAAACCGTTAGAATTTCATCTTGGATTTTTCTTAGGTCGGAGAGAGATGTATGAATTACTTAAAATAGAAGGTAGGCATGCTGTTTTATTGTTTTATTTAGTTTTACTTTGCAATGTTTTTCTTGAATTTTTTGTTGTTTTTTGGAGGGTGGGGTTAGGTACAACATGACCAAAAATGCTAAAAGTGAATGAAATGAAGATCTTGACTCATGTTTGGTGATCAACCAAATCATAACCTATGGTTGATGCTCAAACAGTTTTGCTCCATGCTCGGTAATCAATCAATCAGATTGTATCAGCAATGGAAGCATTGTTTCATTTGGTCACTGAAGATCAGGTTTTTTCTTTTATAAGTGTTTAAAATTTTATGTTAATTTGTCTAGTGAAGGTGAGTGGCTTAATGGTTGTGAGTTCCCAGTAGCGTGTTGTATCTTTGAGCAAGATACTTTATTTTACATTTTTACATTGCAAAATGAGTTGTACATGTAATTCAAAAGGCCAGTGTTGTTACACATTGTGACATGCTGAATCTCCCTACATTAAGAGTACATGTGTCTGTGAAATGCTTAACTATTTGCACATTAATTTCAAGAGCAGGCTGTTTCATTGCTCAAACAACTGGAATACTTGTCATTTGAACAAATAGAGGTTCCACACAACAATGTGTCTCAATAAGAATAGTAGACATTTCCATTGAAATTGTTAAAGGCAGGAAGACCCTCAGACTGTAAAAACTAAATTGTTCCAAAAATATTCTGATAAACTTGTGATAGAATGCTGACCATCACATGGTTGTGAATCCTACTTGTTTTCATGGCATCAGCACTAATGAGGTTGACACGTCTTTGACATGACTGAAATGTCATCCTTACTTGATCTAACCATCATCATCATCACCACCATTTAACGTCTATCTTCCACGCTAGCATGGGTTAGACGGGGGTTGTCCCACTTGAGGCAAGGTTGGTCGGGTGACCGTGTCTCGCTCGTATAGGACTATCTGGCAGGTTTTCTATGGCTGGATGCCCTTAACACCAACCACATTTACAGTGTGGACTGTGTGTTTTGTTGTCATGACACCTACACAATCTCATTAGTTTGGACTGGATGTTGTGGTAGCAACATAACTTTATAGAGAAAGGGTGATGTTAGTGGGAGGATAGAGTAGGGGTAGTGGGTTGGGTGTATGTTTCGTTTGGAGGGGCCTACTAACTGTAGGTTAACTTTGCACATAGGGAAGGCAGGTCTTCTGTATTACTGCATGGCGCCAAAGATCTCGATCCAGTGACATTGTCTTAGAGAGGTGTAAGTGTGGAAAGTCGGAATTTATCAAGTCGTCCCAGGTTTTTCTGGGTCTACCTACTTCGTAACTTCCATCAATTTTGATCGCCCTGAACTTTTTTTATACAACTGTCGTCTTTCATGCGCATCACGTGACCATACCAACTTAATCTTCTCTCGAGTAAACAGCATCTGATCCCTCTTATTCCTAATTTCTCACTTAGTTCATTTATGTTTTGCCGCTCGCATGTATTACTATTACACATCCAACGGAGCATGCATCCTTCGTTCCTTTCCAGTCTGCGCAGGCCCTCTGCACACAATGCCCATGTCTCACTGCCATGTAACATTGCTGTTCGTATACAAGCATCATACAATCTGCCTTTCATTTTTAGAGAAAAACCTTTTGTGGCCAACAGCGGTATAAGCTCTCTGAACCTTTTCCATCCCGTTCTAACTCTGGCTACTGTACTTTCAGAACACCCACCACCACTGCTGATTTTGTCACCCAGGTAACAGAAAGTGTCCACTATTTCTATAGAACCATCTGGGCAGTAGAAGGAGCTAGTATCCTGTGGGCACTTGCTACTTATTGCACCTGAGCATCGGCCACATATAAAATTTACGTTCTTAGATAGCTTGCCTGTGATCCCACTACATCTTTTATGTACCCATAGTTTGCATTTGGGACATAGAATGGAATTTCTACCTACTTCTTTCCTACATACTGAGCATGGCCATTTCCCAGAAGGCATCTGTGCTCTATTTTCCTTTCTACAAACTAGAACTTTAGTCTTAGAAGTTAACTTTAAGGCCTTTTGATTCTAGGCCATGCTTCCATGTTTGGAATTTCTTCTCTAGTTCCGCCATAGATTCAGCTATGAGCGTTAGATAATCTGCATATGGAAGTTCCCGTGGGCAGCCAGTCCTAAACTCCTCTGTTATAGCCTGAAGGGCAATAATAAACAGGAGGAGGCTAATGACAGAGCCTTGATGAACACCAACTAGCTAAATTCTTCACTATATTCATTGTTAATTCTAACCTTACTGACTGTATCTTTATACATGGCTTGTATAGCCCTCACAAGCCATTCATCTACTCCTAGCTTTCTAAGAGCCCACCAGATAATGAAGCAGGGGACTCTGTCAAAGGCTTTCTCAAAGTCAACAAAAGCTAAGTAGAGGGGTTTACTTTTAGCTAGGTACTTCTCCTGTAGTTGTCATACAAGGAAAAGAGCATCTATGGTACTTTTACCTGACACAAACCCAAACTGCATTTCATCTAGATGAGTTCGATCTCTGATTAGTTGCGCTATAACTCTTTCTGTGACCTTCATGACCTGGTCAACTAACTTAATGCCTCTATAGTTTCCCCTATCTAGAGCATCCCCTTTACCCTTGTAGCAGTTAATGATGATGCTGCTACGCCAGTCTTTCGGTATGACCCTATTCTGTATGACTTGGTTTACTATCCGGGTGACCATAGTATGTCCCATCATTCCAGATGCTTTCAACATCTCAGCAACTATCTCCGAAGGCCCAGCCGCCTTGCCTGTCTTTATATCTTTGATTGCCTTACTTATTATACAACCACTAACTTGCACCACTGGTCTCTCTATTGGATCGATTTGGCGCAGACTATCTTTTTCCCATTTATTCTCATTTAGTAGTCTCTCGTAGTGACACTTCCAAGCTACCTTCTTATCAGTATCAGTGATCGCAAGTACACCATCATCATTACGGACACACTTCTCCCCGACAATATCACAATTTTCCTCGACATATTGTCTTGCAATCCTGAACACCTCACGTTTTGGTCCTCGTGTTGTAGAACATGCTTGAACTTTCTATCCTCTGCTTCCCTTCTTGCAAGGTACACTTGTCTCCTAGCTTCTCTCCTGGCCACCTGATAGTATTCTCTAGATCCCTCATCCTGCCATACTTTCCAAGCCTGCTTTTTTGCCTTGATTGTCTCCTCCACCTTACTGTTCCACCACCAAGTTACTCTCCTCCTGCCTATAGGTCTGCTCCAGCCACAGATTTCAGCAGGTTAACTTTCAGGAATTCCCACTGTTCCTCTATATTGTACGTCTCTAATTGCTCTTCCTTACTTTCAAAGGCATCAAGTAATATGCTTTTAAATTTGTCACTGGCTGTGAGGTTCTTCAGCTTCCATATTCTTCTCCTCAAGGTAGTCCTCCTCTGTCGTCGAGTACATCTAGTCCTGACTATAAGGTCACTAACTACTAGGCTATGTTGGGAGGTGCATTCTTCACGGAGGAGGGACTTAGTGTTTACAACAGACACTCTGTCACGTCTTCTAGTAAGGTTATAATCTATCTGGCTGGCATGTTCCCCTGATCGATAGGTGATCAAGTGATTGTCTCATTTTTTGAAGTTTGTGTTACAGATAGTTAGGTTATTAGCGTCACAGAATTCCAGGATTCTGAAGCCTTCCTCATTTCTAGTACCAAACCCATAGCCTCCATGGATTCCATCATAGCCATCACTATGTTGTCCGCTGTGACCATTAAGGTCGCCAGCAATAATTAAGTAGTCGCTGTCAGTTATTTGGGAGGTAGTGTGCATTAACGACTAATAGAACCTGTCTTTTATAACGTCATGTAGGCCAGATTAGGGTGCATAAGCGGATATTATTGTCACAGTAGTTCTATTTAGAACTAGTCTTATTTTAATTATTCTGTCATTCACTCTATTTACGGCAATTACCTTATCTACCCACTTTTCAGCTAACATAATTCCTACTCCACCCAGTCCGTTGTCATTTTCCACCCAGAAAAGTTTATAGCATCGTTTTTTACCCCAATGAATCTAGCAGACCCACCTCTCCACAACAAACATCAACTTCTTTACGTTCAAGCATCTCTACAGCCTCATTTTAGCAACCTTTCAATGTGCCTACGTTCATGGTACCAACTCTGAAGTTTTGGATTTCATTGGGTGGGTGGAATGGATGGGTTGGAGGGACAGGGAGGGGTTGATTTCCTTGCATTCTCGTCCAGCGGGAGGTGAATTTATCTGTGACATTGTCATTGAGTGTTCAGACTCTCCAAATTCCGCAGTCCATTTAGCAAACCAAAAAGCAACCAGGTCTAAACTTAAGGAGTAATAACCGAGGTGGTAGCTTTGCTATACAGATTGGTAAGAGAACTTACTATAAACCACTGAGTTATGATTGGACCAAATAGTGGTGTGTGGTGGTGGGAGGGCAGGAAATGGATAACTTTAGGAGAAGGTTAGTTTTTAGGAAGTGTCCAACAGAATGAGACATATTATTAAAAACGTGAAATAGTAAATGAAAATCCGAGAGAAAAAGAGATTAGATTCTAAACGGACATAAATAACAGATTAAATATCACTGGCCAAATGGACTACGAAAAATGGAAAGACAGACAAAAGTGAGTTGCTTACATTCTGAAATTGACAATTCGGCAGCAAAGAGATTTGATAAATTCTGGCCTTAGAACCCATATGTGTGTATATATATACTTATCATCATCATCATCGTTTAACGTCCATGTTCCACGCTTGCATGGGTTTGGACGGGAGTTTTCCCACTTGAGGCAAGAGTGGTTGTCATTGCTCGCATAGGACTGTCTGGCGGGTTTTCTACGGCTGGATGCCCTTCCTAACACCAACCACATTTACAGTGTGGGACTGGGAGGTTTTTACCGTGTTGCCTACACGGCCGCATTACAGTGTGGACTGTGTGTTTTTTTGTCGTGACACCTACACGATCTCATTTGTTTCGGCCTGGATGTTGTGGCACCAACATAACTTTACATTGAAAGGGGCGGTATGGATGGGGTGTTATATATATATATATAGCCTTACCTAAATATATAGTAAAACCTACTCCAGCCAGTAGGCATCTCTAACAAAATACACCCCGTCCCACCACCCCCACCCCCACCCGATCCACACCACCCCGTTCTATGTAAAGTTATGTTGGTGCCGCGCCATCGAGGCCGAAACAAATGAGATCGTGTAGGTGTCACGACAAAAAACACACAGTCCACGCTGTAATGTGGCCGTGTAGGCAACACGGTAAAAACCTCCCAGACCCACACTGTAAATGTGGTTGGTGTTAGGAAGGGCATCCAACTGTAGAAAACCTGCCAGACAGTCCTATGCGAGCAAGACAATCACTCTTGCCTCAAGTGGGACTACCCCCGTCCAAACCCATGCAAGCGTGGAACACGGACGTTAAACGTTGATGATGATGATGATGATGATATCAGTCCTGTATGAGCAAGATATGGTCACCTGACCTAGCATTGCCCACATCAAGGCAACTCGTCTAACCGATGCTAACGTGGAAAATAGACGTAAAACGGTGGTGATGAGGATGATAAATATATATATATATATATAATGTTGATGTCACAAAACATCCAGCCCACACTGTAAAGTGGTCATGTAAAAGACACGGCACACACTGTAAATATGGTTGGCATATAGGAAGGGCATACAGACATAACCAAAAAACAACCAGAAACACTCCTATATGAGTGAAACATGGTCACCTGACCCAACTTGCCTCTAAATGGGACAAACCCGTCTACCCCATGCTAACATGGAAGATAGATGTTAAACGATGATGATGATGATGATATTTATATGTATGAGTATCTGTGTGGATATATATGCATATGAAAAAAATCAACATCAGTCTTCTTTCTAAAGAAATGAATGTTCAAGGCTACAAATATTTATTTTTAAATGTTACTCAATCTCATTTTAACACATATACAAACATATACATCATTTCATCATTTTCATCATTTCATTTTACGTCCACTTTTTCCCTGCTTATAAGGGTGGGACGGGAACTGATGCTGGCTTGATTTCTACAGCTGGATGCCCTTCCTAACACCAACCTCATTTTACAGTGAGTGCTGAGTGCTTTTTTGCCGTGGCACCTCCACGACCACTTTGCAGTGGAATGATATGGACCCCAGTCCCTATCATCTCATTTCTACAGCTGAGTAAACTGGAGCAATGTGAAATAAAGTGTCTTGCTCAAGGAAACAACACATCACCCGGTCTGAGAATTGAACTCACAACCTTTCGATTGCAAGGCCAATGCTCTAACCACTAAGCCATGTGCCTCCATGCATGCTTGTATATATATTTCTTTGTGTATATGTACACACACACACACATATTTATATATTCATATTTGTTTGATTAAAACTAAATATTTGTGGGTGGTTGTGTACATATGTTTACTTAGAATTAAACATGTATTTGTGATGTGTATATAAGCCATACCATCAACTTTATGTGTGAGTGGGATGAGAACCTCTGAACTGTCTAGGAGGGCAGTAACTTTGAATAAAAAAAACTGACACAGGCCATAAGACAATCAGTGACACCATCAGATGTAATGATCATAAAAGATTTAGTTCAATAATCCCTACTGGGTTACAGCAAAATATAAACAAAGAATTGGTATGGAGGCAACCCAGCCATCGATTCATGGTCTGATGACATAAGCCGGCCATAGAAATACATATTATGTAATTGTGAAACATTAAAGGAATATATTGGAATCCAGCCTTCTATTTTCATATACTGTATATATATATCATCATTATCATCACCACCGTTTTACGTCCCTTCTTCCACGCTAGCATGGGTTAGATGGGTTGTCCTGTTGTGGGCAGTGTCTGGTCGGCTGACCTTGTCTTGCTCATACGGGAACTGATTCTGGCTTGATTTCTACAGCTGGATGCCCTTCCTAACACCAACCTCATTTACAGTGAGTGCTGGGTGCTTTTTTTCCGTGGCGCCTACACGTCCACTTTACAGTGTGGGCTGGGTGCTTTTTTGCCGTGGCACCTCTACGACCACTTTGCAGTGTGTGTGTGGGGGGGGGGGGGCATATTGTCTATATGCTTGAGCTTAGGATAAATGGAACAACCCCGAATTAATAAATGAATATGAATCCGCGTGTTACCAAACACCCATGCAAAGCTTTAATCCAGAGACAGGAAGCAAACCCAACCAAAATTCACCCCATTCTATTAGTGATGGCAAATGTCCAAAACTCCGAGTTGGAACCATCAATGTAAGCACAATGAAAGGAAGAGCAGGAGAAATTGTAGAGACGCTAGAGCAAAAGGAAATTGATGTATGCTGTGTGCAAGAGACTAGATGGAGAGGAGAGTCTGCTATAGTCCTCGTAGGCAAAAGTGAATGCTACAAATTTTTCTGCATGGGAAATATATATATCATCATCATACGTCTGCTTTTCCTTGTTTACAAGGGTGGAATGGGTCCTCTTCAGCACAGCATCTCTCCATTTGTCACGTAGTTGATGGACAAGAGAAAAGAGTACTCAATACCAAAGTAGAGTTTAAATTTTTATTTAATATATCCTTGTTTATAACTAGTGTATGTATTTGTGTATATGCACACTCATACACACACACACATATGTATATCTGTATACATATTCATATATACATATTTGATAACTAAGTATGCGTATGTGTGTACTTATATATGTTTACATAGAGTTAACTATATATTTAAGTGTGTGTATGCATGCATAGTCCCGAAACTCCTGAGGGAGTTGTAGGAGCACTGTATTGACATATGGCATTGCTGGGGCATTTTAAAACCTGGCGGAGCCCAATCCTCTCCAGGTCTGAATAGAACAGATTTCTTCCAGGGAGGGAATGGAAGTGAGATAGAGACACAGAGGAAGAATCGACCCCAACACTAGACTGGTACTTTTTTTATTGACCTTGAATGGATGAAAGGCAAAGTTGTCGTCGGCAGGATTTGAGCTCAAATGAATACCGCAAAGCATTCTATCTGACATTCTAACAACTCTGCCAATTGATATGAAGGAGTGGGATGTGAACCTCTCATCATATGTGTATGTGTTATAGAGGCTTTTCAAAAGGCAAAAGAGGAATCAGATGTGAGCAAGAGAGAATTTTGTGCAAGTATAGACATGTGATGCATATGTATAATGATTGTTGTGTGAAGAATTACCTGAAGATGCTAGTGAAAGGAAGCTGCAGTAGAGGAATAATGAAGAAAACTTGGGCAGATGGGATTGGAGCTCATCTCAAAATGATGAACCTCGCAGAGGAGATGACAAGGAGATGCAACAAGTGGAAGAAAGATCTGCTAGAAAAGCAGACATAAAATGATGATGATGATAAAGAGGGTGTGTGTGTTTGTGAGCAAATTTCTAGTCAGAAATTGCACATACACACCTTATTTGGTTTCCTGTAAATGACCGAATGATAAGAGAGACCTAAGCTGTCCTATTTCGTGGTCTTATTTAATCAATCAGGATTTGCTGAAGCAACGTTGATACACTGATTGCTTCTTCTACAAATAGAAATCTTGTACACAACAAACAGAAATTATCATATATACTCAAATATATTTTAGCTCTTTATTTACGTAGAATGGTGAAAATCCTCAAAATATTGACCTGAATATATGCCCACCTTCTCCAATCATTTTACAGTCGATTTATTTTTAGTCACATATTCCTCAGCTTATATTCAAATATATACAGTAATTCATACAGTATAAATTATTATTTTTGTTTTTTTTGCTTTTTTGAAGCTTTGTAGAAATAGTTTTGGTTTAACTCTTTCTTCGCTTGGTCCTTTCTACAGTTGTGACATCAGAATGCATTCAGATTCAAATCCCACTTATAGATGTTTATGTGTTACTATAACAGTCGAATCCCATCTGTACTCGTGCTTTGAAGGATGTTTATCTCTGAAGCTCAGGTTTAATCAGGAAGCTATGCTTACTTTGAACCAGTCAGGGTGTGTTTTATGAATAATCTTATCAACATGGTAGTTAGTTACCAGTTACATATGAGAAATAAAACCACGTTTTTATAAGGAAACTTTTTTTAAATAAACATGGCATCAGGTAGTGAAAGTGGTTATATTTTCCAAGGCTTTATAGAAACTGATGTAGCTGGAGCAGAAAAAAAGCAATGAAATATATTTGGAAAATGAAAAAAATTTATCAGATATTGATTTACTGTCTGAATTTGATGTTAATGAAGATGTATCGATGATGAATGTGACGAAGACAAAAGTAGTCATGACAAACTGACTTTAGAATGGAGTTATCAGTTCTCAGAAGTTAATGTTAACATATTCAAAGGAAATCCTGGACCGGTAAATATCTTAGACTGAGGAAAAAGAAATGGATTTTTTTCTTTCTATTATTTAATCCTGAATTAGCTTTCATCCTGACGGGGATCAATAAAATAAAGTACTGGTAATGTACTGGGGTCGATTTAGTCAACTTTCCCCTTCCCTTCAAATTGCTGGCCTTGTGCCAATTATTTAATCCATCTCAGCACAACATAAAAGCTTCAGCCTACGTGATGATGGGCAGATATGGAAGTTTATTAAGTCTGGTGAAACATGGAAAAGAGATACCAGCTGGTCTGAACACACTGTACCCACAATAGCTGGCAATGAAAAAACTGTGGGAAACTAAACCAGAACAACCTGCCATCCCCTGCACAGCATCATAAACTGAAATCAAGGTACAAATTCTTGTCCTTAAATGCTTGTAGTCTATGCAACAAGATACATCTTTTTGATTCCCACGTCAAAAGTATCGACCCTGATTTCATTATGGTCACGGAAACATGGGCACATTCCTTACTCTGTGATGGGGTTTTCAGCATAGCTGGCTACAACTTGTTCGCAAAGACCGCATTAATCGTTGTGGTGGTGGTGGTGGTGTTATAGTCTACGTTCGTTCAAACTTTTCAGCAATTCCTTGCATTGATTTGAACCAATTGCAACAAGAAGTATTTTTTGGCGATATATGTATGACCATGTCAACACTTCTACTTGGAGTTGTTTACTGCTCCCCAAATTACCATCAGGACACACAGCTTTGTGATATCCTCAGAGCTGCTTCCAAGAAAACAGCCACTTATGTTTATATTGCAGGGGACTTCAATCACCCTGAGATTGACTGGGAAACCTTTCATTGGCCACAAAGTGCAAATGATTTCCTTGCACTAGTGCTGGACTCGAACTGGTCCCAAGTAGTCACCTCCCCAACAAGAGGTGATAACTCTTTGGATCTAGTCTTCACCACTACTCTTGAAATGGTTATTAGTGTTACTAGTGAGGAACATTTAGGTGACTCTGATCATGCTATGATCATTGCCAATCTGTTCCTCATGGACAGTAACAAAAACGACAACCATCTCCAAACTGCTCACTTTGACTGGAATAAAGCAGACTGAAACTATTACTGCACCGAGCTGCAATGTCCAAACTGGCTTGAGTTTTACAAGCCTGGAGATGTCAACACTGTACTCCAGAACATCCTGAGCTCAATATGGACAGCATGTGCAGCATCGGTGCCACGTAAGCAGCAAAAACATCCCAAAAGTGCAATTTGGGAGACTGCAGCAGTCCGTCTTGCCAGGAAAGTACATTGTAATGCTGAACGTGAATACAAACTGCATAAATCAGATATCAATAGGAAAAAGCGAAATAAATCATCCAACCATCTCAAGCAGGTGACAAAAAAGGCAGTGCTTGAATTTGAACAACGCATAGCAACCAACCCTGACAGTAAGGTGTTCTGGAAATATGTGTACACTCTAAGCAGAGGCCTCACTCTCCAATTGGTTCTCTTCGCAATCCGCACACAAACCAGATTACTGACAACCCCAAGGAATGCAGAGAACTCATTGCTGAATGCTATGCAAGCATTTTCACTGTTGACCAAAATCTACCATCTCCACCACCTCTGACATCAAATTCTATAAATATGGAATTTACACCTGCAATGCTGTGACATCATCTTAAGAATAAACACAATCATGCCTCTCCTGGTCTTGATGGTGTTACGTACTTGCTTCTCAAACATGGTGGGTACTTTCTTCTGCACCAGCTTTCACTCTTCTTTCAATTCTGTCTTAACAGTGCTACTCCGGAGCAGTGGAAAACTGCCTGTGTCATTCCTCTGTTCAAAAATGGTGACCGCACGTTGCCTGTCAAATATCATCCAGTCAGTCTTACTAGCTGCATTGCCAAACTGATGGAATCCTGTGTCAGAGAAACACTTTGGAACTTCTGGAATTCTCACAATCTTATCCAGCCCTTGCAATTTGAATTTATCACTAACTCCAGCTGCTGTGATCAACTTATCAAGTTTCTTGAAGACATCACCCGGATCACTGATGGGGGGCCCATGGGTGGATGTTGTTTACCTTTTTAATTCTGTGCCACACAAAAAACTTATGTACCACCATGCATTTTGGGAGGAAAAACCCAGCGTCCACATACTCCCTCCACAACACTAATATCCAAAACGCTGTCTTGTGAACGTGACCTGTTCATTACTGACAGCAGCGATTTGCGTTGGACGAAGGACAAAGCACGTCTCTAAAATTGTCAAGAATGCCGAGGGTGTCTTAGCATCACTCAGTAAGACCTTTGTCAGCCGCTCTCCAGCTATCTATTTAAAGCTGTATATAGCAGCCACACTTAGAATTTGCATTACCAGTCTGGAACTCCTATCTTATAATGAAGAATGTAAGTCGTTAGATCAGAAGGCATTAAATAGACAAACTCCATTACAAGTATGTACTTCATTTATTCTTGCTTCACACTGTGAAACTCATTTTGCCTGTATTTCCATGTGTGAGATATGACAGGATATGGCGTATCGAAGAATCGACGTTTTGACGATAGCAGATTTTTCTGGAGACTGGTCTTCTGTCTTAACTTCCGTTCTCTGGTCTAAGTAGTCCAGTTACTTGTATCGCTACGCCGAAGGTTTTGATTGGCTCACACTTCAGCCAATTTACTTCCATAACATTTTTCTTCCGCCGAAGGAAATTACATTTAATTACAAAGGATATATATTACTGCTACATCACCCTCTGCTTAGGCTTAAAGCCGACAGAGAAAAAAAGGGTAGCAGTTGCAAGAAAAAAAATATATATAACAGTAAATATATAATAAACAATATCAATTCACAGAAAACTAAATATTCATTTCACAGGAATGTCTGCGTTTTGCTTCAGAGAAAAAGAGGAAAATAAAAAAAAACTGAGCAGCAGAAATAGTCCAAAGTTCACATTAATTAATGCATTTAATATAAATACAAGAGAGGACAAGAACTCAAAAAGCTTGCTCTATATAGCATAGTTCATATATATAGAGTCTTGCAAAGCTTCTTGGGCCAATGTACTCAGCGACCACTACGTGTGGTGGTGACATATGTAGGTGGAGAAGGTGTGTGCAATGTTGCATGTGTAGCGTGTGTTGGCTGATGCAGAGTATATGTAGGGGGAATATGGGGCTCTTGTGTGAGAGTGTCTGTAAAGGCCCGTTTCACCTTATCGATGGATACAGTCTCTTTTTTACCACCAATGTCCAGAGTGAACAGTTTATCTGTGCGTGCAAGCACACGATAAGGACCGGTATAAGGTGACCTGAGAGGAGCTCTCATGGCATCCTTCCATAGAAAGACGTAGGTCCACGAAGCAATGTCTTTCGGGACCGAAGACTTTATTGTCTGTTGCTGAGGGTTCATAGGCGGAAGATTGTCAAAATAAGATCGCAGTCTGTTCACATACAGAGCTGGATCTGTTTCAGGTAAATCCATTGGGGTTAACATCTGACCCGGCAGAGATATAGGTACTCCGTAAACCAGTTCAGCTGGGGAGTATTCTAGATCCTCCTTGATAGCTGCACGACAGCCAAGAAGGACAATTGGTACATACTCGCTCCATTGCTATTGACCCGGATAAGCACGCAATGCGGCTTTCAATTGGCGGTGGAAGCGCTCTATCATTCCGTTCGAAACTGAATGATAGCTAGTCGTTCGGATGTGCTTAATTCCTAGGATCCTTAAAAGTTCTCGGAAGAGATGGGACTCAAACTGTCCACCACGGTCCATAGTGACAGTGGTTGGAACTCCGTAACGCAATATCCAACCCGATACTAGGGCTCATGCTACAGATTCCGCCGAAATGTCACTTAAAGGAATGGCTTCAGGCCAACGTGTGAAGTGATCAATACAGGTCAGGAGATAGGTAAATCCTTGGCTGACCGGCCATGGTCCAACGAGATCTATATGGACATGACTGAACCGAGCGTCTGGAGTGCTGAAAGTTCCGAGGGGTGCGCGGGTGTGTTTGTGCACCTTTGACTTCTGGCAGGACAAGCAGGAACGTGTCCAGGCAGTGATGTCACGCCTCATATTCGGCCAGAAGAATTTAGCCGAAATGAGCTTCACTGTGGTCGATATTCCAGGGTGTGCTAGACCGTGCAAGGTCTCGAAAACTGCACGACGATGAGTCGCTGGAACTAGAGGACGAGGTGAATTCGTCAAGGTGTCACAAATAATCTGTGTGTCCGAAGTGGGCACAGGATGATATGAAAATTTGCCAGTTGCAAATTCAGGAGACAAAAAATCCAAGGTGTCCAGGGGTGGCTGTTCTGTGGCCATCCATTGAAGGTCAATATCTGAAGGTGATGACAGGGAATTGATTGGGAGGCAAGACAAGGCATCTGCCGCCGCATTCTGCTCACCGGAGATGTGTCGGATATCGCTGGTAAATTGCGAAACGAAGTCCAAATGACGAGTTTCGCGAGATGAATATTTATCCGGCTTAGAACCAGTGCGAACGTAAGCGGACGATGATCAGTGTAGATCGCAAATTGACGACCCTCCAGTGAATGCCGAAAGTGTTGCACTGCGACGTACATAGCCAGGAGTTCATGGCCGAACGTGCTATATCGTGTCTCTGCCGGTTTCAGTAGTCTCGAGAAGTACGCGAGCGGTTGTAGTCGTTGTTGGTGATGCTGTTGCAAAACTGCACCTACAGCTGTGCCCGATGCATCAACGACCAGTGAAAACTGGGCGCACCAGACACAGGATGTGCAAGCAGTGATGTCTCCACGAGTTTCTGCTTCACTTCATTGAAGGCTTTTAGCTGACTCGTGTCCAGTGTGATGGATTCATTTTTCCTTTTCCTGTTATGTAACAGGTCAGACAGAGGAGACAGGAGATCCGCACAGTGTGGGATAAAACGTCTGTAGTAGTTCAGCAGACCAAGGAAATGTCGTAGCTGGCGAAGTGAAGTGGGTGGTTGAAGGTCTTGTAGAGCTTTCACTTTGTCAGGTAGTGGTGATATTCCCTCAGGGCTGATGACATGGCCCAAGAAGACAAGTGAAGACGTACCGAAAACACATTTCGCCGGGTTAATTCGTACTTGATACTGCTGAAACCGCTCAAACAGTAGACGGAGGTGAGTGACATGTTCCTCGGGTGAGGCACTTGCCACGAGAATGTCATCAATGTAGTTATACACGAAGTCCAAATCACGCACAACTTCATCCATGAAACGTTGGAAAGTACTGGCTGCGTTTCGCAAACCGAAAGGAATAGTCAGAAATTCGAACGCTCCGAAAGGAGTTGTTACGGCAGTTTTAGGTATATCTGCTGGGTTCATTGGAATCTGGTGGTAAGCCTTGACCAAATCCAATTTAGAGAATGTCTTACATCCATGAAGCGAAGACGCAAAATCTTGTATGTGTGGGATCGGGTACCGTCATCGCGTTTAACCGGCAAAAGTCCCCAGTCGGACGCCAATCACCGGAACGCTTCAGAACCAAATGCAAAGGAGCGGCCCACGGACTTGAGGATGGGCGTATGATCCCCAGCTGTAGCATGTGGTTAAATTCAGCCTTCGCTGCTTTCAATTTCTCCGCAGGGAGGCGGCGAGGGCGAGAAAATACAGGAGCGCCAGAAGTTTCGATATAATGTTATAATGTTATAATGCTCACCACAAAATTCAAATTTGTCAATTCTGGGAAGGAATTTAGAAGCGACTGGAAAGGGTCCTCGGAAGCGGCAATGAAGAATACCAGGCTGATAGATGAGACAGTAGATCTCAAACCCGGAACTGAGAGTTCCATATTAGCATCCAACAACCGGCGTCTGCGCATATCCACTAAGAGGTTATAGTGGTGCAGGAAATCCGAGCCTAGAATAGGGTAAGGCAGATCAGCGACCGTGAAAATCCATGTGAAGTCTCTTCGCAATTCCAGGTTCAAAGAACGAGAAATTTGACCATACGTAGAGATAGGAGAATGATTTACGGCTTGCAGAGAAATGGATGAAACTGGCGCCTGTATCCACTAGACATCGAGCTTGGGAAAACATGTCAGTTATGAAGAATGCACGATTATTTGGGAGTGTCAGAGGAGACTGTGCCGTGCTCAGGTCTCCTGAAATCCGTTTCCCCGGATGGAAAACGAACAGGGTTGTTTACAAGCGTGTGCTGCCATGCCAAAACGGCTGTGGTAGTAGCACAGTCCTGGCTTGCTTGTGTGGCGGCGGCATGGCGAGGGCGAACGGCTCTGGAAGCGACGTCTGGGCGATTGAGCCCTGGAGGTACTCAATTTTCTCACCTCTTTGATGAGTTGCTCTATGGCTTGAAGTATTGCCACAGACGCAAGTGAGTGATCAGTGTGGATGGCAGCTGCTGGAGAGAACGAAGAGACTGCAACCGGTGGCTGAGGTGCAACATAGGAGGCAGGGTTTCCAGTGAAACTTATAATTTTGTCGGCCGAAGACGCTAGCTGGTCGACTGTGGTAGACTCCATCATAGGTGCTAAAACCGCTTGAACACTGGGCGGCAGCCTTGAAAAGAAAAGCTGTTTAAAGAGGGCGCTGTCAGCTGGGGCGTCTTCCGCCAGCTCTCTCATGCGACGCAGAAGCTGTGTGGGCGTCCGATCACCAAAATGTTCATCATTGACGAGTGTCTGGAATTTCTTCTCAGCGGACAACGTGGTCCGCCGCAAAACCTCGCGTTTTACGCTCTCATAGGAGGCTCCAGGGGCAGGATCAGTTATCAGATCTTTAACAACCGTCGTCAATGACGCCGGGAAAGCACTCAAAAGCATGTGTAGTTGTCTGACTTCAGATGTAATGTTGTTCGCAGTAAAGTGCGACTCTATCTGTGCGAACCAAACATTGACATCGCCGGTAAACGCTGGCAATGAGGTGCTACCCATCGTGAATTATGGTATTCCGTAATAGGAAAATGCAGGCCAAGAGGAATATATTAAGAAATGTCAGCATTTATAATGAAGAATGTAAGTCGTTAGATCAGAAGGCATTAAATAGACAAACTCCATTACAAGTATGTACTTCATTTATTCTTGCTTCACACTGTGAAACTCATTTTGCCTGTATTTCCATGTGTGAGATATGACAGGATATGGCGTATCGAAGAATCAACGTTTTGACGATAGCAGATTTTTCTGGAGACTGGTCTTCTGTCTTAACTTCCATTCTCTGGTCTAAGTAGTCCAGTTACTTGTATCGCTACGCCGAAGGTTTTGATTGGCTCACACTTCAGCCAATTTACTTCCGTAACATGTTTCTTCCGCCGAAGGAAATTACATTTAATTACAAAGTATATATATTACTGCTACAATCTTGCTCAGAACATTCACCTCCTGGAAACTGTTAAGAGACATGCAAAAAGTGTGGATGCAGGCTGATCCCCACAACGGTTATAAACTTCTAAGTTTATACTGGGAAGGTTTCAAATCAGAGAGTTGTTAAGGACCTCACAAGAGACATATGGGGGACAAAACCACCATGTGTATTGTGATAATTACTTTTTGTCTGTAAAACTGTTCGAGGAACTTTTTACAGAATGGGACTTATGCTTGCGACACAGTACGTAAACATAGAAGAGGCTTGCCAAAAGCTATCACTTTAGCCGAATTGTAAAAACAAGGTGACTTGATTCAAATACAAAAGGGGAAACTAATAGCAACAGCTTAGCATGATAAGAAGACCATAGCACTGCTGACAACCAAGGCCAGTTTGAATGACTGAACAAGTGTCCAGTGAAAATAATAGTTTGGGAAAAAGCACAATGTGCCATGCCTGAGATCAACAAAAAAAATTATACTGAGTCCATGAATGGTTTGGACCACATAGACCAGTTGAGATCCACCTTAATTTAACAAAATGTAAATATAATGAATTTTTTTGCAATATCCTTTAAAAAGTTTAGTTTTGAAACTTCACTGAAAATTTCTTGCTTTTATCTTTATTATTTATAAACTTAGAGCAGCTTTTGTATGGGCATGTTAAATAACAATTGATTCTCACTAGTCAGCTTAGGGAACTAGTGTCAAAATATCCTAATATTGTTCAGGGAGGTAATCAGTGATGGCAGATGGCAGCCATTAGAGAAGAAAGAGTTAACCATGTGTAGGTGTGTGTATGTGTATATATGTGGCTATATATATATATGTATCATCATCATCATCATCATTGTTTAACATCCATTTTCCATGCTAGCATATACATATGCAAATAAGACCATTGATTGTCTTAACCTGTAAACAAAACGCTAGAAAATACCATAAACCAGCAGCAGGCTTTCACTCAGTTCCTGCTGGGCCAACCGTTGACTTGACCCACATTCCTATATACTCTAAACTATGAACTGCACCAGCCATATATATCATCATCAACATCGTTTAATGTCCATTTTCTCTGCTAGCAAGGGCTGGATAAGCCAAATTAGTACACATATGGAGCTAATGACCTTAGATATGCCAGAGCCATGCATCTCACTTACATATGTTCCTGCAGTCTACCAAGTGCATTTTATCATGACGGAGCTCTAGGAAGACTATAACGTCTTTGACACAGTAAGCTCTGCTCTGAGGAGACAATAAGTATACTGTTCACTAATGAACGTCCTTTGGAGCTGACAAAGATCATACTGACTATGGTTATTTCACAACATTTAAAATCCAAAGCCAATGCTACCATTTAATCAGAAGTTTACTCCTCCAGCCTAATAAGGAAGTTTTATGATTGTTTTGCTTATGTCTCTCTCACACACCCACACATTGCGGTCTCACCTCATACCAGACAGCACATCCAATACAGTCGTTTCCTCTTTTATCTATCTTCTCTTAACTATTCTACCGGGTGAAGCCAGGTACCTCAGTTAGTAGCAATATAAGGTACATGCACACACACAACTAAAGGCATATACCAAACACTCGTGATACAAATCAAATATCCCTTAGAAGAAACCCCAGATGACACTAATAATCCACTAAACACAAAGTACGACCCCATTTCACAACACAATTACACCAGCCGAATTGCCAAAACCTATCCTGTAGAATAAAGCATACATAATGATAGGTATAATGATACCACCAACATATACAATACTCCACAATTGCCAACTAAATTAACTAACCAGCCAAAAGCTTACACAATACATCTACAACACCCATTTAATTTAACCTAGAACCACACCTCTACATAACACCTACTCTCAGGTCCCAAATAAAAAGAGGTGGGGAAATCGATAATTTTTCTAGGTTGTCTCTCTTGATATTTAAAAAAAAAACAGAAATGTAATTTTTTTGTCATGTACAATGTTTTTTAATGTCTAAAGAAAATTAGTTATTGAGGGAATGCTACCACTTAAAATAGAATTTTGCTGGAGATTAATTAACAAAATTTAATAAGTGGCCCGGGGTTGGAAAAAAATCTGAAAAATTAATAAGCAGGGGTGTTGGGTGGGGCTGGGGTGATTATTCGAGACCTGAGAATAGGTTATAGGACGTGGAAATACCCCCCCCCCCCATATTTAATAAATTTATCTACAATAGATCAGCATTTCTCAACCGATGTTCCCCAAAACCCTAGGTTTCCGTAAGAGGTCACTAGGAGTTCCACAAGAATCAGGGATAAATATGCTAATGCATTTTTTAGAAATTTTTGTTTAATTTTATATTTGTAATTTTAATATATATGTACGGCATGTTGTTGGAAAATACTTGGTTATTATAATAAAACTAGGTTGTCACCTGTGGCTACACAAACAACAAAAAATAGTAACTATATGTATTATATATATACATATGTGATGGACAAATGCCGTGGTCATTTTTTAAAGTCTGTGTTGCATTGCCTATATGTTGAAGGACATACAGAAACACACACACACATTTTTGTCCCACAATTTTTATGCAGGGTTCCCTGAGACATGAAAACTATTTCAAGGGGTTCCACAAGAATAAAAAGATTGAGAAACGCTGATTTAGATGGTTAAACCTCTTCATTGAATGACTGACTCACTGTCCCAATTACTTTACATTTCATTATTGCCATGTATTTGATTGTAACATTGGATTAAATTTCGCATCCTTTTTATTTTTCTCTTCCTTAATAAGTAGTCTCATCTCTGACCCCTCTCCCTTTGCTAACATTTCTCCAAACATATCACCTGTCGATCGAACCATTCCCTACACCTCCACCCCACCCCATCAAGAGATAGATTTGAACCAAATTTAATAAAACAGATTTATTTATCATTTGCTATCAAAATGGTTAAATTTTAACCATAGGGCAGAAAATCCTTATAATATACACAGAACAGTCATATGTTCCATTAGCCATGATGAAGCCAAAACTCGACTTTTTCAGAGAAGAATGCACTGCCCAACATAGCTATTAGAGACATCAAAATAAGTTCAAGACAGAAAAGGAAACAGGAAAATATGGAGAAGGAAAGTTCCAGGGATAAATAACCTTTCTGTTAAATATAGGTTCAGGAAAGCTTTACATGAGGCATATATGAGAAGGAAGACGAGTTAGACATATGACATAGAGGACAATTGGAAGTTTCTATGTGATAACCTGAGAATACTTGTGGCTAGACAGTGGGTGACCAGGTTATAGAACAGCACAGTAGAGTTAGTAAAGCCAAGGCACTGTGTCAGTGTGAATCAGGATATTGTTGAAGAAAAATGGGTTTGAAATGACACTGGTGCACTGATGCTCAAAAGAAAGGAGTCTGGAAATGCTACTATGAGAAGTTAATGAGTAGGGGAAATAAATGGGACGAATGGAGATGACCTCCAACTGACCCAACAGATGCACTACCGATTGAAATTGACCGGTATAGTAATCAAAGTGATAAAAAATGGTAAAGCTGCAGAACCATCTGAGATAGTCACTGAAATGTTAGAAGCATCTGGGGAAGTCACCTGCATAGTCAATCTGATAATACAGGAGAAGGCCTGTACCCAATGCCTGGTGCAGAAGCATAATCATTAATTACAAGGGAAAAGGGGATTCTCTAGAAAGGAGCAACTACAGAGGAATAAAACTAACGGATCAAGTTATGAAAATGACAGAAAGAGTTCTAGCACAACTAATTAGAGAAAGAGTCAAATTAGATGAGATGTAATTTGGTTTCATGCCTAGGAGGAGCACCACAGATGCCCTCTTTTTAGTAAGACAACTACAAGAGAAGTTCTTAGATAAGAGTAAGAGTTAGCCTCTATATCTAGCTTTTATTGATCTAGAGAAAACTTTTGTCAGAGTACCTTGATCTGTCGTCTGGTGGTCCTTAAAGAAACTAGGTGTAGAAGAGTGGCTTGTGAGAGCAGTGCGGAATAGTGAGAAATTCAAGGTACAAGTATGAGTGCATCAGGATTCAGTTCTTAGCCCCCTCTTGTTTATCCTAGTCCTCCAAGCCATAATTGAGGTGTTTCAGACTGGTTGTCCATTGGACTTTCTGTAGTCCAATAAACTGGTTCTCATAGCTGACAGCAGTGGGAACAAAACTTAGCATCAAAAGAGCTTAAAGTAAACTTAGCAAAAACCAAAATATTAATAAGTAGGAAAGAAGATAAGGTACCAATCTCATCAAGGAAGTGGCCGTGCTTGATATGTAGAAAATGAGTAGGCATAAACTCTATACAATGTACACAGTGCAAATGTTGGGTACACAAGAGGTGTAGTGGGATAACAGGCAGACTAACAGGAAAGGAAGATTTTGTATGTAGTAGATGTTCAAGGTCAATTGGTAGTAACAGTACCAATAATAATAATAAATAATATAAACCTTTTCCAATTCCAGGAAGGTGATATAAGCAGAAGATGAGGGTACTCTGAGAGCAGTGTAGCTAGAATAAGGACAGGATGGAAGCAGTTTTGGGACTGCTACTTCTGTTGACTAGAAAAGGTTTCTCCTTACAAATGAAAGTTTGGCTGTATGGCGCTTGTGTGTGAAGTGGACTGCAACAAGTGGAGAGATGCTGTACTAAGAAGGATCTGTTCAACCCATGCAAATGTGAAACAATAGCTGTAAGATGATGATGATGTGTATTTATGTATGTATATATATATATGCCGGTGTACTTAGTGTCACGAATGATCAGAAAAAGGAGGCCTGGAAATGTCATTATGAGAGACTGATGAATGTGGAGAACGAATTGGAGAGAGAGAAATTACCCTCAGTAGATCCGACAGAGGGACCAGCTATTGAGATTGACGAATATAGGGTCCAAGAGGCGATTAGGGAAATGAAAAATGGTAAGGCTGCTGGACCATCGGGAATAGTTGCTGAGATGCTGAAGGCATCAGGGGACGTAGGCACTAAACTGGTTGCACGCATCATCAATCAGGCTATATATGGGGGTGTCATACCCAAAGACTGGTGCAGCAGTATTCTCATATATTGCTACAAAGGTAAAGGGGATGCTCTGGAGAGGAGCAATTATAGGGGTATAAAACTGATGGATCAAGTTATGAAAGTGGCAGAAAGGATATTAGCACAACTAATTAGAGAAAGGGTCAAACTAGATGAGATGTAGTTTGGTTTTGTGCCTGGGAAGAGTACAACAGATGCCCTCTTCTTGGTGAGACAATTGCAAGAGAGGTTCTTAGAGAAAAAAAATAAGCCACTATACTTAGACTTTGTTGACCTGGAGAAGGCCTTTCATAGGGTACCCTGATCTGTCATCTGGTGGTCCCTAAGGAAACTAGGTGTTGAGGAATGGCTTGTGAGGACAGTGCAAACTTTGTACAGAGGTACTGTCAGTAAAGTCATGGTAGGAATGGAGTTTAGTGAGGAATTCCAGATACAAGTAGGAGTAAATCAAGGTTCGGTTCTCAGCCCGCTCTTGTCCATTATAGTCCTCCAAACCATAACAGAGGAGTTTAAGACTGGCTGTCCATGGGAACTTCTCTATGCTAACGATCTAGTTCTTATAGCAGAATCAGTAGAGGAGCTAGAGAATAAATTCTGGCTATGGAAACAGCAGTTGGAAGCAAGAGGACTGAGAGTGAACCTAGCTAAGACAAAAGTGTTGATTAGTACAAAAGAGGACAAAACTCTGATTCCGTCAGGGAAATGGCCATATTCGATATGCAGAAAAGGAACTGGCATAAATTCTATAAAATGCACACAATGCAGATCCTGGGTACACAAGAGATGTAGCGAGATAGCAGGCAAACTAACAGGTAGAGAGGAATATGTATGCAGTAGATGTACAGGGAAATTAGACAGTAGAAGTCGCATTGATAGACACATTTTTCAAATGTAGGCGGGTGCTATAGAAGTGGTGGATAGCTTCCGGTACCTAGGAGATCAGATTAGCATGGGAGGGGGGTGTTCCGAGGCCATAGTATCTAGAATAAGGACGGGTTGGAAGAAGTTTAGGGAACTGCTTCCTCTGCTGTCGAAGAAGGGTTTCTCCCTGCGTACGAAAGGCCGATTATATGATGCCTGTGTGAGGAGCGCGATGTTGCATGGTAGTGAGACATGGGCAACAACTGCAGAGGATATGCGACGGCTGGAGAGAAATGAGGCAAGCATGCTCTGTTGGATGTGCGTGAACGACCCAGCATGAATGTGTTGAGAGAGAAACTGTGTCTGAGAGGGATAGAATGTAGTGTACGGTATGAACATGTGATGCGCATGGAGGATGACCGATGGGTGAAGAAGTGACAGGAAATGCCAGTTGAAGGAAGACGTGGTAGAGGTAAACCACGAAAAACATGGGCGGAGGTGGTGAGAACAGACCTCAGATCGCTGAAGCTCATGGTGGAGATGACAAAGAACCTCGACAAGTGGAGAGATGCTGTGCTGAATAAGACCCGTCCGACCCTTGCAAGCAAGGAAGAGCGGACGTAAAATGATGATGATGATATATATCATCATCATCCTTTAACGACCATTTTCCACGCTAGCATGGGTTAGACGGGAGTTGTCCCACATGAGGCAAGGTTGGTCGGGTGACCGTGTCTCACTCATATAGGACTATCTGGCAGGTTTTCTACGGCTGGATGCCCTTCCTAACACCAACAACATTTACAGTGTGGAACTGGGAACTTTTTACCGTGTTACCTACACGGCCACATTACAGCGTGGACTGTGTTTTTTTGGCGTGACACCTACACGATCTCGATCTCATTATCTCATTTATTTGGACTGGATGTTGTGGTACCAACTTTACAGAGAGAGGGTGGTGTTGGTGGGAGTGAGAGGATAGAGTAGGGGTAGTGGATTGGGGTGTATATTTGGTTGAGAGGTGCCTACTGACTGTAGGTTTCGCTTTGTACATAGGCAAGGCGGGTCTTCTATATTACTGCATAGCGCCAAAGATCTCAGTCCAGTGACATTGTCTTAGAGAGGTGCAAGTGTGTAAGGTCGGAATTTATCAGAGTGTCCCAGGTTTGTCTGGGTCTACCTACTCCGTAACTATCATCAATTTTGATCGCCCTGCTCTTATATATATATACACACACACACAGACAGTCACATGCACTAATGTGTGCATGTGTGTGCAAACACTGTAATAATTGATATAGTCTATCAGCAGTTACCAAAGCTCCCAAGCTCACCAACCACCACACACAACTGCTGACTATTTACAATATGGACACAGACAGCTAGGTTTGGGCTTATCACTGCCTTCCCCATCCTCCTACTTTGTTTTATCATTACCTTCATTCCTTTCTTCCTTCCCGATTTCCTATGCTCTCTCTTTTGGCTCTCATTTCAGTCTTGTTATTTAGATTGGAACCAATAAACAATGAGCTAGAAAGGAAGAGTAGGAGGAGGATGAGAAAGAATGACAACATTGACCAATCACGATTGAAACTTTCTTCCTCCCTTCCCTCACTCAAACTGTTATTTGATCACTTCAGTAACACTATATGTGAGAAAGAGAGAGAAGGAAAGAGATAATCACTGACTTACTCTCCTTTACCACTCTCCATAAAATACTCAAACCATTATCCACATATATCAAAATATAATCTGACAATTGTTTCACAATTTATCCAACTTAGTTGCCTCGGCTACAAAATCCAGTACTGCAGCCTGCAATGCAGAAGAGAGGAAGACAAGCAAGTACCGTAACTTGTCTGGCCACTTCCTCTTTGCACTGGTTGCTGTAGAGACCTCAGACATCCTTGGACCTCAGACAGCTGACGTCAGTAAAATTGGATTGATAGTGAGTTGAGGTGGCCATTGCAGCGGGTGTTGCTGGCCGTTGTCTGTAGAAATGCCTTTGCCATTTTGTCCACAAGGTGAAGCCAAAACGCAGGTCTGACTTAGGTGTAGAGTCTGTCACCTCTTCCCCCCCCCCTTTTTTTTTGTCTAGTAGTCTTTGATCTTCCCCTCCTTTATGGCATTTATAGTCCTTTCCAATGCTGCTTTCTTTTTCTGTATGTTTAACCAATTTATAGTTATATCAACAATAAATAAGCCATTTATCTATCATTATATGAAATTGCCTTTCATCCTTACGGGGTCGACAAAATAAAGTACCAGTAATGCACTGGATAATTGCTGGCCTTGTGCCAAACATAGAAACAATTATATGAAAGATCTGTCTGACGCCATGCTTTGCACAAAGAGTTACGGCCCTTTATGGTCTGAATTCAAATCCCGCTGAGGTTAACTTAGCCTTTCATCCTTACGGGGTCGATAAAATGAAGTACCACTAATACACTGGGATAATTGCTGGTCTTGTGCCAAATGTAGAAACAATGATATGAAAGATCTGTAAGAGCAGTAGATTAGCTGGCTGGTTTCTTAGAGCTGCAAACAAAATGCTTTGCAGTATATTTTTCTGGTTCTTTACATTCTCAGTTCAAATTCTGCTGAAGTCAACTTTACCTTTCATCCTTACAACCAGTAAAGGGTTAGGAAGACCCTTCAGTTGTGTCGAAGACATGGCAACTTCTCTAATGCTTGTGACATGATAAAATTCACTTGGTAGACCATGGGACTGCATGTAAGCAGGATGTAGACACCTGGCAATAGACCCACTTCAGTATTGACTTAGTCTGTGAAAACCCATCTAACTCTTGCTAGCTTGGAAAATGGACGTTGAAAGTTGTCAGAGTACCACTTAAATTCTTTGCAGAATTTAATGCTAACATCTTTTTGAAATTCTGAAAGTCAGTGGAATTGGAAGAATGAAATGGTAGCTTTGGTATGTCTGGTGTTAGGTGAGCAATGAAGGTGAGTGGGAGCCTGTGGGTGTGGTCTGAGGGAATGTTGCCCCTAATTCTACCAGTTGAAGCAGCCTATTAGAGGCCTTCATATACATTTTTGTAGTATAAAAAATTTATGGAAGTGTAACAAATTAAGTTGTTTAAATATAAAGTAACTATGTATTAGAAAATGTTAATGGCTGCTTTCCCATAGATCTATCATTGAATCTATAGAGGTTGATCTGGAGAGGAGATAGGATCTGCCAGGTTAAAAAGAAACAAAATGCTGTAGAAACGCTGTATGTTAATGCGGTTCCCCTATGACTCCCTCAGGAGTTACAGGTCCATACATTCATTCATTACATACAAATATAAAACTAAGTTAATGAATATCAAGCAGTATTTGATCATGTCTGTAATGATTGATGAGTGTATGAATGGAGTGATGGTTATATGTATGTATATGTATAAATGGATAGTGGGCAAAAGGCAAATGGAAATAACAAAGCAAATGACACAGTACAATGAAGAAATATATTATTAGCTTTATGCTTGATATAGTAGGAAAAGAGTCTTTACATTTCGGACGCTAGTCCTTCATCAGAAGATAGAATGAGAAATTAAAGAAGAAATAGAGATAGAGGAGAATGGGCAGGGGCAGAAACGAAAAAAATTTCTTAGAGAAAAAGCAGATCTATTCAGGTCGCCAATCTATATTATTATAATAATGAAGCCTTACTAGTTATTCAAGATCCAGGAGTTTTAGGCTATAATAAAATAAATTATACATCATTCTACCCGTGTATTCAATTTTGTTTCTCCCATTCATGTAATCAAATCTCTGTATATATTCACATATGTATATATTAAATATGTTAATGAGTATTCTTTTAGATATGTGCGTGTGTTGTTTTTGTATAATTGATATATTCATGTGCGTATATAATGGGTTTGTCAGTGTATGTGCATATCTGTGTGTGTATAATTGATATATCTTCATGTGACTGCATGTCTTTATGTTTGTGTATTCGTGTGCACATGCACATACCCATAAGATAAGCAATATCTAACAACAACTCTGTGGTAATTGTTTAGAAGACTTGTTGCATGCTGGTATGGTTACAATGTCCTTGAACGAAACCAATGACGACGACGACGATGGTGACAATGATGATGATAATCTCTTGACATTCTTCAATGTCTACTTGGTATATTTGGGTGATGACTTTGTGGTAGCGGTGGTGGTGGTGGTGGTGGAGGTGGCAGCTATATTTGGAACACTCTTTCCTTGTATCTCTCTCTCTCTCCTCTTCACTGAAACTTCATAAATGGTGTCTATTAAGGTTCTTGTTTGTGCCCTTCCCCACATCCTCAACACTCCCCCGCTGCCCAAATCTGATTGGGGAACTGAAAATGAACCAGCTACTATATATAAGAGCCATTCTTAATTTAAACTGTGAAGCATCACTGGTTCTTATACACAATATACACACTCATGTTACAGGTTGTATATACATATTTGTTTGTATGTGTGTGTGAAAAATAAATATATATATATATATATATCATTGTTTCAAATCCATTTTAAATGATGATGATGATATATGTATATATATAATTGTTTCTATGTTAGGCACAAGGCCAGCAATTACACAGTGTATTACTGGTACTTTATTTTATCTACCCCGTAAGGGTGAAAGGCAAAGTTAACCTTGGCGGGATTTGAACTCAGAATGGCAAGGGTTGTAACTCTATACGTCAAAGCATGGCACCCGACCCTCTACCAATACTGCCAATCCACCACCCTATATATAATGTCTGAGAATCTGTGTTAGGATGTAAAAATACCAGCTAACAACTGTATAGTGAGGTTAATTTAGATACATTGGTACATATAGCCCATACATACATGCATTCATTGACAAATACATTAATATCTGCACCCTTACTCTTTCTATTTCTTTTTTCTCAGAAATAATCAATCCTTCTTCCCCAGAATGTTATCCCTCTGGGTTTTTCACCCTTTTATTTCTGATAGAGAAGACAGAGACAAGTAAATGGACCTTATCTGGGAAGCATAATATGCTGACTTTATCAAAGTTTGCTTACACTTGTAATTTGGTATTCATGTTCTACATTTTATTAACATACTAAAAACTTAGTAATGACGCAACAATAAAATGCACCAGGTTTACTCTGTAAAGTGCAGAAACATGTGTAATTGAAATCAAACCCATCTGAGTGGTTGATAGCTCTAATTAACTAGTGACTTAGTCTATGACAACCTGTCCAATGCTTGCTAGCAGGGAAAACATGGCTTATCCGAAAAGGTGAATTTAAAAGATTATTTTCATAATTATTATCTAATATTAGTATTAAACCAGCAGATAATCATATTATTTTTAGAATGTGTGTCATGGCAAACTAGTAGTAATAAAACAAAATTAATCTGAACTACTTTTTAACTGAATTTTATCTATAAAAATGGTTGAGTCAGTCACCTTCCAGATGATATCTGCCTGAACTATTGTCATCCATCTTTAATATAAACTATTATTATTATTACGTGTACATGCTTTCTAGCATAGTTACGTCCCTTTACGATCTGAGTTCAAATCCCGCCGAGGTTGACTTTGCCTTTCATCCTTACGGGGTCGATAAAATAAAGTACCAGTAATGCACTGGGTAATTGCTGCCCTTGTGCCTAAAGTAGAAACAATTATTACGTGTAAAAACCTTTCACTACAATGCTGGGTAAAATACACTTTCACCCACAAATGACCTGAGAAATAACTATATGTATTATATATATATAAGTGTGATGGACAAATGTCATGGGTTTTTTTAAGTCTGTGTTATCTTGTCTGTATGTTTAACTATGAAAATATAGTTAAAGTATTTATATTTATCTAAAACTTTTCCATAATTTTATGAAATAATCTTTAAATTATGCTCCAAAAAGAAGCTTTATAATGAGAAAGTTAGTTATATTTCTAAATCCCTTCAAATCTTTGAGTATTTTTGAAATTATTTGAAGATCATAGTGTCTCATTAAAAATATGGTAACAGAAGGGTTAAAGAATAATGATTTTTATTTGTTTGTTTTTTTTTCGGCCTAAGTTTTGGATGTTACCTTTTTACCTTTCAAATATTTCATTTTCACCTTGTAAAGATTTACCATTACCAATTTTTTCTGACTTTCTATCTCTCTAGTTAGTTTTCTATTAATTAATTTTCTTTCTTTTCAGAAATTCTTTTTTTTCTTCCAAATTAAATTTTTCTATAGTATTTACCAATTTCTTTTTTGGTGGGGTGGCATTGGTGGTGGGGTGACATCGGGAATTTCTTCACTGTTTACAATTTGTCTCGTGTATTAATTCTTATCTAGAAATCAATAAATTCTCTTAAAAATTATTTTTCTATTTTATTTTATTTTATTTTCTGTTTTTTTCATTCCTTAACTTTATAATTTATTTCATTTGATTGGATTTATGGATTTATTTATTTATTTTGTATTGTATAGACTACTCTTCAGTAGCTCAAAACACGTATGTGTGTGTATGAATGAGTGTATGTATATATGTATTTGTGTGTGTATGAAGGAGTGTATATATATATGTGTGTGTATGAAGGAGTGTATATGTATGCGTGTGTGTATTTGTGTGTATATTAGTGTGTGTGTGTACATATGTGTTTGTATGCATATATATGTGTGTGTATATATGTGTATATATATGTAGGCATTTGTGTGTATGTATATGTGTGTGCATATATGTGTGTATGTAAATATCTGTGTGTGTGTGTGCATATATATAGATAGATAAACATACCTATGCATACATATGCTCAAATATGCATACACATCTAAATACATATACATACATACACACACACATGCACACACACACACTTCTATTAAGTATATTCATGCACAGTTATTTTGGAAAGCATTCCAAATATATATTTTTTATTCAGTAGGTTGTTAGTTGTAGTTGCAGCTATGAACATGACATGGGTTAGTGGTGCTATTGGCATGCATGAATGTGTGTGGGGTTGATGGGTATAGTTGCAGGCTTGAATGTGTGGCTAGGTTTGTGGTTGTAGTGGTAGGTTTACTTGTGTAATTGTGAAATACATTTTCAAATCGCCTGTTTGGTTATTTACTGTTTTAAATTTTGATGTTGGTTGAGAATTCTTTTTTTATTATTAATTCTTATTAATGTTTCAATTTACTTCATCTCATCTGTTGTTAGTTGGGTTTAAGAGTTTAATTTCGATTGCTCTCCATTTCCATCTTTCTTCTTTTAGGTATAGAAGCCAGGTTAAGGGAAACAGAAACACACATATGCACAGGTAAACATACAAAAAGAAAGTAGAAATATATATACACATACACACATACAGAAAAAGATTAAACTGCTCACAGTAAATAGAAATTAATGTATATGTCATCATCATCATTTTATGTTCATTGTTCCACTCTTGCATGGGTTGAACAGATCCTTCTCAGTACAGCATCTCTCAACTTGTCACGGTTCTTTGTCATCTCCGCTTCTGCAATTTGTAATCAGCTCTTACCACTTCCATCTGGGTCTTCCTTTACTGCAGCTTCCTTCTTTTCGGATCATCATCTATACGCTTCACATGTCCATACCAATGTGGTCTCTTTTGCACACTACTTTTGATTCCTCTTAAACCTAGTTTCTCTCTCAGTTCATCCATGCTTTGTCATTGTCACACATTAACATTGCACATCTATTGATGTGTCTGTGTTTATATCATCATCATCATCATCACCGTTTAACATCCATTATTGTCCCATTATGAGATAGGCCAGGTCAGAAGACCATGCCTTGCTCATACAGAACTGATGTTGGCTTGGTTTCAATGGCTGGATGCCCTTCCTAATGCCAACCACATTTACAGTGTGTACTGGGTGCTTTTTGTCATGACACCTACACGACCACTTTAGAGTGTGGGCTGGACACTTTGTCGTGTCACCTACAATAAGCTGTCCATATAAGGGTAAAGTTTCTTTACTCTTTCTAATATAGTCACACTCTATTATCCCAAGTATTGAGTACTCTGTTGAATAATGGTCTTACTAGTTTAATACTGATTCAATTCAAGATGGCCAACTGAACACACACTTATGTTTTTTTTTTCTCATTTTCCTCATTAATTCCTCTTATCACTCTTTACTTTCTATTTATCTTCTATTTCTAAGTCTATCTTCTGATGGACTGGACTAGTGTCCAAAACGTTGAGACTCTCTACCTGCTTTTCAAGCATTAAACTAATATATTTCTTTCATGTACTGTGCTGTTTATTTTGTTATTTTCGTTCTGTTTACCTTTTACATATATATATATATATATATGTATGTATATACTGGTTATTTAGTAATGTTAGTTAATTACTGTAGGTGACACCAATACAAGCACTCAATGCTATTACTTGAACAAGGTGATTCCAGTTGAAAGTGTGTTCTTCACACTGTACCAGTGTATTCTATATTCGTAGTTAGCAGAGTGTTTACATTATATATAAAAGAACAAAGCTTCAATTTAAAACGTTTTTATTCATTAGCAAATGTGACACGTTTCAGAAATGACCAGCTCAAGGTCTTAATAAATACAACTCCAGTATCAATCTGCTCATCAGACTCAGATTGGAATCAAAACATTTCCACCTCAAATCTAGGTATATGATCAGTGTATATACATATGTACAAACGAATACATCATCATCATCTAATTTCCATTTTTCCATGCTAGCTTGGGATAGGTTGAGCCAATAAGGAAAATGCAAAGTTTGGTGTAGTTATCAAAGAGTCCTTTATTAACAAAGCTGTGATACATATTTCAATGATGGTCGTGGCTATGTGATTGTTCAGTCATACAAGCTCATCAGAGCATCATTATGTAATAAGGTTACATCTCCGATGCAATCCAAACTAAAGACAATGGAACAGACAAAAATTATATTTTCATAGTTGATGTCCACCCCCTTGAAAACATTATTGGAACCACAGTAATGGATTGTTACCATTGCTACTATCGAGTTGTGGGCAGGAGCATTGTCATGATGGAACAAGACTCCTTTCATCAGCAGTACTGGCTTCTTTTTTTAAGTGGGTTGGTGTAGTATTGTCCAGTGATGGTGTGACACTTTTAGAAATAATCTATCAACAACATCCCTTGTGCATCCCAGATAATGGTAGCCATGACCTTTTCTGGTGGTGGTGTGACCTTGGCCTTTGGGGTGGGTAAAGATGAGTGTTCTTTTGTTTCAGGTTGGTACTGATTGACCCAGGTCTCGTCCATGGTTACAAATTATGCCAAGAAATCTTCTGGATCAGCTTCGAAAAGTTCCAAATCGTTGGAGGACATAGTGCGACAAGTGTGCTTTTGTTCTTCACTCAAAAGACATGGAACCCAGTGTGCAGACACCTTTGTCAAACCAAGCTCATTCATCAGAATATTATTAGCTTACCCCTGGGAGATACTATCTGTTGATCCTCCATTACCATCCCAAGGACAAGGTCAATGTTCTCTGGTCTGGTCACTGTTGATGGCCTCCTAGATCTTGGGTCATCTTCCACACCTTCTTACCATGCTTGAATTCATTGACACAGTATATGACCATGAGATATGTTGGGGCATCTTCCCTTAATGTGTCTTGCATATCCTTTTGGATCTCAGCTAGGCCCATGCCTTTCAACTGCAGATACTTTATTATTGCTTGATACTTGAGTTTCTTTATTTTTCATGACACACTATAGTACACCAACGTAATATTTTCCTGTTTTCTTTTGGTTGAAATGTTTCTTGAAATATTTACTTCTGCGTCTACAAATTGATTTTTCTCAGTTTCAGAAGATCCCGTAATAAGGTGAAAGCAGAAATTCTTTGCTTAAACTTTAATCTGTACTAATAATAAATATATATATGTGTGTGTGTGTATATATATATATAATCAACAAACCATATAACTCATTGTTTATATATATATATATATATATATGTATGTATATGTATGTGTATATATATATATATAGTTGTGTGTGTGTGTATAAAAATATATGTATATATATATCATCATAATTGTTTGACATCTATTTTCCATGCTAGCATGGGTAGTGTATATATATTGTGTGTGCATGTTCCAAAAATACTGTAGCCAGAGTGAAATCAGGATGGAAGAAGTTCAGGAAGCTACTACCACTGCTATCTACAAAAGGCTGTTCCCTCAAAATGAAGAGCAGATTGTATAATGCGTGTATACGAACAGCAATGTTGTATGGTAGTGAAGCCTGGGTGTTATGTGCAGAGGACTTGTAAAGATTGGAAAGAAATGAAGCTTCATGCTTCAATGGATGTTTAATAGTAATATAAATGAATTGAAAAAGAAACTAGGCATAAGAGGAATCAGATGCAGTGAGAAGGAGAGGAGGAGTTTGTGTTGGTATGAATATGTGATGGATATGAAGGACGACAGCTGTATAAAAAGGGGCAGAGCGCTCACAGTTGATGGAAGCTATGGAGTAGGAAGATCCAGGAAGACTTGGGATGAAATGAAATGATAAAAGCTGACCTTGCACAATTGCACCTCTCAATGCAAATAACACATGACCAAGATCTCTGGTGTTATGCAGTAATACAGGAGACCTGCCTTCGCATGACTACAGGCTGAAGCATACATATAGTATGTACCACCTTCACCTCCAAACCTCTTCCATACACATCCCACATTTTATCACACACACCCATATACCCACCTACCCAACCTCCACACACCTCCCCACCAAAGTCCCCAGCCCAAACTGTAAAGTGGTTGTGTAGGTGTCATAACAAAATGCACCCAGTACTCACTGTAAATGTGGTTGGCAATAGGAAGGGCATCCAGCTATAGAAACCAAGTCAAAATCAGTTCTGTATGAGCAACACATGATCACCTGACCTGGCCTATCTCACAACGCACCAACTCATCTAACACATGCTAATGTGGAAAAATGGGTGTTAAATGGTGATGATGATGATGATACATGCACATGTATATCTGTATGTATATATGCATATCTGTGTGTGTGTATATATATATATACTATATAAATGGCAATTTGTGTCTGTCTGTGCGTAACCAGTTGGCATCTAAACCAGTGATTCGATCCTGATGAAACTTTACACACATGTTAAGCTAATATCCAGGAACAGGACTGGCTAATTGGATGTCAATAAAAATCAATAATAGAACCCCTGGAGACATGAAACCCTCGCTCCCACTACTCTCCTTTCTCCTCCCATAACTCAGTCCTCCAAAACGAGGCAACAACTTATTTGTTTTTTGTTCTTCATTCTGTAGAGAAAGAGAGAGCGGGGATAAGAGAGAAAGAGAGGGGAGGAGAGAGGGAAAGAGAACCAAAGAAAGAGAGAGAAGGGGGATTAGGGAAAAGAGAGAAAGAAAACAGAAAAATGATAGCATAGTTCGATAACTAACTTTTATTTATTTGTTTTTTAAAAGCTTCTTAACTAACTCCTTTCTTAACGTTACTTCTTTTTCTCTCTCTCTTTCACAAAAGTTGTAATGAGACTCTGTGTGTATGTGAGCGTGTGTTGAATTAGAGACAAGTGTGTGTGTGTGTCTTTATCGCCGTACTTAAGTTAGAGACATATATCCCAGTCTACTGTCTCAAATTGTTTTTTTTATTTTATTTTATTTATGCTTTTTAAAATAGCCTTCACATTTTGTTTGAATTTCAGAGGTTCTGATTGTACAAAAAAAAAATGATAAATAAAATCTAAATTTATTTTTTGGTCATGCCCTTTTCACTGACAACATACCTAATGATCCTTCCAAGTGCGAAGCATTATATATGCTGACTGTAATAGGGAACAGTATTAAAAAATCACCATTGGACAAAACTAATAATATTTTTATCTACATGATTTGCTTTAAACAAACGGCAATAAAGATTCTGCTATAATTCCTACTTTAGTTAAAATTCAGCAATCATATTTCAATGGTCAAATATTGTAACTTTAATAAAATACCCGGGAATCACCGGGTAGCTCAGCTAGTATATATATATATATGTATATGTGTGTTTATATATATATATATATATATATGTGTATATAAATATATATATATATAAATAAAAATGGATACAGTAAAAACCAGTTACACTATTACTCACCAGACTACTTCATACTTGGAATAGTAGTGGGTAATATGAACATTTTGGGACCCCGACGGCTAAGCCCCTGCTGTTTCAACAGCCAGATCCAGATCTAGCTGTTAAAACAGCAGGATCTCAGCCATCGAGGTCCCAAAATGTTCATATATATATATATGTATGTACAGGGTGCGGACGATATTTGTTCGCAAGATTACTGTGTAGGAAAAAATAACAGTAGTTTTATTTTTTAAGATATATTTGTCAAACTTGGGTCAGTTTGTCTTCATGACTTGTTCTTTCGATCTCACTCGATAAACCCGCCATTGGCTTTGATAACGGCCTCAAGGCGGCCTCGGAACCGGCTACAGGCCTTTGTCACTGTCCCCCGATTTAGGCCCCTAAAGGCACTTGTGATCCTGGCCTTCAGATCGTCTTTCGTATTGCAGCTAGATCTGTTGGTGTCTCATTCCACTGCGCCGCACACAAAGAAGTCGAGGGGGTTGCAGTCAGGCGAGCTGGGAGGCCAGATGTCAGGTGAAGTGTGGTCAACGAAGTTCTCTGACAGCCAGGCTTGGGTCTTTCGGCTGGTATGGCAGGGCGCTGAATCTTGCTGCCACATGTACGGCCTACCTGCAGCTACCTGGTTGATCCAGCGCTTTACTACCTTGCTCAGAACGCGGATGTAGCCATCGGTGTTCAGCTTGAGGCCCTCAGGGAAGAAGTGAGGTGGCATGACGTCACCTTGACTGCTGACGACACCTAAGACCAGTGTTGTTGCTGGAAACTTTGTCTGCATGACTCTGGGCACGTCTTTGGATGAGACAGCGAGCCACCTGTTGTTCTGGGAGTTGATCTTCCGGTCTTGGCAGAAGTTTTTCTCGTCGGAGAAAAACCACAGCATGCCTGGCTCCAGTGGGTGCTTCAGCTTGTTGATCAGCTTCTTAGTGTGCTTCAGTCGCTTTTCTTGCATCGCCTTTGACAGAAATTGTCTTTTCCTCATCTTGTATGAAACGTAGCGAATGTCTTCATGTACCACCAGCCTAATGAACTTTTCATCCACGCCTTTCTCCCTTGCAATGGCACGCATCGACTTGCTAGGTTCATTGTTGATGATATCCTGAACTTCAGCGATGAACTCGGGCGTTCTGAAGGCGTCAGATCGTCGATCATGTGTTTTCCTCTCTGATGTTGCTTTGTAGTCGAATCCTGAATCTTCCAATTCCTTTCTGACCTTTTCCACCATTCTCCTGCTGACGCTGAGAAAGTCTGAAATTTCCTTATTTGTCCTCCCGGCGTGGATTCCAAGAAGAACTCCGTGTCTCTTCCACAAATTTGGAGGTTCAAAATTATTCATAATCAATTATTCTGAAAATAAATAATGGAAATATAGTAACTGTTTTTATGAAGACAAGAGTGACAACGGAAGTAAAAAAAATTTGCATAAAATTAGCAGTTGAAAATTGCGAACAAATATCGTCCGCACCCTGTATATGTATATATATATATATATATATATATTTCTGTGTATGTATATATATATATATATATCTGTGTATGTATATATATATATCTATATATATATATATTTCTGTCATCATCATCACTGTTTTACATCTGTTCTTCCATGCTAGCATGGGTTAGACGGGTTGTCCTGTTGTGGGCAGTGTCTGGTCGGCTGACCATGCCTTGCTCATACAGGAATTGATTTTGGCTTGATTTCTACAGCTGGATGCCCTTCCTAACACCAACCTCATTTACAGTGAGTGCTAGGTGCTTTTTTCCGTGGCGCCTACACGTCCACTTTGCAGTGGGAGGGTGTGGGGTCATATTATCTATATGCTTCAGCTTGTACCCATGGGAGGTCGGGTACTCTGTATTACTGCGTGACGCCAGAGGTCACGGTCGTGTGCATGTATATGTGTATATATATGTGTGTGTCGTCTATATATATATATATATTGGGTTGGCCAAAAAGTCAGTTTGGCTTTTGCTGACACTAAACAAACAAGTA
Source organism: Eledone cirrhosa (assembly GCA_964016885.1). Lineage (NCBI taxonomy): Eukaryota > Metazoa > Mollusca > Cephalopoda > Octopoda > Eledonidae > Eledone > Eledone cirrhosa. Next base: position 163,767,579 of record OZ024743.1, read on the forward strand.
GCTAACATTAGTTTGTCCCTTGAGCATGTGCACTCATTAGATACTCAAAATTTCAACATAGTTTGACATAAACTTGGTTTTATTTTAGCTACATCATGAAAATGGTGGACCTAAAACAAACATTATTGACACCTCTTCCTTTAATAAGAAAGGCAAGAAAGCAGTAGAAACATGCAGGAAGATATGCACTGTATTTGGAGAAGTTGCTGTAGGAACCTGCAGGAAGATATGCACTGTATATGGAAAAATTGCTGTTAAGGAACTTGTGCCAGAGGTGCTTTTCAAAATTTCAGTTCGGAAATTTTTTGGTTCACGATGCACCTCGCTCTGGCTGACCAACTGAAATTAACAGCAACAAAATGGATGAGTTAGTCAACACTAATCCCCATTATATGACAAGGATGGCTGCAGATATTTTCCAAATATCCAAATTGAATGTTAAAAACCATCTGCATCAACTTAGTTATATCAGCAGGCTCAGTGTTTGGGTCCCACATTGATTGAATGAAGCTAAACTCACACAACGAATTTCCATCTGTGATTTTTTTGCAGAAATGTGAAGAAAGCGAAAACTTTTTGAAGAGAATGGTGACAGGGGATGAAAAACGTACTGTCTATAAGAATGTAAAGTGCAAACAATCATGGGGGAAGTGCGGCAAACCAGCACAAACAACTTCCAAAGCAGAACTTCACCTGAAGAAGGTTATCCTTTCAATTTGGTAGAATTGGATTGGTGTTATCTTTTACGAGCTTCTTTTCATTGACAGCACCATCAATTCGGATGTATAGTGTGATCTGCCGGACAAATTAAATGCAGTGATTCACCAGAAGTGTCCAGCACATGCTAAACATTGTCTATCATCACCACAATGCCAAACTGCACACATCTTTGTTGATGTGGCAGAAGTTACTGGGGCTTAGCTGGGAAGTTTTCCCACACCCTCCATATCTGCCTGGCATTGTGTTTTCAGATTTCCACTTATTTCAGTCTCTTCAAAAATCATTGAATGGATAAACCTTTAACTTTGAAGAGGATATAAAAATTCCCCTAGAAATGCCCAGTGTGGTTACTCTACAATTGGAATTGGCTGATTAGATTTTTTAGGCTATTACACCCCCTCTACTATCACATACACCCACATAGTCCCAACGTGCATCCAAGATGCCATTCCAATCCCCTGCTAACAGTAAAGAGTGACATGTTCCCAGGAAAGGCTCTAGATACCTAAAGAACTCTGACCGCGATGTCCAAGTCAAGGCATAGACAGCCACCAGTCTGACAGTTCCACTTTCACCACCATTCATGTCTAGGACCACCAACTTGCCCTCCGGGTCCAAGAAGATTGTCCGTATCTCAAGATCCAGCTTTTTCCGAAACAGCACAACAACTCCCCCTCCACCTCCTGGCTCACAAAGAGATGCATAGCTCTTAAAGTCAATCGAATGTGGGGGTTAGCTGGTGTTTGTAGTGAATCGAGGACTCGCTGCTGGCTATTACATCTATACAGTGTGACCTGAGGCCACATGCATTTAGACATCTGACTCGTAGATTCTCTATGTTAGTGAAGAAGAGTTGGGAAAGCAAAAGGAACACTTACCTTTTTGGCTCCTGGCGGTCAGGTTGCTCAATCTCCATGTCCAGTTTGTCAGTTTTGTGGGTATTTGGGGGTAATCCTTTTAATAGTATATGGGGTAGGGGCTTTTGGCAGGGGGTCCCATATCATATCATGTGGAAAGTTTTGTTATAATGTTTGGTATGTATGTAGTGTAACTTTTATTAATTTTAGATGCATTGTTGGACTTTTGTATATAAAGGTTTTCCCCTATCTGGATGATAGGGTCCTTTGTGACAGTTTGTATTAGTTGTTTGTTTGTGGTTCTGATGTATATGTAGTTTGTTTTCTTTTTCAGGTGTGCTCTTTCTGTTTGTGGTTGAGTTTGCACTTTTCTTTTTGTGGTTGGGATTTGTGATTGTGGTGGTGTTGTTATTTGTTTTGTTGGTGAAGTTTTTGGTGATGTGTGAGTGTTGGTGTTTTTGTTTTTTCTATGTCGTTATTTTTGCCTCTTTGAGTTTTGGGGTTCCTCTTCATCCTTGCTTGGAGATCTAGAGGTTCCTGTGCCCGAGGCATCAGAATCAGGGGTAGATGGGAGTGGTGAAGTGTTTTTTTTAGTGTTTGACAGAGGAGGAATGGACAAGTGAGAGCTTCTCAGAGGGTTTTCTGTGGATTGTTGTCTTTAGGGATTAGAGTTTGTGATGGTGGGAGTCTCTGTTCGTTGTTTGTTGGTGTTGTCATGTTTGGGGTTTGGGTGTTGGCAGCAGCTCCTTGTTTGGTGTGTTTAGCAGTGGGCAAAAGGCTTTTAAATGAGTGGTTTTCCCACACCTGTGGCCCTTTTTCCCTCCATCGAAATGTATGTAGGGAAGAAGTCGTATTGGCCCATTTTTACGAGGACAAGAGAGAATTTTGGGGCAAGGGCTTCACTTTTGAAGAGCACCGAGATGCTCCCATACTGCTTGGATCTCTACAGGTGGGTCATGCCTGGCATTATTTCTTTTAAAGTTGCTTCTACCACATGTGTTGGAAGCATTACAGTTTTTTTAATCTAGTGAGATGGTTCTGTAGATTAGCTTTTTACATTGAGTTGTGGCTCACATTTCTGGTGGTTGATGTGGGCCGTGTCTTCCTTAAATGTTACATACTTGGCTGCCTCAGCCCAAAAATTCAAAAAATTCTGGTTCCTTGGCAACAGTTGCTGCAAAGGAATTTTTGATATGGACATTGCTGTTATTGTTGTTGTTTTCAGTGGTCACATTATTCTTATTGTTGGTGTTGTTATTGTTGTTGGTTTCATTGTTTTAGCGCTTGAAATATATGAAGGGACAACATCATTCTCTTTGCTTGTTAAGCTTGGCTTTCAAGACGTTGGGTACGCCATTCTTTCTGTAGCCATTTTTCAAGTCAGTTATTCAAAGTTTACAAAATTTTAAAACTATAAACACAGTTTAGCTCCAAAGGGCGGAACACTTTGAAAGACTAACCAGCTCAAAATAGAACCGGTTAGTCCTTCTACAAATTAACACAAAATTTGATTCACAAATCCACAATTTTCTAATAAAACCTTTAAAGAAACTCACCAAAGGAGTTGTATGCATATCAGGATAGATAAATTGATAGATATACACACACACATGTAGATACAAACATATGCGGAAACATATATACACTCTGTTCAATGACCACTGACTCTTCCGAGTTTATCTGCCTTATGATAGGTTTTGTATTCATCTCCCAGGTTGTTTAAAAAAATCACCCTGCACACCAAGCCGGCTCTGTGTTGCAGACAATCAAATTGTGCAACAAATTGAACTGGGTTTTATGTAACCAATAGTACTCATGAGCAATCTAACATGTATGTATATAGACATATAAATATGCATACATACGTACATGATAGAGGAGAGCAAGGGAAAGTTTGAACTCAGCACATAAATGAGCATAACTGAATAGTGCAAGCCATTTTGCTTGTCTTCCCTGCTCTATCAATTCAGTCAAATATTGATGATGATGATGTGCACACATATTACAAAGAGTACTTTCACTACAATTGAAACAACAGCACCAAGAACAATACTGTACACACCCAAAGCTGTACTTGGTAATGCAATGACAGCATGCAATGATAATAATGGCCACAACTACATATCACTTGACATTTAATCCCAAACGTTTTCGTGTCTGCCACTCAAATACTTTCATAAGATTGTTGGTGGTTTTGATGATCATGGTTGTGTTGGCAGAGATGGTAATGTTGGACTAAATGTCAAACACTGCCTGACAGTCAACAACTGGCTGTTGTTGTTATTGTTGTTGATGTTGTTTAGCCACAGATCAGCCATGATCAAGCTCACTTATAATAAAGGTGCCTTAGCTATGACCATTCAGCTTATTTTTAGTGACATCAAGGGCAGAATTATGTGTGTGTGCATATATGTGTCCTTGTGTATATAGGTGTGTGTACATATATATGTGGGTAAGTGCTTGTGTTTTTGTTCACATCTTTCATAGAGTTTCATTAAAAAAAATGTACTGCTTCAATCTTAAATTCATAAAGAAAGCGTGTTTGAATTCCTCTCTTCCTCCCCCTCTCACTCTTCATGTCTCACATTTGTAATCCGTAACCTTATAATACATGTCTTGTAAATAACAATGGTAATAATAATACAATTATTTCTGAAAGATATAGAAAAAACAACAAATGTAGCGTTGATCCAAAAGTTTACCTTACTAGCATTAATGATTTCTTATTAGTCACAAGGGCTTGCATATAGATATATAGGAGTTGGACAAGCTTATATAAAAACAAGGGTAGGGACATTGTATAACAGACAGATTAATATAAAACATGAAATAAGTATAACATTATAAAATACATAATAATTAACACACAATATGATATAAAATACCATATATACTCAAATATAAGCCAAGGAATATGTGACCAAAACATCGATGCTTATATTCAGGGTCAATATTTTGATGATTTTCAACCAACTTCAAATTCTACATAAATAAGGTGCTAAAATATCTGGAGTGATTATTTCACAATGAAACACTGTTTTTCTACATTTAGTACATCGTCATTGGTGTTATTTATGCATTCCCATGAAAATATTTGAACTTTTTAATACATAAATATCCCATACACATACACTCACTCACGCACACACACATATGCACACATACACACATCTCATACATGTTTTTTTTCTGACAATACTTTTTCTTTCAATCTTCTGATTTGATTTTATTGTTCTCTCTCTCTCTCTTTTTCTTGCTCTGCCTCCCCTCACACTTACTTGTTACCTCTCCCTCCTACTTTATGAATCCCTATTCAAAGTTCTCTCATTTGATCTCTTGCTTTCGAGTGTCTGGGAGTAAACAAAAATTCAAGAAACTTGTTGAAACTTAACATAATGGAAAATCATTACATAATGGAGTTGTGAAACAAAAACTATATTCTAAATGACACTTGAAGCATTTTAAACACCAAAATATTAAAACTTCATAAATTTATTTTATACTCATGAATTTCAAAACCATGCTATCCAAACATAATGTGTTAATAAATTGCCTCGGCTTATAAATGGGGTTTGGATTTTTGTCCATTTCTCAGACATAAAATAAGGTGGGGGTGTCTGCTTGTATTTGAGTATATACTGTATATAAACCATTTAATGTTACTTTACTCCTTTCATCTTATAATACTCCAATCCTCTCTCCTACTTTTTTTAGAAAACTTTTTTATTTTGTTAAATTATCTTTCAAATTTTAAAGCAAATGTTTGAAAATGTTTGGTGAAATATGGGGGGGGGGGGGGTCAATTGTTCAGGTTGTGGGGAAAGTAACATTTGTCATGAAACATGTAAAAGTTTATGAAAAATATATTCTCTGTTTTTCTTCAAAACTTTTCAAATATTTTCCTAAAAGTTTCTCAAACATTCCAATCAAACTTATCTCAAAATTTTCTCAAAAGATTTTTGAAAACACTCCGTAAAATTTTAGAAAGGTCTTAAGGATAATTAAGAAAAGAATTTTTGAAAGCATTTTGTTAATAATTTTGAGAGAATATTATTTGAAATTTTTTATAATAGAAAATATTAAAGAAAATTTTGAGAAAAAAAGTTCGAAAAAAAAGTGAGGAAAATTGTTGATGAAATTTTTTCAGAAATATTTTAATGATCTTTCAAAGAAAATATTGAGAAAAATTTTTAGAAATGGAAGAAAATTTTTGGTGAAATTATTGTATGGTTAAATTTCTTTCTGTGATTGAAGTAGAAGTGATGATGGGGATCTGGTGGAGGTGATGGTTCTGGCCATGGTGAGAGAAGAGAAACAGAGAACAAAACAATTGTTAGGGTTATGAGAAGGTAAAATTTGTAATGTGTAAGATTTCTTCAAAATTTTCTCAAAAGATTTTCTCCAATTTTTGAGAATTGTTTTATGGAAATTTTTTATGAAAGTTTTTGAAAAGTTTTGAAAAATTCTGACTATGGAAACAGCAGTTGGAATTAAGAGGACTGAGAGTGAACCCAGCTAAGACAAAAATGTTGATAAGTAAAAAAAGTCTGATTCCGTCAGGGAAATGGTCATGTTCGATATGTAGAAAAGGAACTGGCATAAATTCTATAAAATATACGCAATGCAGATCTTGGGTACACAAGAGATGAAGTGGGATAGCAGGCAAACTAACAGGTAGGGGAAAATACGTATGCAGTAGATGTACAGGGAAATTTGACAGTAGAAGTCGCAGTGATAGACACATTTTTCAAATGCAGGTAGGTTCTATAGAAGTGGTTGATAGCTTCCGGTACCTAGGTGATCAGATTAGTATGGGAGAGGGGTGTTCTGAGGCCATAGCATCTAGAATAAGGATGGGTTGGAAGAAGTTTAGGGAGCTGCTTCCTCTGTTGATGCTCCCTGCATACGAAAGGCCGATTATGTGATGCCTGTGTGAGATGCGCGATGCTGCATGGTAGGGAGACATGGGCAGCAACTGCAGAGGATATGCAACAGCTGGAGAGAAATGAAGCAAGCATGCTCCATAGGATGTGTAATGAACGACGAAGCATGGATGAGTTGAGAGAGAAACTGTGTATAAGAGGGATAAGTTGTAGTATGTGGGAGAGAAGACTGCAATGATATGGACATGTGATGCGCATGGAGGATGATCGCTGGGTAAAGAAGTGCCAAAAAATGCCAGTAGAAGGAAGACCACAAAAAACATGGGCGGAGGTGGTGAGAGCAGACCTCAGATCGCTGAAGCTCACAGTGGAGATGACAAAGGACCGTGACAAGTGGAGAGATGCAGTGCTGAATAGGACCCGTCCCAACCCTTGCAAGCAGGGAAAAGTGGACATAAAATGATGATGATGATGATTTATTTCAAATTAGACCACCTTCTTGAACATGTTCACTTAAAAATATTTTTTTAATAATTAAAATATACGCAGACATGAATATAATTTAAAATGAAATTGGAAGGCCCATATGTGTGTGTATGTGTGCATATATATATATGTGTGTGTGTATGTACATATATGTGTGTGTGTATACATATATATGTGTGTGTATGTATCTATATATGTGGGTATCTGTGACCTATATACACTGGTTACAGACACACACACACACTTAGAAACCCTTCCTATTTAGCAGGAAGTATTCGCTACACACACCCTGTCCTAACTCAAGTTATATGATACATATGACTTAATATTCAGCCACCAAATTCGAGGTAGATACAGTAATGCCGTATTTAATTGTTTGAAGTCACCTGTTATAATTTCATTCAACAACACCACTAGCTCTCTCTCTCTTCCATTTTCCTTCTCTCTCTCTCTCTCTCTCTCTCTCTCTATTTATGAAGGTACCCAGAAAAACCCCTTGGGAACCCGTGCTCCGATTTACACGAAACTTGTTTCATTCCATTTGTATTCTCATTTCAGGAGCAACTTCCTTTCAAAGTATTTTCCCATTATGCGCCATTTTGGCTGTATTAAATTACAGACAAGCACACAATTAGAGAGTTTTAGTAGTATATAGATAACACACCCATACATAAACATGTACAAACACTAGTTGGGACATGCCAACTGAAAATAAACCCTGAGGTACCCAGAGCAAATATAGTAAAGATAAAGCAAACACAGCGTGCCCTAAATCTAATATCACTACTACAAATAAACAAGCCCAGAGACACAGAAACCCCACCACAAATAGTTACAACACTAGACCTAACACTGCCTCCCCATCCCATGGCACATATCTGAGTGAACCCCCCACAAAATAGAGCAAAACCAAAGAAATCAGGCCACAGCAGAACAGGACCAGATCATGTTCTGAATTATGGTATAACCCACCACACTCCTCGTGGCTACAAACCAGCATAGCTCAACTTTTCTTCAATGCACTAGATAAATGTTTCCCCAAATCACAGATATAGCAGAATATTTAATAGACATACAGTTATCATACTCTACCACCAAAAACATAGCCCAGAACATAGTTAGGATTAATTATAAAAATTTGAAAATTGAACATAACGAAAATGCACACACTAACGAATATAACACAGAACATTACAGAAACGTAGTAAGGACACTGAATAATACACAGCATAGACACCACCCCAGTAACCCACAGCAGGCAGGCAGATATAATAGAAACACAACACACAATAACAACAATAAACATGAACTGTAATGGCCGGATTCCAGCCAACTGCCATATGCAGAATAAATGACTCCATAGAAACATAGTATATGAATGTAGAGTTACTACTAGGTACAAAACTTATAACTACATCTGAGTAACATCGACTAGTTTTAAGGATAAGTGGTACAATCATTGCCACTCATTTAGATTAAATATGAAGATTATGAATAGATTAAATATGAAGCACGGCACTATCTGAATGCATATTGAAGCTAAAACAGAACCGTGTACATCACTTGTTGTTTTGGCACATGCCTGCAAATACATTTCTATATGTAAGTGAATCTTTTTCGCATGGCTGTGATCTTTGCACCACTGAAACTCTACACATTATTAATAGGGGACACCAGATGATTAACAAATGCTCTGACCTATTATTTAAAACTTTCCTGAGATTATATAGTTAGCATACATCATAGACATTAACCTCAACCTAAACATAATCACGAAACCTATAAATTCAATGCCTCATTACATAGTTACACATGAATTTCCTTCTCTAATAACACATAGCCCGGAAATATAAATATGTAGCCTTAAGTTCAAACAAATAAATAAGTAAAATATTGGAACAAATTCTTTAACATATATGAACCATGGCGACTCACCCCTCTGGTAATTTGATACCTTAACCTTCTTACCATCCCAAGAATATCAGCAAGAATAGTGTCTCCCACATTCTATCTGCCTACTATGATAACCATCTAAATCATATGGTTACTGGAGAGAACTGCTACCACAGCGCTCCTAACTCCAGTCACATATCAAAAACAAAAAGCACCTGTCTGAAGAAAACATGTGAAAGGGTTGTTATCCAATCACTTTGACGTCTTCGAAATACATATAACAGGATTATAATAAACAGAAGATGTACATTTCAAACCTTCTCTCTTCTTTATAATATTAACACTCTGGTTGATATCTTATCGATAACACTTTAAGGAATACAAATCGTAGAGTGCTTTATGTCTGTTTACAACAAAAGTTGGTGGATTATCTGATCAACCAACTTTCCTAAATTGGATAATATGTATATATATATCATCATCATCATCGTTTAACGTCCATCTTCCATGCTAGCATGGGTTAGACGGGAGTTGTCCCACTTGAGGCAAGGCTGGTCGGGTGACCGTGTCTCACTCATATGGGACTATCTGGCAGGTTTTCTACGGCTGGATGCCCTTCCTAACACCAACCACGTTTACAGTGTGGAACTGGGAACTCTTTACCGTGTTACCTACACGGCCACATTACAGCGTGGACTGTGTGTTTTTTTTGTCATGACACCTACACGATCTCGATCTTATTATCTCATTTATTTGGACTGGATGTTGTGGTACCAACTTTACAGAGAGAGGGTGGTGTTGGTGGGAGTGAGAGGATAGAGTAGGGGTAGTGGATTGGGGTGTATATTTGGTTGAGAGGTGCCTACTGACTGTAGGTTTCGCTTTGTACATAGGCAAGGCGGGTCTTCTGTAATACTGCGTAGCGCCAAAGATCTCGGTCCAGTGACATCGTCTTATAGAGGTGCCAGTGTGTAAGGTCGGAATTTATCAGATCGTCCCAGGTTTTTCTGGGTCTACCTACACTGTAACTTCCATCAATTTTGATCGCCCTGAACTTTTTTATGCAGCTGTCGTCTTTCATGCGCATCACGTGATCATACCAACGTAGTCTTCTCTCAAGTAAACGACATCTGATCCCTCTTATTCCTAATTTCTCACTTAGTTCATTTATGCTTTGCCATTCACGTATATTACTATTACCCATCCAACGGAGCATGCATGCTTCGTTCCTTTCCAGTCTGCGCAGGTCCTCTGCACGTAATGCCCATGTCTCACTGCCATGTAGCATTGCTGTTCGTATACAGGCATCATACAATCTGCCTTTCATTTTTAGAGAGAAACCTTTTGTGGCCAACAACGGTATAAGCTCTCTGAACTTTTTCCATCCCATTCTGACTCTGGCTACTGTACTTTCAGACCACCCGCCACCACTGCTGATTTTGTCACCCAGGTAACGGAAAGTGTCTACTATTTCTATAGAACCATCTGGGCAATAGAAGGAGCTAGTATCCTGTGGACACTTGCTACCTATTGCACCTGAGCATTGGCCACATATAAAGTCTACGTTCTTGGATAGTTTACCTGTGATCCCACTACATCTTTTATGTACCCATACTTTGCATTTGGGACATAAAATGGAATTTCTGCCTACTCCTTTCTTACACACTGAGCATGGCCATTTCCATGAGGGCACCTGTGCCCTATTTTCCTTTCTACAAACCAGAACTTTAGTCTTAGACAACTTTAAGGCCATTTGATTCTAGGCCATGCTTCCATGTTTGGAATTTCTTCTCTAGTTCAGCCATTGATTCAGCTATGAGCGTTAGATCATCTGCATATAGGAGTTCCCATGGGCAGCCAGTCCTAAACTCCTCTGTCATAGCCTGAAGGGCAATAATAAATAGGAGGGGGCTAAGGACAGAGTCTTGATGAACGCCAACTTTTACACTAAATTCTTCACAATATTCATTGTTAATTCAAACCTTACTGACTGTTTCATTATACATAGCTTGTATAGCTCTCATAAGCCATTAATCTACACCTAGTTTTCTAAGAGCCCACCAGATAATAGAGCGGGGGACTCTGTCAAAGGCTTTCTCCAGGTCTACAAAAGCTAAGTAGAGGGGTTTACTTTTTGCTAGGTACTTCTCTTGTAGTTGTCGTACAAGGAAAAGAGCGTCTGTGGTACTTTTACCTGACACCAACCCAAACTGCATTTCATCTAGATCAATTGATAATGAAGAATGTAAGTCGTTAGATCAGAAGGCATTAAATAGACAAACTCCATTACAAGTATGTACTTCATTTATTCTTGCTTCACACTGTGAAACTCATTTTGCCTGTATTTCCATGTGTGAGATACGACAGGATATGGCGTATCAAAGAATCAACGTTTTGATGATAGCAGATTTTTCTGGAGACTGGTCTTCTGTCTTAACTTCCATTCTCTGGTCTAAGTAGTCCAGTTACTTGTATCGCTACGCCGAAGATTTTGATTGGCTCACACTTCAGCCAATTTACTTCCGTAACATTTTTCTTCCGCCGAAGGAAAATACATTTAATTACAAAGGATATATATTACTGCTACAAATTCGCTATCTGATTAGTTGCGCTATAACTCTTTCTGTGACCTTCATGACCTGGTCAACTAACTTAATGCCTCTATAGTTTCCCCTATCTAGAGCATCCCCTTTACCCTTGTAGCAGATAATGATGATGCTGCTATGCCAATCTTTCGGTATGACCCCATTCTGTATTACTTGGTTTACTATACGGGTGACCATAGTGTGTCCCACCATATCAGATGCCTTCAACATCTCAGCAACTATCTCCGAAGGCCCAGCTGATTTGCCTCTCTCTCTCTCTATATATATATATATATATATATATCATCATCATCATCATCATCAACGTTTAACGTCCGTGTTCCACGCTTGCATGGGTTTGGACGGGGATATTCCTACTTGAGGCAAGAGTGATTGTCTTGCTCGCATAGGACTGTCTGGCAGGTTTTCTACAGTTGGATGCCCTTCCTAACACCAACCCCATTTACAGTGTGGGTCTGGGAGGTTTTTACCGTGTTGCCTACACGGCCACATTACAGCGTGGACTGTGTGTTTTTTTGTCGTGACACCTACACGATCTCATTTGTTTCGGCCTGGATGGCGCGGCACCAACATAACTTTACATAGAACGGGGCGGTGTGGATGGGGTGGGGATATATATATATATATATATATCTACGTGTGCATACTCTGGTAATGTATCTTACATTGCCCATGGAGTACGCTGAGATACAATCGGTACTGGCATTGATAAATATGCTGGGTCCGTCAACCCTTATTATTATTATATATATATCTATATATATATATATATATATATATAGAGAGAGAGAGAGAGAGAGAGAGAGAGAGAGAGAGATGATAGGTAGTTAGTTTACATGAGTATTAATAGTAATCCAATTATTGTAGTTGTGCCTGCAGCTCAAACATTTCTTACATTAATGATTTACTGAAAGCCTGTTTACATCTTAGCTCTCATAATAATAGAAAACTGTATTTCTATAAACATTTCAATCTGTTTTCTCTTGCTGATCTAACTAACGTTGCTATACAATTGGATTCATATATTTACACATACATATATATAACTCAGCCCACACTGTAAAGTGGTAGCACTGGTGTCACATTAAAGTGTACCCAGCCCACACTGTAAAGTAGAAGCACTGGTGTCACACTAAAATACACCCATCCCACTCGGTAAAGTGGCAGTGTTGGTGTCACAATATAATTGTTTCTACTTTTGGCACAAGGTCAGCAATTACCCAGTGCATTACTGGTACTTTATTTTATCGACCCCGTAAGGATGAAAGGTAAAGTTAACCTCGGCGGGATTTGAACTCAGAATGGCAAGGGCAGTAACTCTATGCATCAAAGTGTGGCGTCAAACCCTCTACCGATACTGCCAATCCACCGTGTCACAATATAATGCTCCCTATTCATGCTTTAAGGTGGTAATATTGGTGCCATAATACAATATATCCAATCTACTCTGTAAAATAGTAGTGCTGGTCTCAATAAAATACACCCAGCCCACTATAAAGTGGTAATGCTGGTGACATTATAAAATTTACCCAGTACATGCTGTGAAGTGGTAGTGCTGGGGCTGTGATAAAATGCTTATGGTATGCTCTGTAAAGCAGTAGTTTCTGTGTCAATAGCATGCACCCAGCCTACTCTGTAAAGTGGTAGTGCCGATGTCAGGATAAAATACACCCTGGCCACTCTGAACACTGGTAGTACTGATGCCTATTATCAAATGCACTCAGCCCACTCTGTAAAATTGTGCTGATGTCATGAATAAATGTACCTAGTATATACTGTAAAGTGCTTGTGCTACAAAAAGTGCACCCAGTTTATGCTGTAAGGTGGTAGTATAGGTGCCACAATAAAATGCACACACAAAACTCTGTAAAGTGGTTGGCTTTAGGAAGGGTTTCTAGCCATAGAAACTATGCCAAACTGAGGAAGTTGTGATCATCCAACCTGTCTAATCTCAGAACAATCTGTCCAACCCATGTCAGCATGGAAAACGGACATAAAATGATGATAATGATATGTGTATATGTAGTGGATTCTCTGTTGATTTCAACAATGAACATTTGGTTGTTTGACCAACTGAACATCAAATTTGTGAATTAATAAGGTACAATATGTGTCAAAGCGGGACTTTTGAATTACAGGTTACAATCCCTCCAGTGGGCTTTCACACAGTTTCTGTCAATTGAATTTCACTCACCACACTTGTGTTGTCCTGAGACCATGATAAACATTTATTGCCTTAGATGCCACACAGTGGGATCGAACCACGAACTTCATGGTTACAAAGTGAAGTTCTTAACCACTCAGCTGTGCCTGCATTCAACTTGGGAAGTCTGCTACAGAAACATTGAGCATGCTTTGGCAAGCTTATGGTGATGAGGATGTGGGTCATATGCAATGTTTCGAGTGGCACGGGTGCTTCAAATGCAGAAGAACATTCCTGGAAGATGACAAGTGTATATATATATATATAGTTGAAAATTGCAAACTTGACTGTCACCACATATTATGAACCTGAAGATTGCGAAAGTATGAAAGTACTTGTTCAATTAACACTTAGAATTTAATATTCTATCATACTATTTCATTATAATACCATTATAAATGTTAAAGGATTGTAAATAAAACGAGTAAATCAGACAAAGTTGGAATTCCTCTTATTAATATATATATATATATACACACATGAAATGGTATCAAAAAGTTCTCAGACTATTTTATGTTTAAAAAATAAAACTAATATATTTACCTAAGTTTTAACATCATATCCTTCAAAATAGTCACCTTGCGCAATACACCGGTCCCAGCGTTCCTGCTGCTTTTGGAATCCGGCCTGGAAGTCGTTTTCTGTAAGTGAATCGAGGACCTTCTGCAATTGGCTCTGGATGTCAGCAGCAGTGTTAAAATGGCAACCTTTGAGCTGCATTTTCAGCTTGGAGAAGAGGTGAGAGTCTGCAGGTGCTCAATCTGGCTAATAAGGCAGGTTCGGAAGCAATACAATGTTGGTTTTGGCAAGAAACTCATGAGTGAGGAGAGCTCGGTAACAGGATGCATTGTCGTCATGAAGAATCCAATTCTTTACACTCCACAGATCGGTCACTTTCGCCGAATGTCCTCTCTCAAAATGTTGCAGTAGAACTCTCAATTGATGGTCTGTCCCTGGAGGAATTCTTGATGCACAATATCGTGGATGTCGAATAAAAGGATGAGCATGCACTTTTTTGAGCTGCGGCTCTGTTGTGCCTTCTTCCAACATGGAGATCAAGGGCTTTTCCACTTTGTCAATTGCTGCTTCATCTCTGGGTTGACCCGCAGTCCCAACTCTCGTCACTGGGGATCATCCTCGACATGAAGGATGAGTCATCAGTGGCACGCTGATTGGGATCTTGACAAACTTTGACGTGGTGTTCTCTGTGCTCAGGTGTCAGCATGGTGGGGTACAAACTTGGCAGCGACATGTTGCATGTTCAATTCAGATGTTAGGATTGCCTGCACAGACCCATATGACAGATCAACAACATCAACAATATTGTTGATTGTCCTCCGACAATCCTCATGCACAAGCTGATTAATTTTCTCCACATTTTCGGGGGTAATGTTTGTGGCAGGTCTTCCAGATCACTTGTCATCTTCCAGGAATTTTTACTTTAGAATTTTAATTCCGCGAAATCACTATACATATTTTGATAGCCCAGCTCCATCATCCAATTATGATGCAAGACAAAGCAATCTCATCAGGTGTCATCTGCAGAATTATGTAACTGGTTTATGTTGAACCCAAACATATAATAGAAGATAGAATATAGAGAAAATAGAAAATTTGATTCAGAGACAGCCTGCAAATATCGATTATATCGAGGAATGAGTTGTAGTACACAAAATTAGTTTAAAGGCACATTTTCTCATGTCAAATACACACATTTTGCTGTAGAATTATTTCCGCAGTTCATCAGTCCGACATCTTTGGTATGTAATGTATATGAGACCAGGGCTGAATATTATATCATATACAAAAGTTTCGTGTAAATAAACTTCCTTGTAGCTGTCATCATAAAAATGTTTAACAACAAAGGGAGAGCACCCTGGTGGTACCATTTCTGGTTCATTAACCATCATAAGAGAGGTTTACTCCTTTTCGTTACCAATACAAAATAAGCTAAAAACTTATAGTTTTTATGCTTATGATCATCTGCTGATTAAGCTTTTTGCATTCAGAGCAAAAGCTGGCAGGTTCAAATTAATAAAAGGTAGTGATACTTTGACATAGCATGATTGAGACATACATGACTGGGATTGTATATTAAATCATATATAATACACACACACATATATATATTGCATATCTATTAATGCAAAAACTAATTACTCTTATGACCTCTGGACTCTTTTGCTTTTTTCTCTCTCTGTATGTAATTTAACCACCATCAATTAATATTCCTCTAACGATAACAGAAAATAAGATGTACCAGTTTTTACGGCAGCCTAAAACACACTTCTTCACTATATTTACCACTTTATCTTTTTACTCTGCTTCACTTGTATTCTTCAAGTGCTTGTCTATCATCAACATTTGATAATACCTATCTGGTTAAATTCAATCCCTTTTGATATACAGATATTTATGTATCATGTATTGTGTAAATAATTGTTAATTAATTGTTTCTAATTGGCTCATTATTTACGTATGCATAAAAGGCGGTGGATTGGCAGTATCAGTAGAGGGTCGGACGCCATGCTTTGACGTATAGAGTTACGGCCCTTGCCATTCTGAGTTCAAATCCCGCCGAGGTTAACTTTGCCTTTCATCCTTACGGGGTCGATAAAATAAAGTACCAGTAATGCACTGGATAATTGCTGGCCTTGTGCCAAAAGTAGAAACAATTATTTACATATGCATGTTTAGAAACAATCATAGATATTAAAAATGGATTTAATTTGATAACCTTGGGTCTCTTCATTTTAAATTATATATATATGCTATTACGTGAGTTGATGTCAAGTGGAAAGGTCATGTTCATTGATTGAGTATCACTCTAGTTTTTATTATTAATCTGGTAATTGGCAGTATCAGTAGAGCATTGGATAACGTTTTGTGGCATATAGTTACGTCCCTTTATGTTCTGAGTTCAAATCCCGCCGAGGTTAGCTTTGCCTTTCATGTTTACGGGGTCGATAAAGTAAAATACCAGTAACGCACTGGAATGGATATCATCGGCTTTCCCTTTCCCCTAAATCATTGGCCTTGTGCGAAAGGTAGAAACAATTATTTAGGGATTGGCAGTATCAGTAGAGTATCAAACAACGTTTTGGGTGTATAGTTACGTCCCTTTACATTCTGAGTTCAAATCTCGCTGAGGTTAGCTTTGCCTTTCATCCTTAAGGGATCGATAAAATAAAGTACCAGTAACACACTAGGGTTGATATAATCAACTATCCTCTCCCCCTAAATTGTTAGCCTTGTACCTAAATCAGAAACCATTATTAATCCAATAATTAATCCATACATTAGTTTGTTAAACAGTCAGGTACATCGATACATACACACTCACATGCACATCTACTCTCTCTATCTTTCTCTCTCTCTCTCTCTTATACATTTACACACATGTATTTAATTAACATTGCATGTTAGCACACGCTGTCTTATCCGAGGTGCAACAAACTAAATGCCACCAGCAGGATGTGATTGCATCTTTTATCAATCTGATATCCACAACCTAGCTTTTACCATCACTACATCCTACAAAAGCAAGAATAAGGTATACATGTGTGATACAAAGAAGAAAGTAAAGAAAGAGATGATGGTACATAGATATATTTAACCCTTTTGATACCAGGCTATCTCTGGTTCTATGATAGAAACTGTTTATTTTTAAATGTTTGTATTTATCTAAAAACCTTCAATCATAATTGCATGTATAAACATTTGTTAAGTTATGTTCCGAACAACAGCTTAATAATATTACTAGATCCCTCTAAATTCTTGAGTCTTTTCTTCTTCACCCACTTATTCCTGAGTGGATCATGGAGGCAGAGTCCTCAAACACTCCTTCCAGTGGGTCTTGTCAGAAGCAACCATTTCCAACTGATCCAGCTGGATACCCAAGCGAGACCAGTCAAGCCCATTGGAGCCTGTTTAAAAAATATATTGCTGTCTCCATTTCATGCCATAAAAATTGGCAATGGACCCGCAGCCTGTCCTGGTAGGTGTGGGAAGGACGCACAAAGATTGCGTATCTCGAGACCCCCAAAGAGGGATTCGGAAGAGAACAAACCTTAATAATTAAAGGATAAATTCTTGAGTATTTTCAAAATTATTTCAAAGTAATAGGCATATGGTAAAGAAAGGGTTAAAAAGCAACAGTGTAAAGATGAAATCAGAAAATCAAAGGAAGAAAACTACCATTCCATACTATTACATTTGAGTTAATGCTCAAGTTGTTATAAGAGTCCTAATATCATCAGAAATACCTTTTTCGGTTCATTAGAATCTTTAATACACTGAAACGAATTCATCATCAAACAACAAGAAACATTCTTTTCAATTGTCTTCAAAACTGCAAGCAATTTTTAAGATGTTTTCCATTTATTGTTTGTAACTCTTTTTTTTTTGTACCTTATTTTATTTCATCTTCAAATATTTGCTGCACGATTTATTTAAAAGATGGCATTGATGCTATGATCTTCACGAGTTGAAGTTCGTTCCGTTTGATGGTTGTAGAAACAGCTGTTAAAATGGAGGCACTCAGAAGCTACTTAGTCGTTGTTGCTGTCGTTGTTGTTGTTCTTCTTGTTATGACTATTTTCTAAGTTTCATTTGATTGGTAAAAAGGAAAAATGTTTGAAATATCTGAATACTTGTTTTGATAAACATAAACTGTGTCGGTTTATTGGAATATTGCAAAGACTGCTGCTAAAGAAATCAAAGCCACAACCATTTCTGGTGTTTGTCTGTGTGGTAGACATGGAAACACAAAAGTGCTGCCCTGCTATTGATTTTGTATCAGTGTCCACAAAGATAAAACTCAAGATATTTCACCCAAAGTAAATTACATTTCCAGCTGGCCTCTTTCATCTGACTACAGGGGAAAGAAAGAGCAGGGATGGGGGATAGTTTTGATATTTACTACAGTTTCATAACTTGTCGTAAATGATATATTTGATTGTTTTTCTGGACACTGGATGTAGTGCACATACATGTTTATTGAAACAGCAGTCAGTGTAAATGTCTCTTTTAAGCTATAGGGAGCATGTTTATGCAGAGATATACTCATAGCTTCTCTCTCTCTCTCTCTCATATATATATATATATAAAGTATTAAAGGTGCAAATTAATTGCGTCCTTAGGAAGTATGCCAATATGAGCACTCAATGTTCTTGGGGGAGCTGAGTATCAATAATAATTGTTTCTACTTTTGGCACAAGGCCACCAATTATCCCAGTGTATTACTGGTACTTTATTTTATCAATAATAATAATAATAATAATAATAATATATAATAATAATAATATATAACAAATCAGTGTTGCATCATATACATTCTTATATGTATATGATGCAACACTGATACTTTGTTCCCTTATATATTATTATTATTATTATTATATATATATATATAGACCATTATTATGCAGCAATGTATATTTCAACAAACATTAACAACAATCATTTTAAGGCCATTACCCCTTCTAAAGCAAACGTTTGCTTTGTTGCATCTCATGATAAGCTTCTTCATTTTACCTTATCAACAGCATCCCTCCTCACTAACCTCCTGACTTTCATTTCCTCCCCTGTAATCTTTAACCATGTCTTTCTTGGTCTTCCACTTCCCCTACTTCCTTCCACATACATTTTCATCACTCCTCTCAATCATGTTCCTCAACACATGACCC
This sequence comes from Eledone cirrhosa, assembly GCA_964016885.1. NCBI lineage: Eukaryota > Metazoa > Mollusca > Cephalopoda > Octopoda > Eledonidae > Eledone > Eledone cirrhosa. The sequence goes on from OZ024743.1 coordinate 163,786,914, forward strand.
AGCCATCTCATTCCATTTCTCTTCACAACATTCACCACTGGCTCTAGTCCCATCATCCTGTAATCCCTTGTTATATTTCTCTCTCAGTAGATGTTTCAATAAACAGATAATTCAGTGTTATCTGTACCCTCCTCAAGTTGGGGTGATTTCTTTGTGAGAGATTCTTCTGCCTTTCACAGGTTTTATTTTTAATCCATGCACCCTCCTCACCCAGTAAACTGGGTGGAGACTAGTTTAGCTGCTGGCCACCCAGCCAGGAAGCAGGTTGTACTGGGTGTAGCAGGTAGAATCTGTCCTAACTTAACCTAACCCCTCTTAATCACACAGTTCATCATCATCATAATTTTACATCCGATTTTTTCATGCTGGCATTGGTTGGATGGGTCATCACAGTCCATGGCTAGTCAGGTAGAAAGAGCTCATCTTATACGTTCCATATTTAGCATGGTTGCCCTTCCTAACACTAACCATCTTACTGAGTGTACTGGGTGTGTTTTATCATGTCACCTGCACTAATACTTTACTGAGTGTACAGGGTGGATTTTATCATGTCACTAATACCTTACAGAGTCTACTGAGTGCATTTTATCATGGCATAAGCATTACCACTTGACAGGGTGTACTGGGTACATTTTATTATGGCACCAGCACTACAATATTGCATCATGTACTAGGTTCATTTTAACTTCACAGAAACATTGTGCAACAAAACAAGGGTTTTGATTGACCTCTTCATTCTGTTTCAATTAATTAGCCATAGAAAATCTGCCAATTAAATAGTCAGGAAGACTCCAGCAATACCAAAGACATGACAATTCCTAGTTTTGCTGTCACAATAAAATGCACCTGGTAGAGTACAAGATCCTATTTTATTGTCGCTATCCCACCCCTACCCCTGCCAACACAGAGGTCAGAGGCTGGCTGGTCTGTGATAACATATTCAGCCCTTGCTAGCAGGAAAAACAGTTGTTAGATGATTAAGATAATGAGATTTCATTACTGAGATAGTAACTTAACATAAAATGGGGTGGTTTTGTTTCATAGAACCATAACCAGTTTTGCCCAGGCTGGAATTAAAAGGGTTAAATGATACTGTCTATTTGAAATCATCCTGTTTAACCAGAACTGTAATAGAAGATCACAGGAATGGCTGTGTCATTCAGAAGTTCCCTTCACAACTATAAGGTTTTGTGTTGGATCTCACTGCATGACATTTTGAGCATGCATCTTCTACCTTAACTTAAGGTCGACCAAATTCTTTGGGATCGCTGGCTTAATATAACCCCAGCCTTGTTGAGCAAGAAGAAGAAGAAACTATGTGGAAGCCTGCTGAAGAGATGTTCTTGTTCAAGGATAGTAGAGTGATAAATCTTAAAAAATAGTAAATTTACTCACATGAGGAATTACATTGAGAAGGACATGAATGTCACACAATCTTATTTCTCTTTTATTATATAGCTAAGTGTTGACTAAGCCTCTACAGAGGAGTCTCTGAAGAGGTTTAGTGAACACTTGCTTTGCTGAAACATAACTATGTTGTAAAAATAAAAGTGAATAAATAAACATATACTTTATTTTAGATATTAATGATAAAATGATATTGTAATATATCTACAATTAACCTGCAGAGATTTCTAAACCTAGCCATGTTAACTCTTTTAACTGAAACTGTTTGTTGTAAAATCTTTATATTTATTTTAAAACTTTCCATCATAATTAAAGAACATTTTGTTAATATATGTTCCAAACACCAGCTTAATAAAAAGAAAGTTAGCTTTATTACTAAATCCATCCATATTCTTGAATCTTTTGAAATTATTTGAAAATCATAGGTATATTATATATGGTAATGAAAGGGTTAAATGTAGTGCTGATTCACCATTGTTTTTATAACAAATTGTAACATATTCACTATGAACCCATAACCAATAAATATTTATATAACAAGTTCTAGTGTAACAAATATTATTAAGCAAGTGCGTAAGTTCAATGCTGTCAAGTATTTAATTGGTTAAGTATTACAAAGTGCTTAAACAGTTTAGTTTCATCACCAAGTATTTAAGTAGCTTAGCCAAATGTTTATAAGCTTATTATGGTTTGACTATATATTTTAAAAAGTTAATTATTTAGTTTTTATATAATAACTATTATATAGGTACAGTACTTTGAGTGTCTTCTATTATAGCCCAGTGTCTTTTAAGTGAAATTTAGTAGGCAGAAATTTCAAAGTCCATGTATATGTGTGTGTGTTTAGTGGTTCAACAAAAAGTGATATATAAAATATGAGACTTGAGAAAAATAAGTACTGAGGTCAATATGGTTGACTGAATCAAAGCAAGTGCTCCAGCATGGCTGCAGTTTAATGACTGAAACCAGTAAGACAATAAAAGAATAACTGTAGTTCAGCATGTCATCTAAAAATGTTTCTGTTTAGCATTAGCACAAAATGTCTCAAAATATGTTTGTTAATTCAAATATTTATAGTATCTTTACTTGTGAACAGATCATTGTGAAAATTTGCAATATTAGCATAAAAGAACACCATTATTTAATGTGATGCAGTCATAGTGCTGTTTTGTACTTTTCAGGAATGTCTTGCTAATGTGGCTTCATGAAGTACAGGCTGTTAATTGTTAAGGATTGTGGGTATGAGAATATTGTCACTCCTGTTATTCAATCCTTCATTTATGTTAGACCTGATCTCGTTGGTCTATGATAAAGGCATTCTACATGTGGTCATCCCTTCCTGAATATGCTATAACTACATCATCCAGTGTGATTTGTAAGAGATCTGGCTGCTATTTTTAGCAAGGTGACAGACCACATTGAAGTTCCCCCATTAGCTCATTTCATCCATGTTATATCAAACAGCTAAATGCCACTTTGAACAGTGTACTGTTTCTGCAGTGTTGGGTGTCTCATGTATTTCAACAGTGTATTGTTTTGGTAGTTTAGTGTAACTATGTATTCAAGCAATGTAGGCTCTCCTGTGTATTTCAACAACCAAATATTGTTTAAGAGTGTAGTATCTATCAATTAATGTTCAAACAGTACCAGTGTCCTTAATTATTTAAACAACAATGTAAAATAAGAAAAGATGCCTCTGAGCTATGATGTGGCATTAAGTATTTAAACAACTTAGTTCTACTGAACTAATAACCAGTTTGGCTAATGCTCAGAAAGTACATCTGTATGAAGGAAGGTCTTGTTGATGATTACGAATCAAGGTGTTGTTATCAACTTGTCGGGGGGGGGGGGGGGGGGGCAGATTTAGTGTACAATTGAAAAGAACAATTTTACTTCACAGTAGCCTGGTACCATGGAACAGGGTAGTTTTTTTTTTATGTTATCACTTTAAAACTGACCTCCTCACATTGAATGACATCAACAATGTAAAGGGGGAGGGAGAGGGACAGATGAAGTAAGAATGCCATATTGGACAGCCAAATGAATCAAACACCTGAAGAATATGCAACTGTTAATCATTTGTATGTATATGTGCAGGGCATGATTTAATGTGAGGTGGGAGTGGTTGTAGCAATTTATTTGTGCCCTCTGCTGGGCTTTTTTAATTTTTATCCCTTTGACAACAAGAACTATATTTTTAACAAAAAGTGTGCCCCAGCATGGCCTCAGCCGGATGGCTGAAACAGGTAAAAGAGGTAAAAGAGTAATGTCCTTACTGTGACAAAATTCATCAAGTTTTCTCAGCTTTAGAGACATCAGATTGTTATCAGAACAATTCTAATAAAAAGTATTTGCTGGTATCACAAAAACAATGCATCCAGTAAACAGTCTAAAGTGATTCTGTTTGGAAGGGAGTCCAACCATAGAAACGATACCAAATGTGTAATGTTTGAGCAAGATGAGGTTGCTCCAATATGTCTGGTCTTGGACTGTGACAACCCATCCAGCACATGAATGTGTGGAAATTGGACATAAAATGAAGACGGTTAGATTTCTTGAATTTAATACCTATAATGTATAACTTTTCAATTCCAATTACTTGTGCCAGCCCACTTCGACATGTAAAATTGGGGGTTTGCTGTGTATTGTAATTTTTTGTGTATGAGTTTCCCAGGCCCTCCAAAGTCTAAGTCCAGCCCTGTATACATGTGTGAGTGTGTGTGTATATATACATATGTGGGTGTGTATGTATGTTTAAGCAGTATAGTGTGACTAGTTGTTTAAACGTGAAACTAATAAAATTGTTTAATTGCTTTTTTTGCCCCAGACCAAGCACAGCCAACCAAATATTCACACTGTGGCAGGTCTTCGAGAAATCATGGGAATATTGCCAAGAGGTATAATCTTGTTTTATCAACCTTGAAAAGGCATATGACTGTGTTCCACGGGACCTGCTGTGGAAGGTTCTGCAGGAGCATGAGATGAATGACAGCTTCTTGCTACCCTGATGTCTCTAATGCCCGAGTATTTGTGTTCAGATAATGGGGCTAAATCGAAACCATTCAATGTTGGAGTCGGACTCCGCCAAGGGTGCATACTGTCACTTCTTCTGTTCATTATTTACAGTGGTGGATTGGCAGTATCGGTAGAGGGTCGGACGCCATGCTTTCCAGCAGAGTTACGTCCCTTTACGATCTGAGTTCAAATCCCGCCGAGGTTGACTTTGCCTTTCATCCTTACGGGGTCGATAAAATAAAGTACCAGTAATGCACTGGGTAATTTGCTGGCCTTGTGCCAAATGTAGAAACAATTATTTACAGTGGATTGGCAGTATCGGCAGAGGGTCGGACGCCATGCTTTGCAGTATGGAGTTACGTCCCTTTATGATCAGAGTTCAAATGTCGCCGAGGTTAACTTTGCCTTTCATCCTTACGGGGGTCGATAAAATAAAGTACCAGTAATTCACTGGGATAATTGCTGGCCTTGTGCCAAAAGTAGAAACAATTATTTACATGAACAGGATTGAGATACGCAACCAGGTAGGAAGTAATATCATGACTGGCGGGTGTAAAATCAGTCGGATGGAATTTGCAGATGACATGGTATTACTTAATTTGACAGATGATCTCCGACTTGCAGTTGATAGGTTTGATGCCAGGTGTTGCATGGCGGGAATGAAGATCAGTGCTGTGAAGACTGAGACACTCATCCTCTCAAGGAGGACTGTGCAGTGCACCCTACATGTGAATAGTGTTCCACTGAAGTAGGTAGAGAAGTTCAAGTATCTCGGGGCTGTGTTCTCAAGTGATGGCAAGCAGGAGACTGAATTAAGTGCAAGAATTGCAGGAGCTGGTGCAGTAATGCACCAGCTCCTGCATTCGGTAATCAGAAGAAGGGAGGTAGGTGTAAAAGTCAAAATCACTATCTTCAATTTGGTATTCATGTCAACCCTTCCCTATGGGTAATGACTGAAAGAATATGATCGCAAATACAAGCGGCTGAAATGGCATTCCTCCGAAGGGTCTCGGAGTAACATTACTCGAGTAAAGTGTGTAGCTAGATCAGAGAGTCACTCCAGGTAGAGCCGCTACTTCTCCAAATTGAGAGCTCACGGCTCTGATACTATGGGCATGTGGTTAGAATTTCTCAGGAAAGAAAAAGCTGAACAGATTTTATGGGCAAAACCAACTGGCAGGAGATCCAGGGGTAGACCCTGAGCAAGATGGTTGTATAACATGTATGAGCTTGGCTGGAGACGGTTGCCTCTGACAAGACCTCTGGAAGGAGTGTTTCAGGATTCTGCCCCCATGACCCTCTCTGGAATAGGTGGGTGAAGAAGGAGGGGAAGAAGAACGCTTATATAAAATTATGTTGAAAGATTTAAATTAAAATAGGAATCCTTTAAAATGTTTTTATATATACCGTAGAGCCAGTTTCAGTTGGGTTGGGTTGGTATCAAAGGATTCTGAGTTCAAATCCCGCCGAGGTTAACTTTGCCTTTCATCCTTACGGGGTCGATAAAATAAAGTACCAGTAATGTACTGGGTAATTTCTGGCCTTGTGCCAATAGTAGAAACAATTATTATTAAGTTTATGTTTGGAACATAATTTAACAAAGGTTCTTACATAATATTACGATGGAAGGTTTTTAGATATATAAACACTTTAAAATAAACAGCTTTGTATCATAGAACCAGAAGTGGTTTTATGTTGTTTGGTATAATAAGGTTAATAAAACATAGTAGGTATGCAGTGAAAAAGATAATAATCTATGTAGTCATAAGTTCAAATTTTACTATAGTAGCTGAAGTGTTATCTCTTTGGGTAGTGCACATAGCTTTGCTTTCTTTGCTAAGGTTTGCATTGCTGACATAGAGAAAAATTGAAATAGAGAGAGAGAAAAAAGAAATTCTGTTTCATTCTTCTATGATTGAATGGTTAAACTCTTGAAATCCTTCATCTGTAAAAGGAAATGCCTTTAAACTTTTAGCATTTACATTACTCTATATTTACTATTGTATTTTCACAGTAAATGCTTTATCTCACATAATTATCTCGCATAATGTGGAATCTAGGAGATTTTGATATTATTTATTTTAAGAACAATATCTTAACATAAGTATGGGCAGCCAGTTTGAACAGAGAGGTGAAAGAATTCTGGCTGAATACAGTTGGTTTAAATACTAAAGGGTTAACTGGATTTTATTCATCTGTACTAGGATTACAAAAATGTACACTATCATCATTTAACAACTGTCTTTCAAGTAACAACTGGCTTGCAAGTAAAAACAAACAAAGAAAAAGAAACTAAAGAAAGATGGATGAAAATCCGATAGAACCAAATTACAAAATTGGACATCTGGCCCAATGGTCTTGGAAGAATCATGATATTAACCCTTTTAGTACCAAACCACTTGAAACTGCTTCTGATTTTGTAATACAAAACTGCTTACTTTAGAATGTTTATATTTATCTAAATATCATCCATCATAATTTTATATGTGAATCTTTCCTAAGTGATGATCCAGACACCAGCTACCTTTCAAATTCATGATTGTTTTAAACGATTTGAAAATTATATAGTGTCTTTCATTAGAAATATGGTAATGAAAGGGTTAGAGTATTTTTCATGACATAATAATTGAAATCTAACCTATAGGTACAGACACGGATGTTTGGTTTAGGAATTTGCTTCACAGCCATATGGTTCTGGATTCAGTCTAGCTGCACATCACCCTAGGCATGTATCTTCTACTCTAGCCTCGGGTTAACTAATGTCTTGTGAGGGAAATTAGGTAGACTGAAACTGCAGAAGCCTGTCATATATGTGTCTATGTTTATGTTTGTGGTTGAGTTTATTTTCTATTTTTTTAAGTTTGACAAAATAGAGATCGATAAATTTGTACCAAGCTTAAAAAAATAGGTACTGCTGTCAATCTTATTCACTAAATCAAGGCAGTCTAATGATTGAAACCAGTAAAAGAGTACTTTGACTAAATCAAGGTGGTGCCCTAGCATGACTGAAATCAGTAAAAGAGTAAATTGACTAAATCAAGGGTGGTGCCCTAGCATGGATGCAATGTAATGACTAAAACCAGTGAAAGAGTAAACATTATTACCAGAACTTGCTTACTTACTTGATAAACAGAGTTTACAGGTTAGCTGACACCATTCATTACATGATGCATATATATTACTTACACTAGAATCACTTGAAGAATGTGGCTCAGGATGAACTATTTCAGAGTAAAAGGTCACTGATATCACTTTATCTTCTTTGACACATTCTTATATCTTTATATTCTTAATCTCTTCCCTTCAGTCAATATCTCCTTCCCACCACTCCAACTCAAGTCTTTCTCTCTCTCTCATACACACAGAAAATACTTCTCTGGAATAGATTTTTTTCAAATCTTTTCATTGAACTTTTACAGAACAACAGAATTGAGATTTTCCTATTTCTATTTATTTTTTTATATATCTATACAACATGGAGTTACATAACAACTATCAGTTAGTCACTATATTGATTTATCCTGGTCAATCAACCTTCTGGAATAATCGTAATTAAGCACTAAACTTTGCTTTTTGTCTTTATTGTTCAACTTATATATATGACTCTGTAGTTCATTTAGATACTCAACAAAAGCTAATATGATGATAATCTACTACAAAAATAAAATCTCTCATCACCAGACCTCATTGGAATTACCTCTTCAACACTACATGCAGTTCTAATAGCGTTATTGGCCCTAATATAGGCAAGTAAATACCAGTGTATATATATGTACAATGGGTAGACTAACAGGAAAGGAAGACTTTGTAGGTAGTAGATGCACAGGGGTAATCGAGGAGAAGAGCAGCAATGATATAAACCTCTTAAAGTTATAGGAAGGGTCCATAGAAAGTGGTTGATAAGCTTCTGCTATCTAGGTGACTTAATTAGCAGTGGGGGGGGGGGGGGGGGGGGGGTTACTCTGAGAGCATAATAGTTAAAATAAGGATTGAATAGAAGAAATTTAGAGAACTACTCCCACTGTTGACAACAAAAGTTTTCTTCCAACCTACAAAAGGACAGCTGTGTGCGAAGTATGATGCTGCATGGAAGTGATACATGGACTAAGACTGCAGAAGACATGCGTAGACCGGAGAGAAATGAAGCAGCCATGCTTTATTGGATGTGCAATGTGAATGAATGGCAGATTCTTCGCTTGCGAAGATTAGTGGGAAGAATTATCGTCGTTCTATGCAGTGGCACAACTTGAGGTGGCTGTAGGGGCCAATCCTGGACCTGCAGGCTCTGGTACAGTTGGGACAAGTGTATATTTTGTCAGTTGGTGGTTAAGTTGCAGACAGCTTTTTTTCTTTGATGTTTGTCTTCAGTCGCATTTTTCCTGCCCTCTTCAAAGCTGGCTGAAGCTGTTTTAATGGCCATTCTCCATTTCTCTGTCCTCTGCCAGATGTTCCCATTCTTTGTGATCGATATTCATCGCAAGTTGAACACACTCCCATCAGTATGAAACTGGATGTAAATGCCCTCCCACAGATCTTTCCTTGTTTCACGGAGCATCATGCTGAAGAAGATTACAAATAAGGTTGGGGCAAGGACACAGCCTTGTTCCACGCCATTCTCAATGGAGAATTGATCAGAGAGACTTCCATTGTGCTTCACCTGTCCTTGCTGTCCTGTGTGGAGTTGCTAGAGCATGGTCAGGAATGTTGGCAGACATCCAAGTCTGCCAAGGATCTTTCACAGTCCATCTCTACATTTTTCCTGGTTCTGGCGGAGGACAAAAATCATATCTGTGGTTCCGCGGTTGGCACGGAATCTGCATTGGCTTTCTGGGAGGACATCCGCTGCAATGGCTGGGATGTCTATTGAGCAGGACACAAGCTAGAATTTTGCCTGCAATTGAGAGTAACATGATGCCACAGTAGTTTGAGCAGTTTGATTTTTTGCCTTTGTTTTTGTACAGGGACACTATCACGGCATTTCAGAGGTCTGTTGGTATCTCTCCTTTTGACTAGCACTGTATAAACAGATCTGTGAGCTTCTCAAGGAGTGAGCCACTGCCATACTTGTACACCTCAGCGGGAATACCATCAACACCAGGAGCCCTGTGTGTTTTCGTGTGGGTGACTGTGGTATTTACCTCCTCCGAGGAAGGTGGTGCATCCAGCCCACTTTTGACTTGCTGCTGTGAGATGTTGTTGATCGAAGTGTCTGCTACCGAGCATTTGTCTCCAAACAGGTTGCCATAGTGTTCAGTCCAGCAGTTCAGGATGGCCTTTTTGTCTATGAGCTGTACTGACCCATCCACTGAACGGAGAGAGGCTTGTGTTTGATGACTGGGACCACAGACCTCCCTGAGTGCCTCATAGAAGGCTCTGGTTTTGCCAGTATCTGCATAGTGCGGTATTCATTTGGCCTGTTCTGTCCACCAGTTATCCCGGATCTCCCTAAGCTTCCTCTGTAGGGTGCTGCAGGTCTTCCTTTATGTTGACCTGACTGACTGGCTATTCGGACTCAACAGCACTCCTCGCTGTGCAGAGTATTTCTCGTCAATGAGCTTTTGGATCTCATCATTCTCGTCAAAACAGTCTTTGTTCTTCCTTGTAGAAAAACCCACCATTTCTGCTTTTGTGTTCTGCAACGTCTTCTTCACGTCTTGCCAAAAAGTCTCTGGTTCAGCATTGGGAGCTACAATGGTGTTGAGCTTTGCTTCCAGCTTTTCTTAAAATCTCCCCTTCAACAAGGGGAAGCGATCAACATTGATTTTCTTGAATTGTGGGGTTCTTTTCTTCACTGTGGGCTTGACCGTCAATCTGAGAATTGATCGTATGAGCCAATGGTCAGTGTAGCAGTTAGCACTCGGCATAACTCTGGTATATTCAGCACATCTTTCATATCTCTCTGGTATACAAGGATGTAATCCAGTAGGTGCTAGTGCTTGGAGCGTGGGTGCCTCTATGTTGTTTTGAACCTGTTTATTTTTTTTGTTAGAAAAGGTGTTGGTGATGGCCAGGGAGTGCTCAGTGCATAGCTCAAGGAGCAACTGGTTGTTGTCATTGCAGTTGCCTATCCCATGTCGTCCGAGCACACCAGGCCAAATGGCATGATCTCTGCCAACCCTTACGTTGAAATCGCCCATGATGACAACTTTGTCAGAGCTGTTGGTTTCCTGGATGAATGCCTTCAGTTCATTGTAAAAGGATTATTTTGCAGTAGGGTCTGCTTGCAGCTTTGGGACATAGGCAGTAATGATGGTGAGTAACTGGTTGTCTTGCAAGGGTGACCAACAGAGTGACCAACTGGGAGACCTTCATGATGGTTAGCGATGTTGTTTTTTATCATGAAACCAACTCCCGACAGCCTGTTATCAACTTTAGCTCTGGCAGACCAGTATATATGTGCCTATCTGGCGATGTTTCTACTGCAAAAAGGATGTTGAAATAGAATAATAGAGCATGGTGGAGCTATTGGTTTTGAAGAAATGGAATGAGAATGAGCAAGGACATGGCAGTGATTTTGGGTTCAGTCCCACAACATGACACCTTGGGTATCTTCTACTGTAGCCAAAGTTGATCAATGTCTTGTGAGTGCACATCAACATGAGATATTCTTTTCCACAAAGTTTGATCATCAACAGCAGAGTTTAGAGAGCAAAGGTCATGTCCAGTCCATAAGTTGACATAATCAACCAGCATTTTGGCTGTTGACCTCAGCTTCTCTTACCAGCTAACTTTCCTTTTAGACATAACTTACTCACACCACGAGTTGATCTTTTGATATGACTATACAGTTTAAGTACTCTTGACTTGATAACTGATGTGATTGGTTTAAGCTTGGTAATGTTGAGTAGCTCATTGATAGAGATATGGTCCTTGAGTTGTTTGATAGTCATAATCCTCATGATGTGGTTTTGGAATGTAGAGAGCTTTTGAAGTGACCTTGTCATCCAGTTAACACAATCAAGACCATATAATACAACCAGGGTCATCAGCCAAGAAATGATATATATATATTATTCTGCTCTATCTGTTTTTTTTTTCAAAATTTTTATTCTTTTTCCATAACTTCCATGTCTACACTTCATTTCGAATATACATCCCTCCTCACTCCATCTGCGAATATATATATATAAATATATACAGCCCTATCTCTGGATTTCATCTGTTTCTACTATTGTTTTGACAAAGTTCAAAACAAGTAATGTGAATTCTTTTCAGCCTCCTACCATCTCCCTCTGTTAGTCGTTCATTCATTCAGACATATATTTATTATTTCTCATGTTGAAAATATTGTTCTATTTTTCCTAGGTCTTCTCTTAAAGTCATCCATTTCCCTCCCACCCACCCCCACTCACCACCATAGTTATTTGGACCAATCAAAACTCAGCAGTATATAGTATGTTTCACTAAACCAAATTTCTATGACAAAAGCCACTACTTCGGCTACTACTCCTCCTAAACATTATTATAGACCTGGTTGTAGCTCTGTATGATGAATGGGCTACAGAGATAGAGAGTTGGAGCACTCATAAAGATGAAAATGGATTCACCTCCCATCTCTGGTCAACTATGCAAATACTCCATTTTATTTCAGGCATGGAAAACCAAAGCCTACACAAATCTATCTCCCACTCTCCTCCCCGAGCCTTCATCCTCTTCTTCCCTACTCTCTCTCAGAGTTGGTACCATGAATGTAGGCATGATGAAAGGTTGATCAAGTGAGATTGTTGAGAGCTTGAAAGAAAGTTGATGTTTCCTGTGTATAAGAGACTATATGGAGGGTAGGGTCAGCTAGATTCATTGTGAGCAAAAAACAATGCTACAAATTTTTCTGGGTGGGTAATGACAACAGGCTAGGTGTAATAGGAATTATGTTAGCAGAAAAATGGCTAGATAAGGTAATTGCTGTAAATAGAGTGAACAACAGAATCATTAAAATTACACTAGTTCTAAATAGAACAACCATGTCAATTATATCTGTTTATGCACCCCAATATGGTCTACCAGATGTTATAAAAGACAGGTTCTATGAGTCCCTAATGCACACTACTTCCCAAATAAGCAGCAGTGACTACACAATTATTGCTGGTGATGTTAATGGGCATGTTGGACAACACTGTGATAGCTATGGTAGGATCCTTGGCGGTTATGGTTTTGGTACTAGAAACAAGGAAGGTTTCAGGATCCTGGAATTCTGTGATGCCAATGACCTAACTATCTGTAACACAATCTTCAAAAAACGAGACAATCACTTAATCACCTATAGATAGATTTTATCCTTACCAGAAGACAAAACAGAGTAGCTGTTGTAAACAAAGTCCCTTCCTGGTGAAGAATGTACCTCCCAACATAACCTAATAGTTAGCGACCTGTCTCTGTGGTGCAATCAGCGCGTTCAGCTGTTAACCGAAAGGTTGGTAGCTCAAGTCCATCCAGGGACGTAATGGTGTATTTTTGCATTAGAAACATTACTGGTGTTAGGAAGGGCATCCAGCTGTAGAAATCAAGCCAGAATTAGTTCCCTTATGAGCAAGACAAGGTCAGCCAACCGGACACTGCCCACAACAGGACAACCCATCTAATCTATGCTAGCATGGAAGAATGGACGTAAAATGGTGATGATGGTAGTCAGGGCTAGATGAACTTGACGACAGAGGATAACCTTGAGGAGAAGAATGTGGAAGTTGTAGGACCCCACAGCCAGTAACAAATTTAGAGGCATGTTACTTGATGCTTTTGACAGTAAGGAAGAGCAAATAGACATACAATATAGAGGAGCAGTGAGAAATCCTGAAAGATAACCTACTGAAGATGACAAATGAAATATGTGATTGGATCAGGCCTCTAGGGAGAAGGAGAGTGACATGGTGGTGGAACAGGACGGTGTAGGAGACAATTAAGGCCGAAAGGCGGGCATGAACAGAATGGCAGGATGGAGGAAGTAGAGAACACTATCAGGTGGCTAGGAGAGAAGCTAGGCAACAAGTGTACTTTGCAAGAAGAGAAGCAGAAGACAAAAAATGTAAGCATGTTCTGCAATGCAAGGACCAAAGCTGTGAGGTGTTCAGTATTGCGAGAGAATGTGTCAAGGAAAACTGTGATATTGTTGGGGAGGAGTGTGTCCGTGATGATAATAGAGTACTTGCCCTCACTGATGCTGAAAAGAAGGTAGCATGGAAGTGCCACTATGAGAGACTATTGAATGAGGAGAATGAATGGGATGAAAATGTTTGCCCCAACAATTGATCCAACAGAGGGACCAGCTGTGCAAGTTAGTAGTAGTATAGTAATTAAGGCAATCAAAGATATGAAGACAGGCAAAGCAGCTGGACCTTCGGAGAGAGTTGCTGAGATGCTGAAAGTGTCTGGAATGGTGGGACACACCATGGTCACCTGTGTAGTAAACCAATACAAAATGAGGTCATACCCAATGTGTGGCACAGCAGCATCATTGTCAACTGTTACAGGGGCAATGGAGATGCTCTAGAAAGAGAATATAGGGACATTACATTGGTTGACCAGGCCATGAAGGTCACAGAAAGAGTTATTACACAGCTGATTTGGGGCCGAATTAAACTTGATGAAATGCAGTTTGGATTTGTACCAGGTAAAAGTACCATGGATGCTCTCTTCCTCATAAGGCAACTGCTAGAGAAGTACCTAGCTAAAAGTAAACCTTTCTACTTAGCTTTTGTTGACTTGGAGAAAGCCTTTGACAGAGTCCCATGCTCCATTATCTGGTGGGCTCTTAGAAAACTAGGAGTAGATAAGTGGCTTGTGAGAGCTATATAAGCCATGTATAGAGGAACAATCAGCAAGGTTAGAAATTAACAATGACTGTAGTGAAGAATTTAGCGTACAAGTAGATTTCACCAAGGCTCCATCCTTAACTCTCCCCTGCTCATTATTGCCCTACAGGCTGTAACAGAAGAGTTTAAGACCGGCTGCCAATGGGAACGTCTGTATGCCAATGTTCTAACTCTCATAGCTGAATCTATGGCATATTTAGAGAAGAAATTCCAAACCTGGACGCATGTCCTAGAATCAAGAAAGGAAAATAGGGCCCAGATTCCTTCTGAGGAGTGGCCTTGCTCAGTGTGCAGGAAAGGAGTAAGTAGAAATTCCATTCTATGTCCCAAATGCAAGCTATGGGTACATAAAAGATGTAGTGGGATCACAGGCAGGCTATAAAAAAACGTAGGTTTTATTTGTGGCGAATGTTCAGGTGCAGTAAGTAGCAAGTGGTCACAGGATACTAGTTCCTTCAAATGCCTAGGCGGTTCTATAGAAATAGTTCACACTTTCCATTACCTGGGTGATGAAATCAGCAGTGGAAGATGGTGTTTCGAAAATACAATTGCCAGAGTAAGAACAGGATGGAGAAAGTTCAGAGAACTAATACCGCTGTTAGCTAGAAAAGGTCTTTCCTTTAACCTTTTAGCATTTACATTACTCTATATATACTATTGTATTTCCATGCTAAAAGCTTTACCTCACATAATTATCTCACATAATATCGAATCTATGAGATTTTGATATTTATTTTGAGAACAATACCTTAACATTAGTATGAGTGGCCAGTTAAGGCCAGTTTGAATAGAAAGAGGTGAGAGAATTCTGGCTGGATACGGTCGGTTTAAATGCTAAAGGGTTAAAATGAAGGGCAGATTGTATGATGCATGTATACGAACTGCAGTGTTACATGGTAGTGAGACTTGGGCATTGTGCGCAGAGGACCTGCGAAGATTGGAAAGAAATGAAGCATACATGCTGCGATGGATGTGAAATAGTAATATACATGAATGGTAAAGCATAAATGAACTGAGGATGCAGTATAATAGAGAGGAGATCGTGTTGGTATGGTCATGTGATGCGTATGAAGGACAACAGCTGTATGAAAAGGTGCAGGGTGATCAAAATGGATGGAAGTTATAGAGTAGGAAGACCCAGCAAGACCTGGGATAAGCTGATAAAATCTTACCTTGTACAATTGCACCTCTCAAAGAAAATGACACAGGATCAAAATCTTTGGCATTATGCAGTAATACAGAAGACCCACCTTCCCTTGTGCACGGACTCAAACATACATCTAGTAGGCACTTCTTAACCACTATACTCCCTCCCATACACCCACCCTCCTACATCTGTCCACACCACCCTTACACTATAAAGTTATGTTGGTATCACAAAAATGCATCCAGCTCACAGTGTAAGGTGGTCGTGTCAGTGTCACAACACAAAGCACCCAGCCCTCACTGTAAAGTGATCGTGTAGGAGTCACAAGAAGCACCCAGCTCACACTGTAGGGTCCTCATGTAGAAGTCACGACAAAAAGCACCCAGCCCACACTGTAAAGTGGTCGTGTAGGTGTCACGATAAAAAGCACACAGCACACACTGTAAATGTGGTTGGTGTTAGGAAGGGCATCCAGCCAGAAACAGTTCTATATGAGCAAGACATGGTCACTTGACCCAACTTTCCTCTAACGGAACAACACATCTCACCCATGCTAGTGTCGAAAATGGATGTTAAATGATGATATATATAATAGCATAAAACCTATCAAGTGCAAGTCGGAGTTCACCTTAACTCAACAGAAGGTGATCTCCAACTTGCACTTGATAGGTTTGATGCCGAATGCTGCATAGCTGGAATGAAAATCTGTGCTGTGAAAACTGAGACACTCATCCTCTCAAAGAAGCCTGCACAGTACACTCTACATGTGAATGGAGTTCCACTGAAGCAGGTTGAGAAGTTCAAGTATCTTGTGGCCATGAGTGATGGAAGGCAGGAGGCTGAATTAAATGCAAGAATTGCAGGAGCTGGTGCAGTAATGCACCAGCTTCAGAATTCGGTAATCAGAAGGGAGGTAGGTGTAAAAGTCAAAATCACTATCATCAATTTGGTATTCATGCCAACCCTTAGCTATGGTCATGAATCTAGGGTAATAACTGAATAAATATGATCACAAATACAACTGGTGGAAATGGGTTCCTCCGAAGGGTCTTTGGAGTAGCGTTAGTCTATAGAGCTTCTAGCCCTAAGATCAGAGAGTCACTGCAGGTAAAGCCGCTACTTCTCCAAATTGAGAGATCACAGCTCTAATACTATGGGTATGTGGTTTGAATGTCTCAGGAAAGAATCGCTGAACAGATGTTATGGGAGACCCGGGAGTAGTCCCTGAACATGATAGTTAGATAACATCCATGAACTCATTTCCAGCTGGATCAGTTGGAAACAGTTGCATCCGACAGGACCTGCTGGTGGGAGTGTTTAATGAACCTGCCCCCACGACCTTCTCAGGAATAAGTGGAAGAAGAACTAATGTTTTTACAAGGTTATCAGTGATAAGGTAACTAATTTTACTACAAAATATATAAACATCAAAAGGGGAAATGTAAAACAAAAGGCCTTTATTTGAAGACTAGGCATCACCACAGAAAGAACATATAGATGAATTTTTTTTCTTAAATTATGTATCTTCACATGTATCTCACATTTTAGAAAACTTTCTCAGATGTTGAAGCCAAATCTTTCTTGAAAGCTAATGTTGTTGTCAAACTTTAAATTTTTTTTCTTGTTGTCTAAATCAAATGTTTACATTAAAAATTACAAACT
Source organism: Eledone cirrhosa (assembly GCA_964016885.1). NCBI lineage: Eukaryota > Metazoa > Mollusca > Cephalopoda > Octopoda > Eledonidae > Eledone > Eledone cirrhosa. The sequence continues at coordinate 163,803,951 of OZ024743.1, forward strand.
TATTTTTAAGATAGTTATAACATAAAAAGGCAGGGAATTGCAGAGTTGTTAGAATATCAGATAGAATGCTTTGCAGTATTCGTTTCAGCTCTCTCTCTCTCTCTCTCTCTCTCTCTCAGTTCAAATCCCGCTAAGATCAACTTTGCCTTTCATCCATTCAAGGTCAATAAAAAAGTACCAGTTTAGTAATGGGGTCAATTCTTTTTCTATATCTCTTTATCACTACTATTCTTTCACTCACTCTCTATTCTTCTTCTTCACCCACTTATTCCTGAGAGAGTCATGGGGGCAGAGTCCTCAAACACTCCTTCCAGCAGGTCCTGTCAGAAGCAACCGTCTCCAACTGATCTGGCTGGATCCTCAAGCGTGACCAGTCAAGTTCATGGATGTTATCCAACCATCTTGCTCTGGGTCTCCTGCCGGTTGGTTTTGCCAATAAAATCTGTCCAGCGATTCTTTCCTGAAACATTCTGATCACATGTCCATAGTATCGAAGCTGTGATCTCTCAATCCGGAGAAGTAGCAGCTCTACCTGGAGAGACTCTCTGATCTCCGAGTTACGCATTTTATAGAGTAACGTTATTCCAAAGACCCTTCAGAGGAATCTAGTTTCGGCCGCTTGTATTCACAATCTTTCGGTCATTACCCAAGATTCATGACCAAAGGTAAGGGTTGGCACGAAAACCGAATTGTTGATAGCGAGTTTGGCTTTTACACCTACCTCCCTTCTTCTGATTACTGAATTCTGAAGCTGGCGCATTACTGCACCAGATTTTACGATTCTTGCATTTAATTCAGTCTCCTACCTTCCATGGACCTCCATTCAGTGGAACTCCATTCACATGTAGCAGGTACTGTGCGGGCTTCCTTGAGAGGACAAGTGTCTCATTTTGCAGCACTGATCTTCATTCCAGCCATGCAGCACTCGGCATCAAACCTATCAAGTGTAAGTTGAAGATCATCTTCCGTCAAGTTAAGTAACACCGTGTCTGCAAATTCCAGCTGACTGATTTTACACCTGCCACTTATGATACCACTTCCAGCCTGGCTGTGCATATCAATCCTGTTTGTGTAAATAATGAACAGGTGAGGTGACAGTATGCACCCTTGGCTGAGTCTGACTCCTACATTGAATGGTTTTGACTTAGCACTGTTTATCCAAACACAAATATTCAAGTATTTGTATAGAGACATCAGGGCAGCAGGAAGCTGACCGTCAATTCCATACTCCTGCACAGCCTTCCACAGTAGGCCCCGTGGAACACAGTCATATGCCTTTTCAAGGTCAACAAAACATGAATATACTTCTTGGCAATACTCCCACGATTTCTCGAATACCCGCCACAGTTTGAATATTTGGTCAGCTGTGCTGCGTTCGGGTGAAAACCACACTGTTCATCAACTAGCTTGGGCTCGACTATCCCCCTGCATTTCATTGCCAGACACTTAGCATAGACTTTACTGAGGAGGCTTAACAAGGAGATTCCTCTGTAATTGGAACAATCTCTTTGTTTCCCTTTTTGAAAATTGGGATTATAACTTCTGATTGCCATTGCTTAGGTTCCTTTTCTAGTGATACAGGCCACCTGGCACACATAAGTCAACCATAAGTCAACCATAAGCCACCTGGCACACATAAGTCAAAAATGAATGTGTAGGACGTGTGAAGGTACCTAGTTTTCTGGTTAGTCTGTTGTCTCATGAGTGTAAATTTGTGAGTTCAATTCTTGGCAGTCTGTTATGTCCTTCCTGCAAGTCATTCTATTTCACATTGCTTCAAACCACTCTTTTGGTAAAAAGTAAACTGTATTTGTAATTCAAAAGGACAGTCTTCCTTGTCATATATACACTGTGTCATGCTGAATCTCTTTGAGAACTATGTTAAGGATACATGTATCTGTGGAATGCTTGGCCACTTGCATGTTAATTTGACAATGGAAAAATTGAGAGACTTGTTATCAGAATCAACAGAGTAGAGAGTGAGTTAGAAAAAACAATAGAATTCAGAACAAAATGTTGTGCCATATCTAGTTATGTCACTGTATCTTTTCAGATGAAAATACTGCTGGGATTATGTCATCTCACTATGATCCCTGAGATATTAAAATATAATAATATTCCAAGCAGAATGGGTGCCAGAATACTTAGCTCTCTAATGTACACACTTATATCCCAAATAAAATAATTTCACAAGTTATTGAACCTAGTTTTTGACATTTCTTTCTCTGACCACATTAAGAAAATTACTCAGCCTGCATTTTCCACTACACAATCCACACTCATTTCAAATCATGTGAAGTCATAACATCATATGACCCCTTAGGTGTTTACTATCCAGCATGGCCACAGTTTGAGTTTATTGTTCATCAGGTAAATTACATTATATAATATTAGCTATTAAAAACTATGAATAGATTTTGTTTTATCTTGTACTTTTCTTCATTTGAACCAGGATTCACATGACCTAATGGTGATGACAGATTTAATAGGAGCAAAGGGGGCAATTCCCCACTCCTGCAGTGGGGAGGGGCTCCTCCAGCGACAGCCATAGCAATTTATTCATGCCGTCTGCTGGACTTTTCAGTCTTATCCCTTTGACAACGAGAACTATATTTTTAACAAAAAGTATTTAAATTCATCAAATTTTTTCAACGTTAGAGATGTCAGAACAATATTCTGATAAAAAGTATTTGATGTCACTCTGTAAAGTAGTTGTGTTGGTATCACAAAAACAATGCACTCAGTAAACACTCTAAAGTGGTTATGTTAGGAAGGGCATCCAGCCACAGAAACCATGAAACCATACCAAATGTGTAATGAATTAACAAGATGATGTCGCTCTGGTCTCGGACTGTGACAACCCATCCAACACATGTTAGTGTGGAAAGTGGGCGTTATTACTTGCGCCAAACTTTGATATGTAAAATTGGGGGTTTGGTATGTATTCTATTTTTTTGTGTATGGGGGTCCTCCCCCCACAAAAAACCTGAATGCCCCAGACCTACTAAGGTCTGAATTCAGCCCTGGGTGATGATATTTAACTCATAATGATAAGGTCATGGCTTCAGTTTCTGAACAGGGTAGCATGTTGTATTCTTGAGCAAGATGCTTCATATGTTGATTTTCATGATAGGGCTAGAGCTCACAATCATTTAAAAATGAGATAAAACCTTGTGTGAGCTGTAAATTTTATTTCTTCATTTTCTGAGGTTAGGCCTTGTGTCAATATAACATTGACCAACCCTTGTTAGCAAGGAAAACTTATGTTAAATGATGATGATGACTCCATGAATCGTGGTTTCTTCTTCCTTTCTCTCCACCCACAATAACAGAAACACAACAGGTACTTAGTGCTGCTCTTCATCCTCTAACATATAAAAATGAAAAACAAAATCTAGTCATGGACTGGGAGATTTTAAAGGGTTTTTTTTATTATAAACATGCACAGTTACACAGGAAATTAACTTTGCATGGGGGCCCCTGGCTGAAGATTTTCAACAGGGCCTTTGCATCAAAAAATTATCAACAAAAGATTATTTCTAAGTCCTTTAAGTACTATTTAGCCCTGGGTACAGTTCATTAACCCCCCCACCCCACCCCCCCACACACACACACACACTTTTAATCTTCTACTGCAGTTCCAAGTCAGAAGGATCTTTGTTTACAAATATCACTTCCTGCAATGTCGAATGCAAAAAGAAAAGTGGGGGACACACGTGTGCGTGTATATAACAGACTTCCTTACAGTTGCATCTGCCAAGTCCACTCCTAAGGCTATAGTCTAAGACACTTGCCCAAAATGTCATACAGTGAAAACCTAAGACTATATGGTTGCAAAGAAAACTTCTTAACAACACAACACAGCCATATACTTATATATATATATATATATACCCCTCTCTCTCTATATATATATGTGTGTGTGTATACCCCTCTCTCTCTATATATATATATATCTGTGCATACATATATACCTGTGTGTGTGTGTGTATTTGTTTGTTATCATAAAACAGATAGATAAGGCTTATCTTAAGAATTAAACACACTTCAAGGTAAATATTAAACAAAGAAACCTCTGCATAGTTGTTCAACATGCTAAAAATTACTGACAGATCTTCTTTAAATGACACCCTATCATCTTCAAAATTGAAACACTAAAAGATAATGTAGCCCATGGTACATTATGCTTGACAAAAAATTGGAGGGTCATAATTTAAACAGCTTTGATCATTATAGGTCTTTTCAACCAGAGCTGACCTAGAGCTAAACAATAACAACTATTACAGGGATCCTTCAAAATATGAAGGGTGTTTAGAACAGGGGTCTGAAACTCAAGGCTCAAAAGGGCCATTAAGTCTTGCGGGAGAGGCACAGTGAGCTAAATGTGAGATGAGGTGGGCTGGGCATGATTTCCATCACTTACAGTGCTAACCTTCAATACAGCTGATAGGCTGCTATTTATTTTTCCATCAAAATGAATACACTTATGATAGTAAGTGGGATATGTGAATCAGTACAAAATATAGGGGAAGAAATTTTCTTTAAACCTCTAAACTGGCCATATCCAGCCAGAATTCTCTCACCTCTTTCTGTTTAAACCAGCAGTAACTGGCCACTCATACCTATGTTAAGGTATTGTTCTCAAAATAAATATCAAAATCTCATAGATTCGATATTATGTGAGATAATTATATGAGTTACAATCTTTACCACAAAAATATAGTAGTAAATATAGAGTAATGTAACTATTAAAGGTTTAATTTTGTTTTTACTTATAGTAAATTCACTTTTTCCCCCCGTTTTCACTTTTGATAAATTCCAATTTTTTTCATTTTATTGTATTTCATTGGTAAAAAATACTATAAATTGTACTATAAATATTATTAAAACAGGGACAAATTTTAAGAAAATATTAATCATGAAAATTGTTCTGCCATAGGCCATAGAAAAATAGTTTGCAGACCACATGCGAACCTAGTTTACTAAGACTTTGGAATAGTGTTATTTCTTGTGTGATGGTGCGTGGATTAGTGGTGAGGGTGTTCAGCAGCTCATGATCATAAGGTTGTGAATTGAATTCCTGGTGGCCATGTTGTGTCCTTGATCAAGACACTTTATTCCACATTTCTCCAGTTCACTCAGCTGGCAAAAGTGAATTGAACTTGTAATTCAAAAGGCTAGCCTTGTCACACTGATCTCCTTCAGAACTATATCTAGGGTGAAATGATCAATCACTTGCACATTAATTTCACAAGCAGACTGTTCCGGCAGAGTTACAGCACTCATACACACACATTTCTCTAATCTATGAGTACATATGACCTCTTGTATTAACATGCTGAAGTTATTTCTCCAATGGACTTTGCTATTATGAAATTGATAATACTTTGAAAGAGATCCAGCTATTATATAATTTTATGCTTGATAGAGGATATAAATGTGTGAGTATAAGCTTTTCAAAAGCATCTGACAAGAGTTTCAACTGAAGTGGTGGTGGCAGTGGGAATAAGATTTAGACACATTGTGTAATATATTAATGGCGGTGGTGATGGTGGCGGTATGTTTTGTAATATATTTGTGGTGATGGTGGAGGCGGTGGTATATATATATATATATATGGTAACCACGGTGATGGCAGTAATAACCTATTTTGTAATATATTCATAGTGATGACAGAGGTGGCAGTATATTTTATAAAAAAGGATGTGGTGACGGTGGCGACAGTATATTTTGTAATATGTATGTGGTGACGGTGGCGACAGTATATTTTATAATATGTATGTCATGTCAGTGGTGGCAGTATATTTTGTAATATGTATGTGGTGACGGTGGCGACAGTATATTTTATAATATGTATGTCATGTCAGTGGTGGCAGTATATTTTGTAATACATTCATGCTGACGGTGGAGGTGGTGGGGGAAGTGGAAGTGATGGTGGCGGCATTGGCAGCAGAGTTGGTGGCGATGTCAGTGTGTTAGATCCAATATATATATAGAATGTCCCACAAAAATGTATGCACCTGTACAGGCAATATTTATTAGAATGCTGTTGAAGTGTGTATACATTTTTTTAAACACACCCTGTAAACATATGTATATATATATATATATATATGTAATATACAATGTTACATTGATAAACTATGTAACAGATCTGGCTCAGCCAAAATTAGCCATGGCTCATTCTTTCTTATCAAGCTGTTCAAAGCTATTGTGTTAAAAATTCAAGGCTGTCTCTTATCAAGTTTCACTCATGGTGAATTGCTTCTTATGGTGGAAGGGGCACATATATGTATGTATGTTTGTGTGTGTGTGTGTGTGTGTGTGTGTGTGTGTGTGTGTGTATATGTATGTGTGTGTATGTATATGCATATACATTACATATACATATATATGTGTGCGTGTTTCTTTTTTGTGTGCATTTATATGAATATATATACATATATATCTATGTGTGTGTGTTTGTGTGTGTATATATACACACACACACACACACGTTTTCCCTGCTTGCGAGGGTTGGACGAGTTTTCAGAGACCAAGTCACTAAATTGAAAATATTGATCTCTCATGACTAGGGTCCCTGCATTTTGTAAACATACATTCCCACACTTGACAGAGTGCATTTTATCATGGCACCAGTACTAGAGATGTTGTCATGCCCTTGACACAATTGACGAGTCCTCCTAACTCTTTGTTTGGCAAGTTTTCTGTGACTGCATGCCCTTCCTATCACCATCCACCTCACAGGTTGTACTAGGTGCATTTTATCATGGCACCTGTATTACTGTACTAGGTGTGCTTTATTCTAGCACCAGCACTAAAGAGGTTGTTGCATGTTCATGCAGACTAATGAGTTCTCTCAAACCCTATATTGTCGCTGTTTGATCAACAACATTGTAGCCTCAGGTCTCTCACCATGTTAGTCACAGTATTTATACTGATAAATGGGCCTTTTGTATTTTAGCTTATCACTCATCAACTTTATCCTGTGTCATCTCCTTTGTGAGGTTCAGTTTCTTGAGATAATTCTTCACAACTTCAATCCAAGTCTTCCTTAGTCTCCATTTTCCACAGGTTCTATCCACTTCAAGCACTTGGCACCTTTTTATACAACCTTTGCTCTCCTTACACATCATTTCTCCTTTCCTCAGCTTTTCTCTCAGTTCACTTGTTCTCTATCAGTCATGTACACAATCATTACACATCTGGTGAAGCATGCATGCTTTATTTCTTTATAGCCACTGCAGTTTGTCTGCACTCACGGTCCATGTCTCACTGCCATACAGTTGAAGTAGAGTAACATTAACTACAAAATTTCAAGATGCCTCATATTATCCACCAAACCCTATTAAGGTGAACAGTTGAATGCAACCTCTGATCATTAGAAGTATTGGAGATTATAACCCGGAATGACTTAATAGACTCCAGGCATGACTCAAATTTTAACTGCTCACATAATACACTAAAACCATTTTCTAAGTACAGTGCATCTACCACCTAATGAACTAAATTCTACACCCCAATCAACTACAACTCTCTTCTTAGCTACATTCTATTTCCAGCAAACCAGTCCCACTGATCTCCAAAACCCATACACTAAAAACCTGATTTATTCCCTAGCAACACATACGCATCCAGAATGCTTGAAATAAAGATGAATAGCTCTCTGCCCAGAATGCTCATAAAATCCACACTGATAATAATATCATAAGGATATAATTTTATTAAAGAAATCCCATCTACACAAGCCGAACTCATGAGCTCTCCATATACAACTTATATACATAAAATCCTATCAAAGTGACATATAATTGTTTCTACTTTTGGCACAAGGCCAGTAATTATCCCAGTGCATTACTGGTACTTTATTTTATCGACTCTGTAAGGATGAAAGGCAAAGTTAACCTCGGCGGGATTAACTTTGCCGTTCATCCTTACGGGGTTGATAAAATAAAGCACCAGTAATGCACTGGGATAATTGCTGGCCTTGTACCAAAAGTAGAATAATATAGGCGTAACTCTATGCTGCAAAGCATGGCATACGACCCTCTACCAATACTGCCAAAAGCAACATATAATATATCACAGATACCTCTTAGAATTTGTTACCCTGACAAGGGTCACAATAAATTCCCACCCTTCTTTATAACAAAATAGCTTTTGAATAAAACACTATTAACGAATCGCACACAGATACACATGATAAGCCATTTGAACTTATAGAGTCCCACACAGACAACATGTTGCCTACAAATGGTTTGAACACATATCCATGACACTAATAATTTAACAATTGGAAGATAATTTCAACTTTATTAACATTGAAGTATACTTATTAACATATTAGGTATTTTAACTATAATTATATTAACTGTAAGTAATTTAGTACTGCTGTTGCAATTGGATACACATAGCCACTTACTTAAAATAAAATGAATGTACAACGATCGGATTACAGTCACTACCTAGACCGTCCCATCAATCCTCAAGCATTGATTGGTCAACTACCTATAAAACCTATCTCCCACCCACACAGGTAATACCACTTGGCACAAAATGAAGTAATCCATTGCATAACAATTCAGATTCCATAAGCTAAGAATTTTTTTGCTGTATTGAAACACGTGTTACAATTATTAATAATTATTTATAAATGAAATATTGAATATCAACATCTCTGCCTCGTAATTTTTTTTTAACTTATGTTTAATATACATATATATATATTTATGTGTGTATGTTTGTATATATATATATACATATATACATACATATATATACACACACACACACATATATATATATAAATGTAAGTATGGGTTATATCGAATAATAATAATATTCGATTCGTTTGCAATCATCAAGAGGAAGTGTGAGTGTACTTGAAATTAACAGTAATTATTTAAAAACTCAAATGAAAGGAATAGCTGTTAAAACAGTCGAATGCTGTAAATGACAATAACATGTAAGTCAGGTAAAAATACTCCTGAGGACAGAAATCAGTGACTAGTAGTTGGTAAAGAGAAAGGTAAAGTTGTGAGGTGAGTGCCAGGCAGATAAAACAAAGATGTTTGTGAGAGGGGTGTGTTGGCACTAACTAGTGACAAGTGATGAGTAAATAAGAAAGAAAGAAAGCAAGACAAATGGAGATTAGGGTTACAATAAGGGTCAAGATTAAAGTTATAAATGATACAAAAATAACAAATGCATCTGACCTCATCCACTTTCAATCTGACCTGCAGATTTTGCACAAATTAATTGAGAACCACAATGTTTTTATGCCAGCTCATGCAACAGAAAATAAAGATTTCTGCTGTTTATTTGTTAATTGTCAAAGTTCTTTCGTCACACATTCTGTGAGTACTTTGTTACTTTGTGTCTCTTTGTTCTGTCTTACACCATCTTGTCTTTATGAGCTGTGCACGTGTTACATCCATGTTTGTGTGTGTTTTTCCTCTCTCTCTACTCTCCTTCTTGTCACTAATTAGTTGTTATCCTAATTTTTGTATTCTATGTGGGTGTGTGTGGTAGGGGAGGGGGTCTGTCAATGTATTTTATTAGTTTTGTTCTTGTGTCTTTATATTGTCCTTAGACACTATGTTGTGAGGTTGTTAATATTGCATGTGTGCTTTCTATTTGATGCATCTGTTCCGTGTATAGATATCTACACACCAAACAGATGCAATGCTCTGACAGATTACAAAAGTTACAAACATAAATGAACTCTGACCAAAATTAAGCAGAAAGCACAACCCTACAACATAGTGTCTAAGTACAATATAAAAACACATAAAACTGGTGTAAGACAGAACAAAGAGGAGGCAGAATGTGTGACAAAAGAGCTTTGATAATTAACAACTAAACAAACATCCAGTTATTAAACTAACCAATGGAAAATTATAATAATAAATTGAAGCTCAACTGGTGCATATGTTTTTATTAGCAGCATGACCCAGCCAAAGTGTGACAATATCTGTTTCAAGACACGTTTTCACTTCAACAATCTTCCACAAATACAAAAACAAAGTGTGCGTGTGTATCATCATCATAGTTTTTATGTCCACTTTTCTATGCTTGCATGGGTTGGATGGGTCCTTTTCAGTACAGTATCTCTCCACATGTCACTTTGCTTCATCAACCTCTCTGTGAGTCTCAGTGATTTGAGGTCAGCTCTCACAACCTCTGCCCAGGTCATTTTTGGTCTACCTCTACTGTGGCCTCCTTCCACTGGCATTTCTTCACCCAACGATCATTGTCCATGTGCATCACATGTCCAAACCAACACAGTCTTCTCTCCTGCACATTATTTTGGATTCTTCTTCAATCCAGCTTCTCCCTCAGTTCATCCAAGCTCTGCCTTTCTCTTACACTTACATTGCACATCCAACGAAACATGGCTGCTTCATTTCTCTCCAGTCTATGCATGTCTTCTGCAGTCACAGCCCATGTTTCACTACTATGCAGCATTTCACTTTACACACAGGCGACATACAGTTGTCCCTTTGTACAAAGGGAGAAACCTTTTGACAACAACAGTTGGAGTAGCTATCTGAATTTTTTCCATCCTATCCTTATTCTAGCTATTATGCTCTCAGTGCACCCTCTTCCATTGCTAATTACGTTGCCTAGATAGTAGAAGTTACCAACCACTTCTATGGGTCCTTCCTGTGACTGGAATAGGCTAACATTACTACTTATCTTCCACTTGGTTACTCCTGTGCTTCCTCTATAAACAGTCTTCCCTTCCTATTAACTTATTCATTATCTCACTTCATCTCTTGTGTACCCAAGATTTAGATTGTGTACATTGTATGGAGTTTATGCCTACTCCCTTTCTACATATTGAGCAGGGCCACTTCCCTGAAGGAATCAGGGTCCTATCTTCTCTCCTACTCACTAGCACTTTAATTTTGGCTAAGTTTACTCTTAGATCTCTTGATTCTAAATTTTGTTTCCATAGTCGGAACTTATTTTCTCGGTCTTTAATGGATTTGGCTATACGGACCAAATCATTTGAATAGAGAAGTTGCCATGGGCAGCCTGTCTTAAACTCCTGTTATAACTTGGAGAACTATAATGAATAGTAGTGGGATAAGAATCAAACGTTGATGAACTATAACTTGTACCTTGAATTCCTCACTAAACTAATTTCCTACTGTCACTTTGCTGACAATTCTTCTGTACATAATTTGCACTCCTCTCACCAATCATTCTTCCACTCCTAAGGACCACCAGATAATCGAGGAGCTCTGTCAAAGGCTTTTTCTAGGTCAACAAAAGCTAGGTATAGTGGCTCATTTTGGGCTAAGAACTTCTCTTGTAGTTGCTTCACTAAAAAGATGTCTGTATGGAATGAAACCAAACTGCATCTCATCTAATTTGACTCTTTATGTTATATTTATATATACTAGCAGAAAAACCGCCCTTCGGGTGGTTTTCTGCTGGCATTTGTAGTGAGCGTATTGATTTTATACACAAATATATATGCTTATAGATATATGTAAATTGAAAAGTAAATTGACAATATCTTCTTCTTTGCCCATTTATTTCTGAGAAGGTCATGGGAGCAGAGTCCTCCTCAAACACTCTTTCCAGTTAGTCTGTCAGAAGCAAACATCTCTAACTGATCCAGCTGGATCCCAAAGCATGACCAGCCAAGCTCATGGATGTTATCCAACTATCCTGCTGGTTGGTTTTGCCTGTAAAATCTGTCCAGCGATTCTTTCCTGAGACATTCTAACCACATGCCCATAGCATCGGAGCTGTGATCTCTCAATCCGAAGAAGTAGCAGCTCAACCAGGAGTGACTCTCTGATCTCTGAGCTATGCCCTTTATTGAGTAACGTTACTCCAAAGACCCCTCTGAGGAACTTCATTTCTGCCGTTTGTATTTGCAATTGTATTCTTTCGTTCATGACCCTTAGTAAGGGTTGGCAGAAAAACCAAGAAGACAGCGAGTTTCGCTTTTACACCTACCTCCATTCTTCTGATTACTGAATGCTGAAGCTGGCGCATTACTGCATCAGCTTTTATAATTCTTGGACTTAATTCAGCCTCCTGCATTCCATCACTCATGATTCTTGAACTTCTGCAGCTGCTTCAGTGGAACTCCATTCACATGTATATAAATTTAAGCGACTTCTGTCCATCCGTCCATCACAAAATGTGTGTGTGTGTTTGTGTGAATGTATGTGTATGTCTCTAACTTATTCACGGTGACACATACACACATATATATATATGACACACATCTCTAATTTTAAAATGCCGACAAACTCACACACACGCACATACTGTTCTATTACCACTGAAGAGCTTTGGCCCGGGCAAACATCCCCTCAATTTTGAAACCGTCTGGGTTGTCCAGAATTGATGGGAAAATACCTGACGGTCTTACCCTGTCATCCTGATCAAGAGGCAGATGCCTTGTCTGGGACATCACAGTTAGTGACTCTTTTGCTTCTTCCAACATCCTGGATGCAGCAGTAAGGCCTAGAGCCACAGCGTCCACAGCTGAGCAGAGCAGAATCCTAAAATACCTGTTGGCTAACTACATTTTCCAGCCTGTGGCGTTCGAGACATTTGGGGAAGTCGGGCTACTGACTCCGAGATTCTTATCGTCACTGGCGGCTCCCCTAATAGAGGTAACTGGTGATGTTCATGAAGGCGCTTGGTTGTTCTAGTACCACAGCCTGGCCATCACCCCAGGTAACACTGCAAGTGTACTGGCTTGCCTCAAAAATTATTAGAGAGGTTTCCCAGTGCTCCCTGCGATATTATCTTTTGCTCTGGTAGTAGCTCACTGGTCCACCCTTTTCGCCTGCCTTTTGTTGCATGTGATCCTAGATGTATATATTACCTGCTTGTGAGTTGTATGTGGTCCTAGGTGTGTGTATTACCTGCTTATGAGTTGTATGTGGTCCTAGATGTGTGTATTACCTGCTTGTGAGTTGTATGTGGTCCTAGGTGTGTGTATTACCTGCTTGTGAGTTGTATGTGGTCCTAGGTGTGTGTATTACCTGCTTGTGAGTTGCATGTGGTCCTAGATGTGTGTATTACCTGCTTGTGTGTTGTATTTGGTCCTAGGTGTGTGTATTACCTGCTTGTGTGTTGTATTTGGTCCTAGGTGTGTGTATTACCTGCTTGTGAGTTGTATGTGGTCCTAGGTGTGTGTATTACCTGCTTATGAGTTGTATGTGGTCCTAGGTGTGTGTATTACCTGCTTGTGAATTGTATGTGGTCCTAGGTGTGTGTATTACCTGCTTATGAGTTGTATGTGGTCCTAGATGTGTGTATTACCTGCTTGTGAATTGTATGTGGTCCTAGGTGTGTGTATTACCTGCTTGTGTGTTGTATGTGGTCCTGGATGTGTGTATTACCTGCTTGTGTGTTGTATGTGGTCCTAGATGTGTGTATTACCTGCTTGTGTGTTGTATGTGGTCCTAGGTGTGTGTATTACCTGCTTGTGAGTTGTATGTGGTCCTAGATGTGTGAATTAGTTGCTTGTGAGTCGTATGTGATCCTAGATGTATATATTACCTGCTTGTGTGTTGTATGTGGTCCTAGATGTATATATTACCTGCTTGTGAGTTGTATGTGGTCCTAGATGTGTGTATTACCTGCTTGTGTGTTGTATGTGGTCCTAGGTGTGTGTATTACCTGCTTGTGTGTTGTATGTGGTCCTAGGTGTGTGTATTACCTGCTTGTGTGTTGTATGTGGTCCTAGATGTGTGTATTACCTGCTTGTGAGTTGTATGTGGTCCTAGATGTGTGAATTAGTTGCTTGTGAGTTGTATGTGATCCTAGATGTATATATTACCTGCTTGTGTGTTGTATGTGGTCCTAGATGTATATATTACCTGCTTGTGAGTTGTATGTGGTCCTAGATGTGTGTATTACCTGCTTGTGTGTTGTATGTGGTCCTAGGTGTGTGTATTACTTTCTTGTGTGTTGTATGTGGTCCTAGGTGTGTGTATTACCTTCTTGTGTGTTGTATGTGGTCCTAGGTGTGTGTATTACCTGCTTGTGTGTTGTATGTGGTCCTAGATGTGTGTATTACCTGCTTGTGAGTTGTATGTGGTCCTAGATGTGTGAATTAGTTGCTTGTGAGTTGTATGTGATCCTAGATGTATATATTACCTGCTTGTGTGTTGTATGTGGTCCTAGATGTATATATTACCTGCTTGTGAGTTGTATGTGGTCCTAGATGTGTGTATTACCTGCTTGTGAATTGTATGTGGTCCTAGGTGTGTGTATTACCTGCTTGTGTGTTGTATGTGGTTCTAGGTGTCTGTATTACCTGCTTGTGTGTTGTATGTGGTCCTAGGTGTGTGTATTACCTTCTTGTGTGTTGTATGTGGTCCTAGATGAGTGTATTACCTGCTTGTGTGTTGTATGTGGTCCTAGATGTGTGTATTACCTGCTTGTGAGTTGTATGTGGTCCTAGATGTGTGAATTAGCTGCTTGTGAGTTGTATGTGATCCTAGATGTATATATTACCTGCTTGTGTGTTGTATGTGGTCCTAGATGTATATATTACCTGCTTGTGAGTTGTATGTGATCCTAGATGTATATATTACCTGCTTGTGAGTTGTATGTGATCCTAGATGTATATATTACCTGCTTGTGTGATGTATGTGGTCCTAGATGTGTGTGTTGTATGTGGTCCTAGATGTGTGTATTACCTGCTTGTGTGTTGTGTGTGGTCCTAGATGTGTGTATTACCTGCTTGTGAGTTGCATGTGGTCCTAGATGTATATATTACCTGCTTGTGAGTTGTATGTGGTCCTAGATGTGTGTATTACCTGCTTGTGTGTTGTAGGTGGTCCTAGATGTGTGTATTACCTGCTTGTGAGTTGTATGTGGTCCTAGGTGTGTGTATTACCTGCTTGTGAGTTGTATGTGGTCCTAGGTGTGTGTATTACCTGCTTGTGTGTTGTATGTGGTCCTTGATGTGTGTATTATCTGCTTGTGAGTTGTATCTGGTCGTAGATGTGTGTATTACCTGCTTGTGAGTTGCATGTGGTCCTAGGTGTGTGTATTACCTGCTTGTGAGTTGTATGTGGTCCTAGATGTGTGTATTACCTGCTTGTGAGTTGTATGTGGTCATAGGTGTGTGTATTACATGCTTGTGAGTTGTATGTGGTCCTAAATGTATGTGCTACCTGCTTGTGTGTTGTATGTGGTCCTAGATGTGTGTATTACCTGCTTGTGAGTTGCATGTGGTCCTAGATGTGTGTATTACCTGCTTGTGTGTTGTATGTGGTCCTAGATGTGTGTATTACCTGCTTGTGTGTTATATGTTGTCCTATATGTGTGTATTACCTGCTTATGTGTTGTATGTGATCCTAGGTGTGTGTATTACCTACTTGTGAGTTGTAAGTGGTCCTTGATGTGTGTATTACTTGCTTGTGTGTTGTATGTGGTCCTAGATGTGTGTATTATCTGCTTGTGTGTTGAATGTGGTCCTAGGTGTGTGTATTACCTGCTTGTGTGTTGTATGTGGTCCTAGGTGTGTGTATTACCTGCTTGTGAGTTGTATGTGGTCCTAGATGTGTGTATTACTTGCTTGTGTGTTGAATGTGGTCCTAGATGTGTGTATTACCTGCTTGTGAGTTGTATGTGGTCCTAGGTGTGTGTATTACCTGCTTGTGTGTTGTATGTGGTCCTAGGTGTGTGTATTACCTGCTTGTGAGTTGTATGTGGTCCTAGATGTGTGTATTACCTGCTTGTGTGTTGTATATGGTCCTAGGTGTGTGTATTACCTGCTTGTGAGTTGTATGTGGTCCTAGATGTGTGTATTACCTGCTTGTGTGTTGTATGTGGTCCTAGATGTGTGTATTACCTGCTTGTGTGTTATATGTGGTCCTAGATGTGTGTATTACCTGCTTATGTGTTGTATGTGGTGCTAGGTGTGTGTATTACCTGCTTGTGTGTTGCATGTGGTCCTAGATGTGTGTATTACCTGCTTGTGTGTTGTATGTGGTCCTAGATGTATGTATTACCTGCTTGTGTGTTGTATGTGGTTCGAGATGTGTGTATTACCTGCTTGTGAGTTGTATGTGGTCCTAGATGTGTGTATTACATGCTTGTGAGTTGTATGTGGTCCTAGGTGTGTGTATTACCTGCTTGTGAGTTGTATGTGGTCCTAGGTGTGTGTATTACCTGCTTGTGAGTTGTATGTGGTGGCGGTGGAATATACCGGAAGCATTGAAATTTGAATCTTTTAAAAGAAGTGAATCTTGAAATATGCAATAAAATGATTTATCATTAATCATTTGTTACGAAATTGAGTAGATAAATTATGTAATATTCATTCATTATCTATTCAAAGTAATCCAACTTATTTTACTAACGAAATTAAAAAATATATTCTGGATGCTGTCCCGCACTCCTCCCTTTATTATGGTTAAAATATCATTACAAATTAGTGAATGACATGTCGATATGTAACACAAACTTCAACAAACCCGGCCACCATCACATATAGATCAGGGGAGCATTCTAGTCAGATAGATTTTATACTCATCAGAGAACGTGACAGATGGACGTAAACACAAAAGCCTTCCCTAGTGAGGAATGTACCTCCCAACATAGCTTAGTTGTCAGCGACCTCACAGTCAGAACTAGACGAACCTGGAAACAGAAGCCAACCTGGAGAAGAAAGATCTGGAAGCTGAAAGACCCCTTAACAGATTTAAAGATATTTTACTCAATGCCTACAACAGTAAAGAAGAACAGATAGAGACATTCAATGTAGAAGAGCACTGGGAGTTCCTAAAAAATAACTGACTAAAGGCAATGGATGAGATCTGTGGTTGGAGTAAGACCACAGGCAGGAGGAGAGTGACTTGGTGGTGGAACAATAAGGTAGATGAGGCAGTTAAGGCCAAGAGACAGGCATGGAAAGATTGGAAGAATGGGGGAGGCAGGGTACATTACATAGAGACGAGGAGGGAAGCTAGGCGACAAGTATACTTAGCTAGGAGGGAAGCAGAGGATAGAAAATTCAAGCATGTTTTGCAACGTGAGGACCAGAAACAGGAGGTGTTCAAGATTGCGAGGCAGTGTGTCAGAGAGAATTGTGATGTCATTGGAGAGAAGTGTATCCGGAATGATAAAGGTGAGCCTGCCCTCACAAGTGCTGAGAAGAAAGATGCGTGGAAGAGCCATTATGATAGGTTACTAAATGAGGAGATTGCATGGGAAGAAAAGACCCTACCCCAAGTAGACCCTATAGAGGGGCCGGCAGTACAAGTCAGCAGCATCGTAGTAAGTAAGGCAATCAAAGATATGAAGATGAGGAAGGCAACCGGTCCATCGGGTATAGCTGCCGAGATGCTGAAGGCATCTGGGTCGGTAGTTCACACCATAACCATACGTATTGTTAACCAGGTAATACTAGGTGTCATACCAAAGGATTGGTACAGTAGCATTATTGTCAACTGCTACAAGGGTAAAGGTGATGCACTAGATAAAGGAAACTATAGAGGTATAAAGCTGATGGACCAGGTCATGAAAGTAACAGAAAGAGTTCCCAGTGCTATAATCTGGTGGGCTCTTAGAAAACTAGGAGTGGATGAATGGCTTGTGAAAGCTGTACAAGTCATGTATAGGGGAGCAGTCAGCAAAGTTAGGATTAACAATGAGTATAGCGAGGAATTTAGCGTACAGGTCGGTGTCCACCAGGGCTCTGTTCTTAGCCCTCACCTGTTCATCATAGTCCTGCAGGCAATAACGGAGGAGTTTAAGACCGGATGCCCATGGGAACTCCTGTATGCTGATGACCTCGCACTTATAGCTGAATTTATGGTAGAACTAGAGAAGAAATTCCAAACTTGGAAACAGGAACTAGAAAGAAAGGGTCTCAAAGTCAACCTGACAAAGACTAAGGTCCTTTTAAGTAGACGAGAAAACAGAACCCAGATCCCCTCAGGGAAATGGCCTTGCTCAGTATGTAGGTAGCAACTCCATTCTCTGCCCCAAATGCAAACAATGGGTACACAAGAAATGTAGCGGGATCTCAGGAAGCTTAACTAAGAATGTAGGCTTCACATGTAGAAGCTGTGCTGGGACAGCAAGCAGCAAACAGCCACAGGAAACAAGTACCACCAATCTCTGGGAGGGCTCTGTAGAAACAGTAGACAGCTTCTGCTACCTAGGTGACCTAATTAGCAGCGGAGGTGGGTGTTCGGAAAGTACAATAACTAGGGTAAGAACGGGATGGAAGAAGTTCAGGGAGCCACTGCTAGCTGCAAAAGGCTTTTCCCTCAAAATGAAAGGCAGACTGTATGATGCGTGTATCCGAACAGCAATGTTACATGGTAGTGAGACCTGGGCACTGAAAGTGGAAGACTTACGTAGATTAGAAAGAAACGAAGCCTGCATGCTCTGATGGATGTGTAGTAGTAATATACACGAACCGCAAAGCATAAATGAATTGAGAGAGAGACTGAGCATAAGAGGAATCAAATGCTGTGTGCAGGAGAGGTGGTTACGTTGGTATGGACATGTGATGCGTATGAAGGATGACAGCTGCATAAAAAGGTGCAGAGCACTAGAAGTCATTGGAAACCGCGGAGTGGGGAGACCCAAGAAGACCTGGGATGAGGTAATAAAAACCGACCTTACCTAATTGCACCTCTCAAGGGCAATGACACACGACCGTGACCTCTGGTATCATGCAGTAATACAGAAGACCCGACTTCCCACAGGAACAAGCTGAAGCATATAGATAATATGCCCCCACCCCTCCCTCTGCAAAGTGGTCGTGGAGGTGCTACGGCAAAAAAGCCCCCAGCCTATACTGTAAAGCACCACGGAAAAAAAGCACCTAGCACTCACTGTAAATGAGGTTGCTGTTAGGAAGGGTATCCATCTGTAGAAATCAAGCCAGAATCAGTTCCTGTATGGCAAGACAAGGTCAGCCGACCAGACACTGCCCACAACAGGACAACCCGTCTAACCTATGCTAGCATGGAAGAACGGACGTAAAACGGTGATGATGATGATATATACATGTATATACACACACACACATATATATATATAAATATATACAATGATATTAAATAAATGGAAACTATATTTATAAAATCATATTTATTTTATTATATATATTTCAAGGGTACCAAGACAACATTGGTACGTTTTCATCAGATAAAATACAAAGTTTGTTTTATAAATAGAGACATACCCATGAAAATCATACCTTATCGGTTGGAAATTCACTTGATAGTGTCCAAGTCTCAGACCCATACAGCAGCACAGACTCCACTACAGCAATGAAGAGGCGGATTTTCAGGTCTTTACGAAGGTCCGACTTCCACACCGATCTCAAGCTGTGGCACGCCGCCCAGGCTTTGCTCTTCCTCTCAACCACATCATCTTCTGTATTCCCAATCTTTGCTCCCGTATATATATATATACCCACACATACATGTATCATACACTATATATATCACAATGAATATCACAAACACAATACTTAGTAGTCTCAGGTCCCAAATAATATGGGGGCTGGAAAAAAGTAGTGAGGTTGGAAAATCAATAATTTTTCTAGGTTGTCTCCCTTGATTTAAAAAAAAAAAAACAGTATTAGTCGTTTAGTTTATATATTGAGACCCCAGCCCATCCTAGTTATTTTATAATGTATGGGCTTTCTTCTAATGTTCTTTTTGCTATAACATTCTGCTGGAGATAGATGAGCAAAATTTAATAAGTGGGCGATTTCTAAAAAATTAATAAGCAGGGTGGGTATATTTGAGACCCAAGGTTTATTAATTCAAATGTTTGTAGTATTTTTCTTTACTAGTTCATTATGAAAATTTGTAATATTAAAGTAAAGACTTCAATTTTTAATGTAATGCAGACAGTGTTGTTTTGAACTGTTCAAGAATATCTTGCTAATGTGGTTTTTTTCATGTGTTGCAGGATGTTAAGAGTTAACTCTTAACATCTCGTAATGATTTGGTAAACATTTCTGTGTGGCAATCGTTGTGCTGTTTTGTACTTTCCAAACATGTCTTATTAATGCTGTTCCATGTGGTTTGTTAACTCTTTCATTAACATATTTCTAATGAAAAACTGCTTTTGATTTTCAAATCATTTTGAAAATAATCAAGAAATTAGAAGGATTTAGTAATATAACTAACTTTCTCATGATTAAATTGGTGATGGGAGCATAACATAACAAAAGTTCTTACATAAAATTATGATGGAAGGTTTTTAGATAAATATAAACACTTTTAGAATTGAAATAGAAATAATAGAAGTGTTGTCATAACGTTGACTACCCATGTTTTCCCATTCAGTGGGTTTTTATGCCCCATTATTAAACTATATTATGTACTCAATGTTACAGTGGAACTTCTGTTTCTATTTCAATTATAAACAGTTTTGTATCATAAAATCAGGAATGGTTTCATGTCAAAGGGGTTAATATCTTCATACAACTTTAAAGTACAAATAAATGTTGTCATTTAACTTTATAATCATAGATTTTAAATGAAATTAGTAGTTTGTACGATAGCAAGGCAAAAACGCTGATGTAAACAGTAAAAAGATTATAGAAATACAAAAAGTGCTTAATTTGAAAGGTGGTTGGATATCATTGATAGAGGAATTATGGATCCTTAAACACTGAAATAAAAAGAAAAACAAAAAAATTTGAAATGCTTATTGTGTTGATGGAAATTGAAAGAAGACAAGAATGGTATAATAAAATGTCCTTGTGTGCTGTCAAAGAACAGTAATGCTACACCAGAATAGAAGTGTTGTGTCAGAATATATATATCTTGCAAACTGACAAGAACAATGCCCAGCTCCAGTGTCAAATACTTAATCTGGGTCTGCTGTGGTTGGCTGACAATTCGGTTGGATAGAAAAAAACTATATTAAAAAAAGAAGGCACATGGTGTAAAAGACATTGGATAGATGTCTTTGTCTTTGCATATGTGCAGGTGTGTGTATGCATATATATATAGTGTATTATTTCAAGAAATAATCCGCTTAGTCTAATAAAGTCAAAAATGAGCAATTATCCAGTTGGTGAGAAGGGTTAGTGGATTATTTATGTATATATGTATGTATGTATGTTTTTTTTTGGGGGGGGGGGGGGCTGAGAGTGAAAGACCTCCCAGTTGTTGTCACAACACGTTTCTTAGAGAGGGAAACTGGGGAAAAAAACTTGCAGCTTCGGAAGCATCCGATGATGTTGACCAGTTCTCCTTTTCGGGTAGTCTTTTCGATGCTCAGAGAGTGGGACTGGTTGAGTTCAAGGCCTTTCCCCACTTAAAAAACCTTAAAAGCACAGACATTGCTTGTTCAGGATCTGTTACAGGTTCGTGTGGCTGGCCATAGCCAAAAGGTGCACCATTTTATGTAATCTGACAAGTGATAGCAATACTCTTAGCAGAGTTTGCAGCCATCATGTATGTGTGTATGTATGTATGTATGAATGTATGTGTGATTTGTTGTCCAATTCTATCTCAGACATTTTCTTGACTTCTTCATCCTGCTTTCTCTTTCTTACTTTCCTTCTTCTGAATGGTTCTCACATGTTCTGCATCAACACCAGCCAGTAATTTTTTTGCATATTTTTGGCAAAGCATTCAAAAAGCACCAA
This sequence comes from Eledone cirrhosa, assembly GCA_964016885.1. Lineage (NCBI taxonomy): Eukaryota > Metazoa > Mollusca > Cephalopoda > Octopoda > Eledonidae > Eledone > Eledone cirrhosa. The sequence goes on from OZ024743.1 coordinate 163,825,576, forward strand.
ACTGTGCAACCCCTAAATATATTCATATCTTCTCATGTTTTCACCTGTGTAGCTTTTATATGAAATGGATTCAGGAAGCAATTGACATGAGGTGATTCCAACAAAAACATTTTCACTATAAATATGAAATACCCTAATATAGCTTCCCATCTTACTTAACCTTTTACCATTTACATTACTCTATATTTATTATTGTATTTTCACAATAAAGACTTTATCTCACATGATGTCGAATCTATGAGATTTTATTATTTATTTTAAGAAGAATACCTTAACATTGGCATGAGGGGCCGGTTATGGCCAATTTGAACAGAAAGAGGTGAGAAAATTCTGGCCAGATATGGCTGGTTTAAATGCTGAAGGGGTAAATGTTCCATATTTGGCATGGTTTCTATGGCTATATGCTCTTTCTAACATCAACTACCTTACAGTGTGTACTGTGCTTGTTTTTTTGTTGCACCACCATTCCTACTGTACAGAGTGTACTGAGTGCATATTATCATGGCATCTACTGTACAGGTTGTTACATGACCTTTTGAAAGCTTCCGATCACTCACTACATTTACTTGTTGTGTGTCACAATGCTTGTACAGGAAGACAGATCTGTATTATGGCATATTGCCAGTCAGCTCGGGTTATACTTCACAGCCTCATCCTATGCCTTCCTAGGTCTTCCCCTTCCACAGGTCCCATCTACATCAAGTGCTTTGCACTTTTTAATACAACTCTTCTTCTCCTTTTGCATCACATAGCCATTCCAGAACAATTGTCTCTCTTGTACATTACATTCAATTCTTCTTATGCTCAGCTTTTCTTTCATGTCTCACTGACATGCAACATAGCAGTTCAAACACAAACACCATATAATCTGCCAGCAGAGATAACATCTCTCTGAACTTCTTGTTCCCTAGTCTTCTTCTAGCTACAATGAGGTCTCTTAGATTGTGAAAGCTTTCGACTACTTCTGGTGAAACTTCTGAACATATAAGATAGTTTATTTCATCAGCACACTTCTGCAGACTGTTCCTATTCACCTGTCACATATGAAATTTACCTTTCCTAACAGCCAACTCATGATCCCACTTTCCTCTTCTGCATATTGAGCCTGGCCATTTACCTGGATATAACTGGTACTTTATTTTATCAACCACAGAAGGATGGAAAGTAGAGTTGCCTTTTGCAGGATTTGAACTCAGAGTACAGTGAGCTGGAAAAAATATGGTGAGGCATTTTGTCCTACACTCTAATAATTCTGCCAATTCACTACTTTTGTTTAACAGCCCTATCATTCTTAGCGTACTGGAACATTAATTAAACTTTCTGATACCAAACCATCTGAAACTGTCCCTAATGATTTTCAAATCATAGGCAATGTTTTTAATTAGAAATATAATGAAAGGGTTAAAACTGGCAAAAGACTTTTCTTTTTAATCTATTTTAATTTTTGTGTCTATCAATGTTAGAATTCTGTCCACGCTGGTTCATGACAAATGTTGAAATGTCATGTTGGCTTCTTAAGAACAGCAATAAAACAACCACAGCCACCACTGCCACAATAGCCACTATCACCCCCACAAGAACCACACAAGTCAAACCCTTACTAGCAAGGAAAACATTGTGATGATGATAGTGAACATTAACAACAATCACTACCACCACAGTAACAATAACAACAAACATTTTTAAAGATCTTAAAAATATCTTTTTAAATGTTGGAGGTTGGTGGACAGCTGAAATATATTTGAATGGAATTTTTTCTGGCTTGTGTCCTCTTTGATTTTCTGTGTATTGTGGGCCATTTCGTTTGGATGCTTGGAAGTTGCAGACGACATGTTAGTTAAAGGTGGTGGTGGTGGTAGGATGGGTGGTGGTAATAAAATAGAAGTTGCTTCAGTAACAAAATTAAAATTTTAAAATAAAAAATGTAATGATGGAAGCATCATAATTACAAAAGCAACTTAAGGAAGAAGAAAAAAAAAATTGAACAATAATGTGGTTGTGGGAAGGGGTTGATGGTGGTGGTGGTAATTATGGGAAGGAGTTGATGGTGGTGGTGGTAGTAGTTATAGTGTAATGATGATGGTGGATATAATGTAGTGGCAGTGGTGGAGGAGAGGAGTATGGTTGCATGTAGTAACAGTAGCATTGTTGTTGTCATGGAATAGTGTCTTCTTTTTTTTTTACCATTTTTCATGCTAGCTATTTCAAAAGTTCCACAAAATAAGCTGTTACTATCATCGTTATTATCAGTATTAGTGGCAGTACTGCTGCTAGTGAAAATTTGGTTGTGATGTTCAAGGGATTTTTTTTTTAAAACCCAAAACAAAAGAATTATGTTGCTAGACTTTAATCATGTTTTAGTAGTTTTAGCTTGTTGTTATTGTTTAACCCTAGGACATTCCTGATTGATCAGACCTATGATTAAAGAAGGCATGTTTGTTTTCCCTATGAGTAAAGAACCATGGACCACATTAACCAGCATGTCCTTTTCTAAGATAGTGGTTTGAAGCTGATTTTACAATTGTTTCTAGAAGGTTGGGTGATCATGTAGAGGCTTAATTACTTGTTCATGTTTTAGTTTCTTTAAAGTATATATAGGTGAAGTAAGATCATCATCAGCATTTAATATCCACTTTTCCACACTAGCATGGGTTAGGTGAGCTGTCTCGTTGTGAGACAAGTCAGATTAGGTGACCGTACCTTGCTCATACAAAACTGGTTCTGACATGGTTTCTACAGCTGGATGCCCTTCCTAACGCCAACCACTTTACAGTGTGGGCTTTTTTTGCTAGTGACACCTACATGACCACTTTACATCGTGGACTGGGCACTTTTTGTTGTGACACCAAAACGACTACTTGACAGTGTGGACTGAGGACTTGGGTGTGGGAGGTGCATGGGGATGGGGGTAGATCTAGGATGTGGGAGGTGTATAGAATAAATGATGGTGGGGAAGGTGGTGCATACTAGGTCTTCTATATTCATAAGTGTGTCTTCTATATAATGCCAGAAATCACGGTCCTGTAACATCGGCTTTGAGAGGTGAAATTATGCAAGGTCAGTCTTCCTAGGTCTTCCTACTCCATAGCTTCCATAATAAATAGACTGTGCAAGCATGGTTGTGTGGTTAAAGAACTTATTCACAACTACTGTGTTTCATCTTAGACAAGCATCTTCTACTATAGCCTCATGTTGACTAATCCTTTGTGAGTGGCATTTAGTAGAAATAAACTGCAGAAGCTCATCATATATCTCTTCTTCTTCTCCTTCGATCCCTAGCTGGTGATTGGGGGAGGTTGTCCTCTCAACCAATACTCTGCTGTGGGGTCTGCTGGATGGACTCCAATGATGATGTTCTCCCATGCTTTTCTATCCATGATACTGACCTTAGCATGGTCGAGGTTGAGGCACTGCAATTTCAGATCCTTCTCGATTTGTTTCACCCATGTCTTCTACGGTGCACTGCTCTGGATTCTCCAGTGTATGGGTCGCTGTCGTGACAAAAGTTGGTGTGACAGTCTTCCAGTGCTCATCCTACAGATGTAGCCAAACCATTGTAGCCTGTGTTGCTGGATTATGTCTTTCCACATCAAGGAAAAGAAGACAAAGGCTGATACAGTGAACTGGAGCTATGTGAAATAAAGTATCTTGCTCAAGGATACAATGCATTGCCCTGTTTGAGAATCGAACTCCCTACCTCACAATTGTGAATCCAATGCTCTAACTACTAAGCCACATGCCTTATCTGATGACTCTGTGATAAACAAGCGAAACTCCAGAGTAACAAGACTCACTATTTAGCCTTAATAAAATGAATATCGAAACTCTACTTCAGTATTGAGTACTCTTTCCTCTCAGCCATTAACCACATACATATGTGTGTGTGTGTGTGTGTATATATATATATATATATATATATATATATATATATATATAGAATGAGGAAAATGCGAAGTTGTAGATGTTAAAGAGTCCTTTATTAATAAACCTATGATGCATATTTCAATGATGATCATGATCACTTGATTATGTAACCATTCTCGTGATCTCATCAGACAGCAACATTGAGTAAAAAAGGTTTGGGTCACAGAGAGTTCAATTCAGCCAAAGATTTGTTGTTTACTGCTAATTTCAGTGTCCAACCACCACCCAGAATTCTATGATTGGGTGTCACTCCCACCTGTTTATGGTGAGACAGTAGATTGACCATTAACTGCAAAGGGTGAATATAACTTAATGTAATAGTTAATATAATTTCACATTGGAAAATAAAATTAAAGATTAAACATTAAAAGTTGGAAATTTAAAAATTTTCAAATTTCGACTTCCTAGTCATCAGTCGAATATAATAACAAACGGGTTGATGTGTATATTAGTGATAGAAATTAGAAAATTAGATTCAAAATTGGATATTAAATGTTGATAGCTAGTGATTAACAGTAGAATATTTCCTATTATCTGAAGAATCAATGGGAGAGATAGCCTATTAATTTACTCTGAAGCCAGACTACAAAAAACTGGCATCATAACGAAAAATGTCAGGTGAATTTAAAGTATAGAATGTAATAATTAAACAATCAGATAGTTGATATTCCAGTCAATCCAGTAAAGACAAATAAGAATATTTATAGAAGGAAAATGTCAGAAAAGGTATAAAGAAGAAAGGAAAAAAGGAATTATAAAGGGAAAATATGTGGAAAATGTTTAAATAGGAATAAGGTAGAGGTGACAAATCAAAATTCTCCAGGTGCAAATCCATGGTCTTTTGACACTGACAGATATAATATATATTTTCTGTATTTTTTCTAACTGATGAATCTTGTTACTATGGAGTTTCACCCTTGTTCTCACAGGATCATAAGTAAACTTTATTTTTATAAGTATGAGTTAGACAGATTGTTACGTTTTGAGGCTAGACTAGTCAGGTAACCATTTTTTGCTTGCTTTCTATGGCAGGATGCCCTCCCTAATACCAACAATTTTACAGTGTATACTGGGAGCATTGTTTCTATGACTGGATGCTCTTCCTAACACTTTACAGCATGGACTAGGTGTTTTCGTTGATGTTACGGCCCTTTACGGTCTGAGTTCAAATCCCGCTGAGCTTAGCTTTGCCTTTAATCCTTACGGGATCGATAAAATAAAGCATTAGTAATGCACTGGGGTTGATTTAATTGACTTTCCCCCTCCCCTCATATTGTTGGCCTTGTGCATAAATCAGAAATCGTTATTTTAAATGCTTATCATCATCTTAAATTGGGGATATGGTAGTTTGAGGGAGCACAATATGTGAGGGAAGAAAGTTTTTTTTCTCTGAGCTGGCATGAATTAGTCAAGGGAAGTGTGAAGAATGAGAGGGTAGAGGGCATTTGGGATAAGGTTAGGAATGTGAATAGGGTCAGGTCTGTCTACCTCTCTGATATATATCTAAAAACCTTTTATTACAACTTTATGTAAGAACCTTTGTTAAATTTTGTTCCAAATATTAGCTAAAAACACTGTGTAACATATTTTTTGTTCCCCGGTTCTAAGTGTCATTTACTGGTTTGTTATATCCCATTATTATAAAAAAAACACTATTATTTAATCAGAAGTTTGGGTTTGTGGTTAGGAGTTTGATATTTTGAAATTTTCATATTTTTCAAGAAAAAACACATTTTTTTTAAATTTATCAGTTCATATAATTAAATCAACAGAGTATATATTTATTTTATTACACAAGCTTATCAAAAGCAAACAAGTAAAAACAAATAACACTTATAAAGCAACTTATACACGTCAGAAATGACTGGATTTCCTGGATTTGCAGTTGTAGTCCAGGTCGCATTCCCACACTAGCCCCCAGATATAGTCCCCCATCATTTTTTCATTGTAGTGGCCCTGGTACCTCCGCTCTATCTCTTTCACATCTTGGTGGAATCGTTCGCCTTGTTCTTCTGAGTAGGCGCCCATATTGTCCTTGAATTTTTCCAGGTGAGCGTCGAGCATATGGAGTTTAAGCGACATCCTGCATCCCATGGCGCCAAAAGCCTTTATCAGATCCTGCACCAGTTGCTGGTAGTTTTCAGCTCTATAGTTGTCCAGGAAGCCCTTAACAACTGCCTTGAAACAGTTCCATGCTGTTCTCTCAATCCTATTGAGCTTATTGGAGAACTCGGTAGACTCAAACACCTTCTTTATCTGAGGTCCAACAAAAATTCCACCTTTGATTTGGCCTCAGATAACTTGGCGAAGAACTCAAGAAGGTACGTAAAAGCGGCTGATTCTTGGTTGAGAGCCTTCACAAACTGCTTCATCAACCCCAACTTAATGTGCAGTGGTGGCATGAGCACAATCCTGGGATCAACCAGTGGCTCCCACATGACGTTCCGGGTCCCAACTACAAATTCTGTTCGCTGCTCCCAGTTCTTTCTTTTGTAGTGGCTCTGCTGTCCCAAAGGCAGAGGAAGCATTGGAATTTGATAAAGCCTCCTTGGAGTCCAAGCAGGAAAGCCACTATCTTGAAGTCTCCAATGATTTCCCAATTGTACTGGTTGTATTGCAGAACTTCCAAGAGGACTTTCACACTGTAGTAATCTTCCTTCAGGCAGACTGAATGAGCTAGGGGCAATGTCGGGAACTTGTTTCCATTGTGGAGGAGGACAGCCTTCAAACTTGTGGTGGAGCTGTCTATAAATAGCTGCCACTCCTTGGGCACAAACGGCACCCCAATAACGTCAAACAGTCTAGGCACATCATGGCAGAAGCAGAGGCCATCCCTAAGAGTGTAAAAGCCTGAGAAAGGTTTGTGTCGACTTCTCTGGCTTGTCATCTGCATTTCCTCCCTGACCAAGTTCCACTGCTTCATCCTGGAGACGAATAGCTCTGCATTGGACTTGGTCAGACCCATATCCCTGACCAAGTCATTGACTTCTTTTTGGTTTGGGAAGTGAGGAACTTTTTCTGGTACCCCAGTATCAATAAATCTCTTTAATCCACTTTTTAACAATTTTATACTTTATTGCACTTTTATAATTTTCTTTAGGTATTACTCTTTATTTTATAATTTTAATTTAACCTGAAACATATATTAAAAAAATCATTTGATATAAGCAAATTAAACTTACATACAGCGTATGTAAATAATTCTAGTGAATAGCTTAGAATGTTTACAAACCAAAACTTTTAACTGTTTAATAGCACTTTTTTTTATTATTTGGGACCTAAGCAACACAAAAAAAAGTGATTACAAGCCAGGAACAGAGAAAAAAAAATTTTTTGTTACACAGTGTAATCAGAAATTTCAGTGTTGTAATCTAGACTTACAGCTTCCTTTTCATGCCAGTCATCATCGAGTTGAGACCTCAGCTGTCCTCGCTCCCCAAACTGCTCTTTTGCTCTATAAAATTGGAAAGCAACAGTTCACCTGAGGAAGGAGCCATGTGAGGTGTGATGGCTGTTGCAGGAGGTGTCACTGGTTATTCTTCATGGTAATGCTTTCACCATTTTGTCAGTAGGGGACAGCTGAAACCTATCACTCAGATTGCAGTGTAGAGTCTGTTGCTCCTTTCCCTTTCTTTCATTCCTTAATTTCTTTTCTCCATCTTTTTTTTCTTCTTTTCTGTCTTTTTCCTTTTTTAATTCTTGATTATTTTCAAAATGATTTAAAAATCGTAGGCAGTGTCTTTCATTAGAAATATGTTAAAAAAGTGTTAACGGGAATTTAAGTACTAACTGACATTTTTTATGTTAAATTCCTTGAATATTTCTATAAAGTTCTTTTGAAATTTCTCAGTTGGTAGTTGTTCTTCTGATGGTAGATTGCCATCTTCCCCAACACCACCATCAGTCTCCATACTGCCTTATATTTAGGGAACAGATGAATCTATTTCTGAATGTGTCTGAATTTTAGCTTGTTAGGAATAAATTAACTTTGTTATTGTGTGGGCGTATTCAAAACATTTTCTCTTGTTTGCATATAAAATGTGTAAACATAATTATTTGACGCTAAACATAGATGTTGTGACTGACAGAAGCTTCAGTGTTGGAAACTGAATGCAAACAATATAGGGTTTCAGAGAACATTTTGATCTGGATGTGACAAGCTTTCAGGCACTGGTGCTATAATAAAATGTACCAAGTACACTCTGTAGAGTGTTAGTGTTGGTGCCATGAAGAAATGTACCCAGTATATTCTGTAAAGTGTTGGTAGTGGTACCCTCCAAAATGCACCCAGTACACTTTGTAAAGTATTAGTATTGGTGCCATGAAGCAATGTACCCACAACATTCTGTGAAGTGTTAGTGTTGGTGCCATGAAGAAATGTACCCAGTACACTCTTTAAAATGTTTGTAGTGGTACCCCCCAAAATGCACCAGTACATTCTGTAACCTGATTGTCATTAGGAAGTACATCTAGCCATATAAATCATGTCAAATATGGAATGTTTGAGCAAGATGAGATCACTCCAACACTCAGATCATGACAACCCATCCAACCCATGCTGGTGTGGAGAGCAAATATAAAATATATATATATATATAACCGAAATATCTGCACAAAAGAATGCAGTCATGAGTGAATACAACAAATATGGCTATTGAAACAGTTTAAGCTTGACTGTAGGGTTTATATGTCTTATAATATCTACACTCTGCTTTCCTTAAAGTATGGAGTTGAATAACGGTCTTACTAATAACAATCAGTAAGATCTTTTTTCACTGTATATATATATATATATACATACAGTGAAATTCCATTTTAACGAGATTCACAAGGTATAAAAAAAATCATTGTGACGAAAAATTTTTTATAACGAGATTGACCGAAACAAATCAAGTGTTTGTTTACTATTTCCTTGCGGATTGAACAATTCTGTTATACTGATAAATTCATTATAATGGTATTCATTTTGGGAAGCCTTTACAATGCAGATAGATAAATCTCCGGGTAACAAAATCAGGTGCCGGTAGGAAGAAAGGGGATAAAGGAGGAATAGAGGAAATAGGGAAAAGAAATGTATAATGAAATGAAAACCAGAGGTGAAGTTACCTTGGAATCAATCTATTAGTCTCTATATTTTGGATTTTTCATCCTTCATCAGGGGGTCTGAAGGAACTTCAGAGATTTATCGAAGAATACCCTTCTAAATACCAACCACTTTACAGGGTGTACTGGGAGTATGGTTTCTATGTCTGTATACCCTTCCTAACATCAATTACTTTACAGTGTGTACTGGGAGCACAGAGACATATATATATATATATATATATATATATATATATATATATATATATATATATATATGCAAAAGTTTTATTTAAATTATTGGGATACAACAAGCAAATATTTTTATAACTGATATAAAGCACTCGACAAATATTTGGAGTAGATATACGATATTAATAAATGGAAACTATATTTATAAAACCATATTTATTTCATTATATATATTTCAAGGATACCAAGTTACATTATGGTATGCCTTCATCAGACAAAATACAATATATAACAGTTTTATAAATAGACATTGACGTACCCCTTTTAAAAAATTGACCGTTGTTTTTGGAGGCCATCAGGATAGTGATTTGTTTACTTTAGTAAGTCATAGTGTTAAGAGTAAGTAAAAAGATGGAGAGAGAGAGAGAAACGTGGAGTAAAGAAAAAGAAGAAAACAAAAAGAAAAGAGAACAGAGGAAAAATAACGGGGAGATATCAAACCATCAGAGAGAGAAAAAAATCCAGAGAGAGATATATAGAGATAGAGAGGGGGGGGGGAGAACGAAAGCCTTAAGTTATGTCATATTAAGTTGAGTTAACAATTGGGATGAAAAGCATAAATAAAATTAGAAATATTAATATTCATGAATGGAATATAGGTATATAATATGAGAAATTACACATTGTTTAATTATGATTAGATATTTAGTTTAAAATTGAGATCAATATATTAAAAATTGGAATTTAAACATTATAAAATATATATATTGCTAGAGAGATTATCTATCGCATATTACATACACATAGGCAAAGGTACATAAATATATATATATACACACTCACTCAGAAAATACACATTATATCTACTCCCGCACATAATATATATATATACAAAGCATAAGTGATTTTTTGCCATACATTCCCTGTGTTATTAATTAAAAATTAAAAGTTTTTAGTATATATATAAATATATAGGATTAACTTTCATGCATTTATGGCTGTTAAGTTATGCATATCTGCAATCAAAAACTGCATGTGTAAGCCTGTACATTCACATCCATAATTCTTAGCTATACATGAATAGATATGTGTGTGCATCTTCAATTGGTATACACGCATCACTCATGCATATATACAGACAGACATATAATCATAAAAAAAAGCATATAACACATGTATATGTATGTCAACACACACATATAGATACATTAGCCGTATATAGATATAATCAACATATAACATAGTACAATTGAGTATATAAAATACAAAAGGATTATATTTTGGAAATATAATTATATCAATATAACTTAAAAAGCAAACGAATTCTACAAATATCAAAATACTAAAATATCCCCAAATATTATAGAATATTTTAAGTTAAAATAATATGTTTAATATATTTAGTATAGAAATTAATCTTACGTATATTTTAATCAAGATATTGAAAGGACAAACTTTTGAAAATTATGAGAAGCTATCAGAATAAAAAATAAATCTAATAAAAATTATGAGAAGCTATCAGAATAAAAACAAATCTAATAAAAAAAAAAAAATAATAATAAAAAATAAAATAAAATAAAATTAATCTAATAAAAAAATAAAAAAATAAATAAAATGAATCTAATAAAAAATAAATCTAATAAAAAATAAAAAATAAAATATTATATCAATATAACTTAAAAAACAAGGATTGTACAGATATCAAAATATTAAAAAGTTTAAAAATAAAAATAAAAATAAAAATAAAGAAATTTAAAAAAAAAATTTTTTAATTCCCAAAAATTTCAAAAAATAAAAAAAAAATAATAAAAAAAAAATCTTTAAAATTTTAAAAATCTTTAAAAATTTCAAAAATTTCAAAAAAATTTTGAAACTCTTAAAATATAGAATATTTAAAGCTAAAATAATATGTTTAGTATAGAAATTTATCTTACGTATATTTTATTCAAGATATTGAAAGGATAAACTTTTCTAGAATAGTTTATTATATTTATAATTATATTTATGAAGAAAATTTATACTTGGGTACTTAACCAAAGAAAATGAAAAAGGTGAAGGAATCTAATGATTTATCGACAGGTTAGATATATTAACTAAATTACTTAATTAATTAAACTACATTTTAAATTTATATTTATATTTAAACGTTGAGTTCAATCTATGTCTGCAGCAACTGAATAAATTATTCCTTAAATTAAGGGAATTTTTGGTCTTTAATATAAAAAATATTTCCTCTATACAAAGGTCACAATTTTCTGAAGAGAAATTAAAAGGAGTAGCTTTTGAAATAATATTCCAAATCAGCGAATATTCAACATTATCTCGTTTTAGGTCCCATAATAGGCTAGATAGCGAAGTTGAAGATTTTTTGTTTGGATCTGTAAAAGAATTTTTATGATTATTGAAGCGGGATTTAAATTCTGTAGAGGTAGAACCGACATAGTTAAATGAATTTAAATTAGTTTTAACATTACAATTATAAACTACATTTTTAGCTAAGCAGTTGTTATTTAACGGACAGTTGGATTTATTTCTACAGTTACAGTTATTCGATTGAATATTGCTTGGGTTATTATTGGTATTTTGGTTAGGTTTTAAATTTCTATTATTAATTCTATTAATATTTTGCGCTAAATTTTTGGTGGAAGAGTAGGTTAATTTTATAGTATGTCTATTAAAAATTGAGTAATATTTATGTGTTCTAGGGAATCGTTTGTCAAGAGCTTTAAAGAATAGTTTAGCAATAGGGGTTTTAATATTTAGTGAGAAAGGGGGAGCGAACCATAATATATTCCTAGTTCTATTTCTTTTTCGGCTTTCGGAGTTATAGTAATATTTTCTATTATGGTTGTTGAAATTGTTACCATAATTAAAGTTGTTATTATTTTGGTTATTTTGTATATTATTATTATTATCGATGTATTTAATTTTATTTCTATACCCAGCTCTACCTAACGCTTCATTGTAATAATGCGCTTTTTCATCAAATATATTCTTATTAGATGAAATTCTTGAAATTCGTTTTTGAACAGAGTTCACTATAGTATTTTTAACGGATCTGGGGTGATTAGAGTTAAAATTGACATCATTTAAGTTCTCATTTAGTTTGTGAAATGGATAATGAAGACATGTGTTGAGATTTAGTGTTACATCTAGAAAATTGACTATTTTATGGTTATTCTCTATTTCTACTTTTAGTTTAAGGTAATTAAAAAATTGTATAATTTGTTTTCTTTTTCTATTTAGTTCACAGCTATTATTTTCTATAAGTAAAAGCATGTCGTCACGATATAAGCCTCCGGTTACATCTGGTATTTTTCTATGTAGAGAATTAATTATAAATAAGCCCACAAGGTCCGTTACCTGAGCTGAGTCTGAAGATCCCATAGTTATGTCGAAATTATTATTTCTATCTGCCCTAGTCCAGAGTTGGTTATTAAATTCTATTAATGTTTTCCGTGCCGATAATATAATGTGCATTTCATTACTAGTTAGGTCTGTATGTTTAAATGCGTAAGTTAGTGCCTTATTCAGTAGATTAGGAGTGATAGATGAGTAGTAGTTAGCAATATCCAACTGAATAAACTTATTATTATAGTTATATTTAATTTCTTTAAACCAATCGATAACCTCACTAGTCCCTTTCCATAATTTTAAGTAAGATAAATTAGGTAAATTCTTAATTTGTTGTATTACTCTGTCTAGAATATTTTTGCTAAATCTGCCCAGGTCAGATTTAGATGGTGCAATTAATCTGACTGGTAAATCATTTTCAAAGTTTCTTTTATGATCCTTCATATTGATCTTAGGTTTCCGTGGCATGAAGGGTTGTGTTTTATTTTCAATGTCTAGTTCATGCATTATACAAGAGGCATCTGTATTTAGTTTTTCAAGTTCGTCCTTATTTGCTACTTTATATTTCTTCCTTAGTTCCTTCAATATAAGGTTGTTATAAATGTCCTTTTGTATTCCGTAAAGATTATTAGTTTTGTCCGACTTGACTAGAATTTTCTCCGTTTTCTCCAAGTTTTCAATCTTATCTTTAATATCTCTTAAGTAATCTTGGCCTTTGAAGTTGTTTTTGAATTTGATGCTTTGGATGATAGATACGATATCAATTTCAAAATCCATTAGTAGTTTGTTGGGGGGTGGATTTTTTTTAGATTTGAAGATTCTATCCCTTTCTTTTCTCCACATTTCTCTCTCTCTCTCCATCTTTTTACTTACTCTTAACACTATGACTTACTAAAGTAAACAAATCACTATCCTGATGGCCTCCAAAAACAACGGTCAATTTTTTAAAAGGGGTACGTCAATGTCTATTTATAAAACTGTTATATATTGTATTTTGTCTGATGAAGGCATACCATAATGTAACTTGGTATCCTTGAAATATATATAATGAAATAAATATGGTTTTATAAATATAGTTTCCATTTATTAATATCGTATATATATATATATATATATATATATATATATATATATATATATATATATATATATTGTTATATTTGGGGAGGGTTATGCTGTCCTAATATTTCCAAAAAATAGTATAACACACTCTCTGTTTGGTTTTCGCTTCTCTATATGTATATAAATAATTTAGCTGCCAGTCAATGTTTATCATTGATTGACCAACAATTAAAAATATAAACATAATTTATCAAATTAGGGAAGCAAATCTAGGTTGAACAAAATATGAGTGGAATAACAACAACCATACACAAACACACACTAGTGACCAAAGATAGAATATAAACACATAAACACTCAGACACGAACACACGACAAACAGAATACATGCACACAAATGCATGCGCAAACATAGAAAACCAAAATAAAATGTTCTAGAAGCACATCGGGAGGAAACAATAGTAATCACTGAAGATGTCACAGAAATGTGTGACGAAACAACTTTGATAAATTATATTTATACTTTTCACTGTTGGTCAATCAACAATAAACATTGATTGCTAGCTAAATTATTGATATAAATATACTGAAGTGAAAACCAAATCAAACAGTGAGTGTGTTTTACTATTTTTTAGCAATAACATATGACCCTCCCCAAATATAACAATATCTATTTAAACACATGATTTTATATCAAAACCCTTGCAAAACATATATATATATATATACACATACATATAACAAAGAGGATATGGTAAGATACCAGGTGGACCATAACCTTAGTTCGGATCTAACTGTCGAAACAGCTGGAGCTCAACCGTTGGGGTCCTGAAACTTTTCATATATATATATATATATATATATATATATATATGTTTAAAGGATAAAGGAGAAATATCCCATAACTCCTTGCGGAGTCATAGAGGCACCATCATACATCGTGTCTCGGGCACTTTTAAACCTGGCAGAGCCCAACCCTCTCCAGGTCTGAACACAGCCTATTTTTTCTATAGAGGAAGAATCGACTCCAGTACTGGACTGCTACTTTATTTATCGACCTTGAAAGGATGAAAGACAAAGTTGACCACGGTGGGATTTGAACTCAGAGTGCGCAATGCGGTGGGGCGAATACCGTAAAGCGTTCTATCCGATGTCTTAATGACTGACAATTCGCCACCTATATATCATCATCATCATCGTTTAACGTCCTTATTCCACGCTTGCATGGGTTTGGACGGGAGTTTTCCCACTTGAGGCAAGAGTGGTTGTCTTGCTCGCATAGGACTGTCTGGCGGGTTTTCTACAGCTGGATGCCCTTTCTAACACCAACCACATTTACAGTGTGGGTCTGGGAGGTTTTTACCGTGTTACCTACACGGCCACATTACAGCGTGGACTGTGTGTTTTTTGTCGTGGCACCTACACGACCTCATTTGTTTCGGGCTGGATGTTGTGGTACCAACATAACTTTACATTGAAAGGGGTGGTGTGGATGGGGTGGGGGTAGTTGGACGGGGTGTATTTTGTTAGAGGTGCCTACTGACTAGTAGGTTTCACTTTGTACTTAGGTAAGGTGGGTCTTCTCTATTACTGTGTAGCGCCAAAGATCTCGATCCAGTGACATTGTCTTGGAGAGGTGTAAGTGTGTGAGGTCGGAATTTATCAAGTCGTC
Source organism: Eledone cirrhosa (assembly GCA_964016885.1). Classification (NCBI taxonomy): domain Eukaryota; kingdom Metazoa; phylum Mollusca; class Cephalopoda; order Octopoda; family Eledonidae; genus Eledone; species Eledone cirrhosa. The sequence continues at coordinate 163,840,862 of OZ024743.1, forward strand.
CCAGGTTTTTCTGGGTCTACCTACTCCATAACATCCATCAATTTTGATCGCCCTGCACTTTTTTATACAGCTGTCGTCTTTCATGCGCATCACATGACCATACCAACATAGTCTTCTCTCGAGTAAACAACATCTGATCCCTCTTATTTCTAATTTTTCCCTCAGTTCGTTTATGCTTTGCCGTTCACGTATATTACTATTACACATCCAGCGGAGCATGCAAGCTTCGTTCCTCTCCAGTCTGCGTATATCCTCTGCACACAGTGCCCAGGTCTCACTGCCATGTAACATTGCTGTTTGTATGCAGGCATCATACAGCCTGCCTTTCATTTTTAGGGAGAACCCTTTAGCGGCTAATAGTGGTATAAGCTCTCTGAACTTTTTCTATCCAGTTCTGACTCTAGCTACTGTACTTTCAGAGCACCCTCCCCCACTGCTGATTTTGTCACCCAGGTAACGGAAGCTGTCCACTATTTCTATAGAACCATCTGTGCAATGGAATGAGCTAGTATTCCGCGGGCACTTGCTGCTACTTATTGCAGCAGATATATGTATATCATTTCATCATCATTTCATTTTTACGCCCGCTTTTTCCCTGCTTGCAGGGGTGGGACAGGAACTGATTCTGGCCTGACTTCTACAGCTGGATGCCCTTCCTAACGCCAACCTCATTTACAGTGAGTGCTGGGTGCTTTTTTGCCATGGCACCTCCACGACCACTTTGCAGTGGAATGATAGGGACACCAGTCCCTATCATCTCATTTCTCCAGCTGAGTAAGCTGGAGCAATGTGAAATAAAGTGTCTTGCTCAAGGAAACAACACATCACCCGGTCTGAGAATTGAACTCACAACCTTTCGATTGCAAGGCCATATATATATATATATATATATATATATATATATATATTATAATAATATAGATGAGGTGTTTAATTTTCATTACATTTATTGAGGTGTGATGTGCATTACGTGATTGATCAGCTCAAGGTTCAATCTATATCGAAAAGCTCATCAGATTTCTGTTATCATAATGACGGAATGTGTCTCAACAAATGACAGCTGTTTAATCCATGAAGTATAGAAAATAGATGTTAAACGATGATGGTGATTATATTTGAAGTTTTTGATAGGAGAATATGGTAAACCAAATTTAAATGAGTACTCAATACATATTAATAGTTTTCACCTATAGAGGATATATATTTTTATTGTTGTAGCAGACTTTACAAAGAATTCTGTGTTTCACTGCTGGCTGAAGGGTTAAAAAGCTTGTGTTGCAATAATTATCTCCTAGGTTCAATTCTACAGCATGACATCTTGGACAAGTGTAATTTACCAGAGCCTCAGGGCAACCCATGTCTTGTGAGTGAAATTGGGTTGATGGAAACTGTTTGGAACACTGTTAGATGGACAGCCTTGTCACACACTGTCTCATGCTGAATCTCCCTGAGAATTTCGTTAAGAGTACATGTGTCTGTAGAATGCTCAGGTGCCTGCATACTAATCTCACAAGCAGTCTATTCCATTAATCAAACAATTGGAACAATGTTTTGGGTTGTGTAAATGTGATTGTCTATGATAGTGATTCTGTACATGTGGCATGCAGCCTGCATAGGATCAATTTGGATATTTTCGGGAGGGGGTGGGGGGGCAGCTTTGCGATATTTTATATCTTTCTAATACATATTTTTATCTTGAGAGAAGCGTCATGGTGGGACATCATCATCATTTAACACCCAATTTCCATACTGGCATAGGTTAGAGATACGTAATCTTATACATTTCATATTTAGCAGGATTTCTATGACTGGATACTCTTCCTAATGCTAACCACTTTACAAAGTGAACAGGGTGTGTATTATTGTGGCACCAACACTGCCATTTTACAGAGTATATTCAATGTATTTTATGATGGCATCATCACTAGAGAGGTTGTCATATGCTCAATCAGACAATATAGAGTAGAGATGACACTCTATGTTGTCTCTGTTTGAGCTAAAAAAAGGTTCAAGAATCATTGGACTACTTATTGTCAATCATTTAAAAAATGTTATTACATGTATATATATATGTATATATATATATGTCAGGTCACCACTTGGTGCTACTGGTAACATGTATCCCAGTACAACCTGTCTCATGGTCGGGTCGTTGGCGACTAAACTGGCAACCCCACTAAGGTTTCTTGGTGAGGAGGGTGATTTTGGACATCCTGCAGGACTAAAAACAAAACCTGTCAAAGGGCAAAGGAGCTCTTAAGAGTCAATGGCCATCCAAAATCACTGGGAGAGATGACCCCTTAGCCTTTGTCAAGGCAGAATTCTAGGAGAAGGAAAACTCTGATATAACACCTGCAACCCTGATGGTATCCAATGATGTTGACTTGTTCTTCTTTTTGGTAAATATCATCTTGGTTAAGAGAGTGGGACTGGCTTTGTGCAGTGCCTTTGCTCACTATAAAAGCTTCACGGCACAGGCATTGCTTTATATCTGGAGATCTCTCTGCACTTGCCGTCACATGGTACCATGGGCCCAGCACTATGTGTCAATAATTGTCACAAGTGTAGTGTTTGTACCAGAGTTTTCAAGTCGCTGGCTGGACTAAAAAGTCACACTCGTTCAGCGCATCGGTAGGGGTTCTCCTACATGGATATAAAGTAGTGGCCGTACTCGAAAACGAGTTGGCAGCCACCATATATATATCATCATTTTCATCATCATTTCATTTTACGTCCGCTTTTTCCCTGCTTGCAAGGGTGGGACGGGAACTGATTCTGGGTTGATTTCTACAGCTGGATGCCCTTCCTAACACCAACCTCATTTACAGTGAGTGCTGGGTGCTTTTTTGCCGTGGCACCTCCCCGACCACTTTGCAGTGGAATGATAGGGACCCCAGTCCTTATCATCTCGTTTCTACAGCTGAGTAAACTGAAGCAATGTGAAATAAAGTATCTTGCTCAAGGAAACAACACATCACCCGGTCTGAGAATTGAACTCACAACCTTTCGATTGCAAGGCCAATGCTCTAACCACTAAGTCATATGCCTCTCTCTCTCTCTCTCTCTCTCTCTCTCTCTCTCTATATATATATATATATATATATATATATATATATATATATATATATATATATATATATATATAAAAATACATTATCGGAGAAAGGTTTTTTGCGATACCCCGGCCAAATTCCAACTCACTCAACAAACATTAGGAAATAAGTGAGTATATTCCTAATTAAACGTTCGGGGTGCTAACTAAATGTATTGTGTGGAAAATTGGTTGTATTATTTCTTATGAGACATATCGAATATATCTCTTCCCAGACAGACGTCTCGTTTCATAAGATTCCTACAATTTAGGTGAAATTATACCAATTTATGTAGGAGCTTGTATAAGATCAACAGATATATATTCAAGTGGGCTATTATAATTCTTCAGTGGGTGCCCAATAATACTAATATTGATAATCTAACCAATATCAGTATTTAGCGATAATCACCATCAGTGTCTGAGGTATCTGTCAGGTTGCTACTCCAGCAGTTCTAAAGAAATACTCAAACTGATTAAAAAATGAGGAAGTATATTACCGCCAAAAAAACAATACATGCGCAGGACAATGAATTCTAAAAGGAATTCAGGCCACGTGCTAGAACTCAATTGGAACTTGAAAAAAATCTATGTGTTTACGTTTGATGACACATATATATATATATATATATAAAAAAGAAGAAATTAAAAGATGGTTAAAAAAGTTCCATGTATTTTATTATGTGCATTTCAAAAACAAATATCATCCTGGGACGATATTTTCATTCGCATCAGATAAAATAGGGAGACATGATATGATGCTTAAAAAACACTTGTGAACAAGGTAGTGTCTAGTCAATATATGATAAATAAATTTAAAAGGATATAGAAGATTGGAAAAAAAGGGGGAAGGAAAAGGAAAAAAGAAGGAGAGGATGATGGAGGAAAAGTATAAGGAAGGATGAGAGAGAAAGAGAGATAAACATTTAAACTGAAAAATGCTGTCACCATTGAAAAATAACTGAATAACGGTTGTAAATTTATAAATAAATTAAAAATTGATGAGGTTTATGATTGATGATGTTTATGATTACAGATATAGAAATTAAGTATACTATTTATTTAGGGTTTATATACTAAAGGATTTATTAAGAGGTGCGAAAATGATTTATTAATTTACTTATCCGATATTTGCATTGCTTTATTGTTCTACAATAAAACTCACCTCCTACATATATATATATAGATAATCAAATGAAAAAGATATATATATATAGAGAGAGAGAGAGAAAGAGCCATATATCGCACAAGAAACACGGTATATTGTATATATACCAAATATATATTCTATAGAAGAATATGTACACAGGTGGAATCATAAGAGAAACGTTATAGCGCTATTTCATACCTGGAAAGTGTAGCTCAAAATCAATCTAGATCATCAAAATAATGAATCAATATAATCGATAATCGAAGACAAACTATCGATTATGAATAAACCACATGAGACTCAGGTACTCTTCAGAGGTCTAGTCTCACCATTCTAAGGGAAATATAGAATGAAGTTGGTAAATAAATCAATTTATACCAACTCTATTATGTATGAAATACCAACAGCAAGTGCTGATAAATGAAGTAATAAAGATCTGGTTGGCAGCTTGCCTTATCTTACTGTATTGTAACATATCACTTGAGAAAATTTGATGAATCAACAATTTAGAAATTAATTTTCTAAAAATATATATGGACTTGAACTTATCCCCTTGGTAACCTTGAAGTTTTAGGTCAAATCTGCCTAGCTATTGGAGGTGTCCTAATAATAATTTCTTCTTATTTATCCATCATTAGTTATTTTATTTGTTTGTTGTTTATCACTTAATTAGTTTATATATATTATTTTTTATTTAATCATCTTGACATCTTAAATGGCAATTAGGATAGTTTGCAGTTGTTGTTTATGCTGTTAATTAAAACAGTATATCTAAGTGTTGCATTTATTTAAACTTTGTGGGAATTATTTAAAAGCACAAACTACTACTACTACTACTACTACTACACTACTACTTCTTCTTCACCTTATTCTTCTTCTCCTTCTTGAGAGAGAGAGAATCGTGGAGGCATAGTCCTCAAACACTTCTTCCAGTGGATCCTGTCAGAAGCAACCATTTCCAACTGATCCAGCTGGATCCCCAAATGAGACCAGCTGAGCTTATGGATGTTATGCAACCATCTTGCTCGAGGTCTACTCTTGGGTCTCCTGCTGGTTGAATTTGCCCATAAAATCTATCCCACAATTCTTTCCTGAGACATTCTAACCAGATAACCATAGTATCAGAGCTGTGATCTCTCAATTCAGAGAAGTAGCAGCTCTACCTGGAATGACTCTCTGATCTTTGAGCTGCACAATCTATCGAGTAATGTTATTCCAAAGACCCTTTGGAGGAACCCCATTTCAGTCAACTAAATTTTTTATATATAACTTATGTTTTGTAAATGTTATTCTAGTGGTTCTTAATCTTTTTCTATTGTGGCACCCCTTGAGATTTTGAAATTCCATCCCACACCCTAGCACATAAGACAAAAGAACTTGAATTTTTAGGTCAAGTTATCAGCTACTTAACTGCTGCTATTTTATTAATTAACTACCATGACTAATAAATACAAATTTTTGGAAATAACTAAATATCCACACAAAATATTGAATGATGAGGAATAAAATTTTTTTTTAAAGTTGTTTTTCTGGACCTCGCACCCCAAGAACTGAATCTCATATCCCTTGTAGGTGCTGCACTCCACCTTAGCAAAGATTCTTATCGCATGCATAAAATGTCTAAAGATCAAAATAAATGGTTTGAAATGTTGTTCTTTGTGTTATTACTACACCTAATATTCCCCCTCCATACACATACACACATGTATATCAAGACTCATACACTATTCACTTCCCTGACATTTGTATATTATTCTATGTACTATACATGCACCTTTGACAAGTTGTAGTGCACCTGAGCACTTTAAACAATAATTTCATTATTATCATTATTATTACCTTCAATTATTTGCCTTTTGTAAAGATTTAGTATATTTAGTAAGTGTCACTGCAGAATATACATCATTTTATGTCCGTTTTTCCATGTTAACATGAGTTGAAAGGGTTGTCACAGTCTGAGACTAAACAGGTGAGAGACCCACATCTTGTTCATACGTTGCATATATTGGCATGGTTTCTACGGCTGGATGCCTTTCCAAATACCAATCACCTTACAGCAATGGATACATTGGATTGTTGAACGAGCACTACCACTTGATAGAGTGTACTGAATGCATTTAGTCAAGACACTTGACAGATTGTACTGGGTGCATTTGATGATGGCACCAGCATGAACATCCGACAGATTATCTTAGATGCATTTTATCATAGCACCAGCACCAACAATGTACAGAGAATATACATGACAAATATATTTTTTTGGTAACAGTAGAATTTAAATTCCTCAAATCCTGGAGAGAAGATGGGCTCCACTAGGTTTTTAAAATATCTCCAAGAAATATCACTACAGCATCTCTATGATTCCAGCAGGAGTTATGGGTACATTCATGCATACATAGACACTTTAAAATGAGTAACTTTGTATCCTAACACCAGAGCTTGCCTGGTGTTAGGATATATATTGTTTCTAATCTCAAAGCGATGGGAAGAATAAATCATAAGATATCTATTATCAAATCTGTTGCTGTGTTTGTGTAGTTTTTCCTGTGATGGAATCAGCATGTTCAAATGGTTAACAACTTCTTTTCAAAGTCATTAGGTCCTGGGTTTAATCTCACTGTGTGGCATTTTGGACAAATGTCATTTATCATAGTTGCAAGTTGACCCATGCCTTGTCAGTGAAATTGGGTAGATAGAAACCGTTTGGAAGGCTGTTGGATGGACTGTACCTGCAATTCAAAGGACCAGCCTTATTACACACTGTGTCACACTGAATCTCCATGAGAATGGTGACGAGAATAACATTAGGGTTACATGTGTCTGTTTAATGCTCAGCCACTTGCACCTAATTTCATGATCTGGCTGCTCCATTGATCAAACAACTGGAACACTTGTAGTCAGAACCAATAGAGGTCTATTTCTATATTTGCATTGGTATGTGTCTGTAGTTTCCATGTTGTAATGTGTGCTTTCATAGTCTATGTATAAGTGTGTGCTTTCATAAGAAGTTGTGTATGTTTAAGTGTGGTCATGTATGATGATGTATATGCCACAAACTCCTTGTGCCTATCTTTATATATGTGTATGTGTTGTTAGTGTATATGCAAGATGTTTGCCTAATTAGTAAAAATATATTCAGTTAGTCTAGTTAGTATGTGTGCGTGTTGTTAGTCTCTGTGTGTGTAAAAGCTCGGTTTTCAAAGATTCATTTTATTTTCTTATACTCTATACAATTCATGCCGATTCGTAAAGATGATTTTCTTTTACAAAATCAAAAATTTAAAAAAATCAGATTATATGTATTTATTTATTTTTTTAATTTTTATCATTTTTATACTGCCAGTCTTTGTGGCACCATTTAATTTGAAGCATTCGTCAAAATATTTTTGGTTTAGTCCATTTGTTTTTTTTTGTCTTTCTTCTTTTTATCTGGTGATTTATTATGTGTGTGTGTGTACATCATTATGATTTCCATCACACATCTATTTTCCACTCTGGCATTTCCACCACCCAATACTTACTCCCCCTCCTTACCCTACTGTGATGACTCCACAAGCAACATACAGGTTGGTTTTCCCTCCAACTCTCATAACCCCATTACTGCCTCTTCCTAAACTGGCTGGTACAAGCACCCTAGTGCTGAAAATTTTGGTAGTGCTGATGCCATAATAAAATGCTCTTGCCCACTCTGTAAAGGGGTAGTGCTGGTGCCATAATAAAATGCCCTTGCCCACTCTGTAAAGGGGTAGTGGTGATGTCACAATAAAATGCTCTTGCCCACTCTGTAAAGGGGTAGTGCTGGTGTCATAATAAAAAGCTCTTGCCCACTCTGTAAAGGGGTAGTGCTGATGCCACAATAAAATGCTCTTGCCCACTCTGTGAATGGGTAGTGCTGGAGCCACAATAAAATGCTCTTTCCCACTCTGTAAAGGGGTAGTGCTGATGTCACAATAAAATGTACCCAGTACATGCTGTTAAGTCACTGGCATTAGAAAAGTCATCTGATCTATCTAGTCAAAATGTGACAGTCCATCTAACTCATTGCAGGTATGAAAAACAGGTTATATCCAAAGTTGGTAGAACAATCAGTCCAAAGGAGGAGTTGGGTATTGAGTTATATCACAACAATTACCACCAAACCAGAGAAAACTTAAGAACATGTTTCACATAGGTGAAATGTGTTCTCAAGTGTGGCTTGGTAGTAATTGTTGTGAAAATTCTCTCTCTCTCTCTCTCTCTCTCTCTCTCTCTCTCTCTCTCTCTCTCTCTCTCTCTCTCTCTCTCTCTCTCTCTCATATATATATATATGGAGGCACATGGCTTAGTGGTTAGAGCATTGGCCTTGCAATCGAAAGGTTGTGAGTTCAATTCTCAGACCGGGTGATGTGTTGTTTCCTTGAGCAAGACACTTTATTTCACATTGCTCCAGTTTACTCAGTTGTAGAAATGATATGATAGGGACTGGGGTCCCTATCGTTCCACTGCAAAGTGGTCGTGGAGGTGCCACGGCAAAAAAAGCACCCAGCACTCACTGTAAATGAGGTTGGTGTTAGAAAGGGCATCCAGCTGTAGAAATCAAGCCAGAATCAGTTCCCGTCCCACCCTTGCAAGCAGGGAAAAGTGGACGTAAAATGAAATCAAAAATGATGAAAAATATTAGGAAGGGCATCCAACCAGTGTATCAATCCCAAAACAGTTATCAGCACAGCAACAAGTAGATAGGAACAACAAAATATGAAGACGTCGCATCTCAGAGTTGCAACACTTAATGTTGGCACTCTCAGAGGTAGATCTGCTGCAATAGTGGAGATGCTGGAGAGAAGGCAGGTGGATGTGTGCTGCGTGCAAGAGGTGAGATGGAGAGGTGCCTCTGCGAGATTAGTCACAGGCAAACATCTTAGCTATAAGCTTTTCTGGGTAGGTAAGGATGATGGGTTAGGGGGAGTAGGCATTTTCCTGGCTGAGAGATGGTAATCGAATAATTAAGCTTAGATTAGTTGTAGGCAGGAAACTGCTGACAATCATCTCTGCCTATGCTCCCCAAGCAGGCCTAGGCAAAGAAGAGAAAGACTGCTTTTACGAGCAACTTTTACAAACAAACGCAATGACAGAGGATGGAGACATCGTTATGCTAGCAGGGGACTTCAATGGTCATGTTGGACAGCTCCAGGATGGTTACACTGGGGTACATGGTGGGCACGGTTACGGCTCAAGAAATGAAGGAGTGAGACTATTTGCAACACTAACTTCCAGAAACCTGCCAACCACTTACTTTATATATATATAAAACTGAGGATGTCTGTCTGTGTATGTGTGAGTTTGAATCCCTAAAACTCGAGAACCACCCAACCGACTGTTTTCAAACTTTACACATGTAATACTTATGTTTCAGGGAGTGTTCTGAGCAAAAAAAATTCAGATTTTCAATACTCTAGGGACCGCATTAGGCGATTTAGCGATCTCTCTCTATAATTCTTAGTCTTTTTCTTTTTAGATAGATACATACATATAACGTCGCACCCTTATAAGGATCTCTGTCTGTGTGTATGTGTGTGTGTGTGTCTGAGTTTGAATCCCTAAAACTCGAGAAGTACCCAACCGATTTTTTTCAAACTTTACATGTGTATTACTTATGTTTCAACATTTTGATCTCCTAGGGCCGCATTAGGTGAAAAACTGCGTTTTTTCAGGTTTTTATGGATTTTTTGAGGTGTTAAGTCAGACTGATTTCCTTGAAATTGTAACTATGTATTAGTCAGTCTCTTCTTCATACGGTGAGCAAAGAAAATCCAATTTTTTAATGGCTTTTTTAGGGCTTCTTGGAGGCGTTATGTCTAGCCGATTTTCCCGAAATTTCAAAGCATATCATGCACATAAAAATATTCCATTTTCTTGATCCCCTGCATTTTTCCTGCTTCATCGAGGAAAATCTTAAAGATTATCCAGCCATCAGAGTATTCTGTTTATTTTCTTTACATATTGTCCAGGCATGCAGTTTTTCCATGATTAGGTCTGTTGGCGGCCCGCGTTCCAAAATACTTTATCCCGTGCAACGCCGGGTACCACTGCTAGTGACTTATAAATCTGGCGAGCACATAAGCCAGATTGACTTCTTACTAGTTAGGCAACGGGACAGGCAGATAGTGTCTAATACCAAGGCATACCCTGGGTAAGAATGTACCCCACAGCATAGGTTAATCGTTAGTGATATCTCAGTAAGCAAGAGATGGAATGAGACATACAGGAAGGTGTGGAGAAGAAAGGTCTGGAAGCTAAATGACCTTTCACTAAAATACAAATTTAGGAAAGCCCTTCAAGATGTGTATGATGAAAAAGAAGACGATTTAGAGATGTATGACATAAATAATAACTGGAATTTCTTACGTGACAACTTACTGAGCTCCAACCAGATAGAGAGTGACCTGGTGGTGGAACAGCACAGTAGATAAGGCCATTAGAGACAAAAGACTAGCATGGAAGGCTTGGGAAAAGGGTGGGAGTAGGGAAGGATATACAGCCGCTAAGAGAGAAGCTAGACGTCAGGTGTACTTAGCATGTAGGGAGGCTGAGAGTAGGAGGTTTGCCAATGTTCTGCGACGGGAAGATCAGAGGCGTGCGGTGTCCCACATTGCAAGGCAGTGTGTCAATGCAAATCAGGATGTTGTTGGAGATAAATGTGTCCGGAATGATGCCGGTGTACTTAGTGTCACGAATGATCAGAAAAAGGAGACCTGGAAATATAATAATAATAATAATGAAAATATTGTGTACAGTGCTCAGGTGCACTACAGCTCATCAAAAGTGTATGTATAGTACATAGGGTAATGTACAAACGTCAGTAAAATGAACAGTGCATGAGTCATGATATACACATGTGTGCATGTGTATGGAAGGGGAACATCAGGTGTAGTTTTGGCGAATTTCGGGAAGCATGAGGGTTTTAAAGGATGCAGTGTCTCGGCAGCTAACAACTGACACAGGTAGTTTGTTCCATGCTTCAGCAACTCTAAGCGTCAAAAAATGTTTCCGAAAGTCATGGGAGCTGTGTTGTTTTCTGACTTTGTAGGCATGTCCATGTGTGTTAGACACATGGAGATCAAAAAGGTGCTCAGGGCTGTTGTTGGCGAGATGGTTAATAACTTTGTGGGTGTTTACCAAGTCCATTGCCAGACGTCAGAGCTTCAATGAATCCATGCCCAGGGAAGCAAGGTGTTCAGAGTATGGTAGGTGTCTGATGGAGGGTATGCGCTTGGTTGCACGTCTCTGAACAGTTTCCAGGAGGTCAATGTTCTGAGCAAGATAGGGGTTCCAGACTGATGATGCGAATTCCAAGTGTGGTCGTACCATAGCTGTATACAGCTTTAAATAGATGGCTGGAGAGCGGCTAACAAAGGTCTTGCTGAGTGAGGCCAAGACACCCTCGGCCTTCTTGACAATCTTAGAGACGTGCTTTGTCCAACGCAAATCGCTGCTGACAGTAATGCCCAGGTCACGTTCACAAGAGGACTTCTTGATATCAGTGTTGTGGACACTGGATTTTTCCTCCCAATTTTTCCTAAACTGGTTGCACGCATCATCAATCAGGCTATATATGGCGGTGTCATACCCAAAGACTGGTATTCTCATAAATTGCTACAAAGGTAAAGGGGATGCTCTGGAGAGGAGCAATTATAGGGGTATAAAACTGATGGATCAGGTTATGAAAGTGGCAGAAAGGATATTAGCACAACTGATTAGAGAAAGGGTCAAACTAGATGAGATGCAGTTTGGTTTTGTGTCTGGGAAGAGTGCAACAGATGCCCTCTTCTTGGTGAGATAATTGCAAAAGAGGTTCTTAGAGAAAAATAAGCCACTATACTTAGCCTTTGTTGACCTAGAGAAGGCCTTTGATTGGGTTCCTCGATCTGTCATCTGTTGGTCCAACTAGGTGTTGAGGAATGGCTTGTGAGGACAGTGCAAACTTTGTACAGAGGTACTGTCAGTTAAGTCAGGGTAGGAATGGAGTTTAGTGAGGAATTCCAGATACAAGTAGGAGTACATCAAGGTTCGGTCCCCAGCCCGCTCTTGTTCATTATAGTCCTCCAAGCCACAACAGAGGAGTTTAAGACTGGCTGTCCATGGGAACTTCTCTATGCTGACGATCTGGTTCTTATAGCAGAATCAGTAGAGGAGCTAGAGAATAAATTCTGGCTATGGAAACAGCAGTTGGAAACAAGAGGACTGAGAGTGAACCTAGCTAAGACAAAAATGTTGATGAGTAGAAAAGAGGACAAAACTCTGATTCCGTCAGGGAAATGGCCATGTTCGATATGTAGAAAAGGAACTGGCATAAATTCTATAAAATGCACACAATGCAGATCCTGGGTACACAAGTGATGTAGCGGGATAGCAGCCAAATTAACAGGTAGGGAGAAATACGTATGCAGTAGATGTACAGGGAAATTAGACAGTAGAAGTCGCATTGATAGACACATTTTTCAAATGCAGGCGGGTGCTATAGAAGTGGTGGATAGCTTCCGGTACCTAGGAGTTCAGATTAGCATGGGCGGGGGTGTTCCGAGGCAATAGTATCTAGAATAAGGACGGGTTGGAAGAAGTTTAGGGAGCTGCTTCCTCTGCTGACGAAGAAGGGTTTCTCCCTGCATACGAAAGGCCGGTTATATGATGCCTGTGTGAGGAACGCGATGCTGCATGGTAGTGAGACATGGGCAGCAGCTGCAGAGGATATGCGACGGCTGGAGAGAAATGAGGCAAGTATGCTCCGTTGGATGTGCAATGTCAATGTGTGTGAATGACCCAGCATGAATGTGTTGAGAGAGAAACTGTGTCTGAGAGGGATAGAATGTAGTGTACGGGAGAGGAGACTGAGGTGGTATGGACATGTGATGCGCATGGAGGATGACCGATGGGTGAAGAAGTGCCAGGAAATGCCAGTTGAAGGAAGACGTGGTAGAGTAGACCACAAAAAACATGGGCGGAGGTGGTGAGAACAGACCTCAGATCGCTGAAGCTCATGGTGGAGATGACGAAGGACCGTGACAAGTGGAGAGATGCTGCGCTGAATAAGACCCGTCCCACCCTTGCAAGCAGGGAAAAGCAGACGTAAAATGATGATGATGATGGTGTTGGTGGTGGTGGTGGTGGTGGTGGTGATGATGATGATGATGGATAGATAGATAGATATATATACTAGTAGAGGTACCTAGCGTTGCCCAGGAATGTGCGTCAATGTGTTGGTGTTCATTCATGTCCTTTTGGTCGAGTCTTTGTGTGAAATATTCAGCCTTGTCAAACACAATATCTTGCTGAATGTACCTGAGAATTACATTTAAGTGTACACATGATGAATTTCCCTGGCTAATTTTATTGAAGATTTAGTGTTATTAATGGTCAACAAATAAACAAACAAACTTTAAAATTTTATTTAGAATATCTTAATACAGAAAGTAATAAAGAAAATAATAGGAAAATGAATAGTAATGGTTATAGGAATAGAGGGTGGAGGGTGAGGGGTAAGGCTATGTATAGACACGACTTAGAGGCTGAAGGAGTATTTTTAAGAAAGGAATAAAATTAGAAGTAAAAAGTGGGTTATATAGAAGTAAATGAACAAATGGTTAAGTGAAATAGTAAATAAGATAAAATAAGACCAAGTAAAATATAATGATTTAAAAATAGCTGAAGTGGATAATATGGGTTGATACCCAGTGATAAAGTGTATGTATTATGTATATGCATACTGCATTCACACCAGCACACACAAGTATACTGGGGTGTCATAGAAGGTTTTTACATAGAAATGCGTGAATAAATGAATCAATTATTACTTTAAAGAACCACAATACCATGTCATCAACCCTGACCAGTCCTTCAGCTGCAACCACTGTGCCTGCCTGTCCTGCATTGGCTTGAACAGTAACGTATGTTCCTGCAATCAATGTGGACTACTCCCTAAGCCATGATGATCATCATCATCATTCATCATCATCACTATTTAACGTCCATTTTCCATGCTAACATGGATTAGACAGATTGTCCTATTTGAGGTAAGTCGAGGTCAGATGACCATGTCTTGCTCATACAGAACTGATTTTAGCTTGGTTTCTGCAGCTAGATGCCCTTCCTAAAGCCAACCACATTTACAGTGAGTACTGGGTGCTTTTTATTGTGACACCTACACAACCACTTTACAGTGTGGAGTGGGGACTTTTTGTCGTGACACATACATGACCACTTTACAGTGTGAGCTGAGGATTTTGGTGTGAAGGGTGTGGGGGGATGAAGGGGTGGATATAGGGACGTGTGTGAGGGGCAGAGTGTTAGGATATGGGAGGTGTGTAGAAGGTGGGATAAAAATGAAGTTGGTGCATACTAGATGTATGCTTCAGCCTGTTCTCATGGGAGTGGGGATGTAGGTGAACACTGTATGTATGCTTCAGCCTGTACTCAAGGGAAGGCAGGTTTTCTGTATTAGTGCATAATGCCAGAGATCCCAGTCCTGAAAGGTACAATTGTGCAAGGTCAGCTTTTATCACTTCATCTCAAGTCTTCCTGGTTCTTTCTACTCCATAGCTTTTATCAGCTTTGAGTGCTCTGCATCTTTTTATACAGTTGTCACCTTTCATATGTATCACATGTCCATATCAACGCAATCTCCTCTCCTGCACACTGCATCTGATTCCTTTTATGCCTAGTTTTTCAGTTCTTTTATGTTTTGCCATTCACATATATTACTATTACATATCCATCAAAGCACTCAAACTTCATTTCTTTCTAATCTTCATAAGTCCTCTGCACACAGTGCCCAGGCCTCATTACTATGTTGGAAATAGAAATGTGTTTTGAATTACTACATTCTGTGGTATACCTATCTATCTACCCAGTCTGTACAGTGCAAGAACATATGTAAGCAAGATGTGGCTGCTCCCTCTTTCCTTAAAGAGGGGGTCTGATAGGTCAGTGGCTCCGAGTGAAAGCAGATTTGGTCAACTCTCTCGCTAGACTGATAACCTGGAGCCCTCCTCCCCGTCCCACACACACACACACACACACATTAAATAATGATGATGTTGATGATATATATGATTTCTGTTAACATATGACCATCCCTGCAGTGTTTGTCCTCACCAGTGTACTTAAACTTTTGTTCTATTTGTTCAGTCCCCTGTGGCAAATAACATTATTATGATTACTATTTCTCTTTATCAGTGACACTCTGCTATTATCTGTTAAGAACTTTTCCAACTTGCTGTTGACTTTATATATCTAAACAGCACTACCAGCATCACCATCAACACCACCACCCAACCAGCATCACCACACAAATAGTATCACCACCAACACCACCACACAACCAGCATCACCACCCAATCAGCATCACCATCAACACCACCACACAAATAGCATCACCACCAACACCACCACACAACCAGCATCACCACCCAATCAGCATCACCATCAACATCACAACCACCACCACCACCTAACCAATCAACACCACTACCAGCATCACCATCATCACAACAAGCACCACAACCCAACCAGTCAACACCACCACCAGCATCACCATCAACACCACCACCACAACCCAACCAATCAACACCACCACCAGCATCACCATCAACACCACCACCACAACCCAACCAGTCAACACCACCACCAGCATCACCATCAACACCACCACCAGCATCATCACCACAACCCAACCAGTCAACACCACCACCAACATCCCAACCACCACCCCTACAAACATCACCACCACCCCTACAAACATCACCACCACCATCACTAACAACACCATCATTATTATCATCATATTTCTGGCTAGATGTAGCTAAGTTTTTAGTCCTGGAAATATCAGAGGTAAAGAGCTAAGGTAAAGCAAAGCTGTTGCCTCATGGTGGAGTCTCAACTAAATAACACTCCACACCATGCTTTACTACACTTCGTCACCACCATCACCTCAGTCACACCTCACTACACTTCAACACCTACACCAGACCTCACAACCACTACACAAAACTTTACCACAACCTCCACTCATCACACCTCACCAATATCACCATCACCACATCATACCACCACCACCTCCACACACTCATCACATCTCCCCCCCCCCACCACCACCACACACTCATCATCCACCCCACCACTACCATAACTACATCACACCTCCCCACCACCACCACCACATCACATTATTACCACAACACTGCTACTGTTAATGTTGTTGGAAATATATTTATGTAACCTTCCATTACACTTCTCACAAAACAAATGTTTGTACTTACACATAGATTTATATAATCACACATATATCACGTACACACACACTAGCATACATATATGCACACAAACACACCAGTTTATGCATATACATACCACAGCATACATATGCACCCACACTTGCACACTAGCATACATATGTGCTCACACACACACCACCACCACCAACATACATATGCATGCTTACTCGCATACACCAATATATACATGCACACAAACATACTAGCATACATACACATACTAGCATACATGTGCACACGCATTAGCATATATATGTGCACACACACACACACCAGCATGCATATGCCTGCACACAAACACACCATTATATGCATGCACACACGCACACTCACACTAGTATACACATATACATGAACAAACATATTGTTACATCGATTTTAATAGAAAACTGTATTTTGAGAGTATTATACAAATTCTAAGGTGGCGAATTGGCAGAGTCATTAGAACGTCGGATAGAATGCTTTGTGGTATTCAATCCGGTTCCCTGCTCTTTGAGTTCAAGTCCCACTGAGGTCAACTTTGCCTTTCGTCCTTTTGAGGTTGATAAAAGAAGTACCAGTCAAGTACTGAAGTTGATTCTTCCTCTGTATCTCTTTCTCACTTCCTCTGTATCTCTTTCTCACTTCCTCTGTATCTCTTTCTCACTTCCTCTCTTTCTCTTTCTCACTTCCTCTCTTTCTCTTTCTCACTTCCTCTGTATCTCTTTCTCACTTCCTCTGTATCTCTTTCTCACTTCCTCTGTATCTCTTTCTCACTTCCTCTGTATCTCTTTCTCACTTCCTCTCTTTCTCTTTCTCACTTCCTCTCTTTCTCTTTCTCACTTCCTCTGTATCTCTTTCTCACTTCCTCTGTATCTCTTTCTCACTTCCTCTCTTTCTCTTTCTCACTTCCTCTCTTTCTCACTTCCTCTCTTTCTCTTTCTCACTTCCTCTCTTTCTCTTTCTCACTTCCTCTCTTTCTCTTTCTCACTTCCTCTGTATCTCTTTCTCACTTCCTCTCTTTCTCTTTCTCACTTCCTCTCTTTCTCTTTCTCACTTCCTCTCTTTCTCTTTCTCACTTCCTCTCTTTCTCTGGAAGAAATCTGCTGTACTGAAGCCTGAAGAGGGATGGGCTTCATCAGGCTTAAAATGCTCCAGAACACTGTATGGATATGTCATTATGGAGCTTCTATGACTCTCTCATAAGTTATGGGACCATACTATACCATACCATACAAATTCTACTCCTATTTTTTAACAGATGACAATCTCTAAACCAAGGTTATATACACTAATTTCTTTACAAACATGAATGAATGTGTGTATGTGTCATTGTGTGAAGACGCATGGCTTAGTGGTTAGGGTATTCGGCTCATGATCATCAGGTTGTGAGTTCGATTCTCAGCGGCATGTTGTGTCCTTCAGCAAGACACTTTATTTCATGTTGCTCAAGTCCACTCAGCTGGCAAAAATGCGTTGTATTTGTAAATCAAAGGTCCAGCCTTGTCACATTCTGTGTCACGTTGAATCTCCCTGAGAATTACGTTAAGAGTACACGTGTCTGTGGAATACTCAGCTACTTGAAGTTTAATTTCAAGAGCGGGTTGTTTCATTGATCATTTCAACTGGAACACTTGTTGTAACTGACAGAGTACCATAATATGTCTTTGTGTATGTAGTTATGGGTGTGTATGTGTGTATGTGTGTGTTTGTGTGCTTGCTTGTGTGTGTGTGTAGTTGTGTTCATGTCCTTTAATAATTGTATTTTTATTTGTTTTAATGATCCTCTTAAAAAATTGTTTTTCGTTTTGCCTTGTTTTCGTTTGATGTATTGTCCTCTCTGTTAATTTTCCTAAGTTTATCATTAATAATCTCTGATGAGCATGTTATCTCTTCTCCGCACTTAATTTAAATAGCATATATATGTATGTTATCTCTTTCTCTTAATTTCGAGTATATTTTTTTGACCGGCCACCTTCCTGGTGGCAAGGTTGTAAAAGCAAAGAAATTGTCATCCCTTGAATCGCAAGAATGTTTTGCAGATTTCGCAGCCATTTGTAGACTATGAATTAGGGAGCTGCGCTTTTTGTCCGCAAATCCAAGTTCAGTCATACTTTGGTCCAAGCGGGTTGGTATATAACCCGTAGCTCCAATAATGATGGGTATGAAGCTAAAGGTGTATCTTGGATACTGGATTTGTAAACTCCTCATCAATGGTCCGTAGATGTCCTCCTTCTCCTGTATTTTTCTGACAACGTTTACATCAAGTGGGCAGCTGATCTCCACAACAGAACACGTTTTCAATGTGTGGTCCCAAACAACAATATCAGGCCGGTTGTGCTTTAATTTGGTGGTAGTTTTTATTTTCAGGTTC
Organism: Eledone cirrhosa; assembly: GCA_964016885.1. Classification (NCBI taxonomy): domain Eukaryota; kingdom Metazoa; phylum Mollusca; class Cephalopoda; order Octopoda; family Eledonidae; genus Eledone; species Eledone cirrhosa. The sequence goes on from OZ024743.1 coordinate 163,859,761, forward strand.
CACCAGTATTCCTTAGTGCCATCTGTCTCAATATATCATCCTTCCTCGTTTGTTGTTAATTTTGTTTTCCGAAGTGCGTTCCAGATGGTTCTAACTATCCCATCGTCTCTCATGGGGAGGTAGTAGCGAGATGACATTCTTTCGCAGCTGGCAACAATGTGGCTTACATCCTCGATCTTTGTTTTACATAGCCTACATTTATTGTCAGCTGCTGGCCCTCCTCTTTTGTGCAACAGATATTTGGTAGGGAGTTCTTGTTCCTGTATTGCATAGAGATATCCCTCAAGGTGTGATGTCATAAACTTGTCAGAACTCCATGCCAGGCTTTTTGAGTGGTTTATCCCCTCAATGGTCTGTGTTTTACGCCTCAAGTATCCATGCACAACCTTTTCTGTAAATTGATCAATTTTTTTATCTTGTTTGAACATTGAATAGGATCTTCCAATTTCTCTGGGTGAGAGATTTATATCAGGCTTTATTCCATATCACTCCTCCAGATCAGTCGCTATTCTAATGATATTTTTTTTTTCTTGCTCATAAACCTGGGCAAGATGGTTGCCAACCTTTTTCCTCTGTTGAAGGTGTTGCTTCAGTGTTACTATCCGGGTCTCATATGTTGTTAATATTGATTTTAGACCCCGGCCACCTTCCTTGCGTGAGAAGTATAGCCTATCCACATCACCATTGATGTTAAAATTCCCAGTAACACTGAGAAGTTTTCGAGTTCTAACATCCATCTCACTTAGTTCTTGCAATGACCAGTTCAGCAGGCCAAATGTTGGCGTTAGAATTGGCACAGTATAAGTATTGTGGGCAATGTATTTGTTGTACGCTGACAGTTCTGATGACCATATTTTCTTTACTCTTCTGAGGTATTCAGTTCTGGTTCTCTCCTTATTTATGGGTCCATCATATCTGACATTCTCATCCTGTCCAAGATATCTGTAGTTGTCACCTGACTGTAGAGGTTGTATTGTCAGGCCGTTCATCTCTAGATTTCTAGAGGAAGGCACAGCTCTTCCACGTTTTACTGCCAAATATGCACACTTGTACTCACCAAATTTCATTTTGATGTCGGTTGAAAATTGTGTAATGAGGTCCAATTGTTTCTTGATGTCATTGATATTTGGCCCATACAACTTCAGGTCGTCAATAAAGAAAAGATGGGAGATACTTCTGGGCCCACTTCTTTGTCCACCTTGTTTCCTGAGTAGGTAAGATAGTGGATTCAGTGAGAGAACGAAGAGTAGCACTGACAAGCTATCACCCTGAAAGATGCCCTTCTGGTAATGTATCTTATCAGCCTTAACTTGCTCCTTCTCACCTCTAACGATCAAATTGGTGTACCAGTTCTTGGTCAGGCATTCAACAGCAGCTACCAATGGTTGTGGGACTTTAGCTAACTGTAAAGCCTTAATAATCCACTCATGAGGTACACTATCAAATGCTTTTTGATAGTCCAGCCACACCACAGTCATGTTTCTGCGATTCTTTGTTGTTTTTTCCTGAATCATTTTGTTAGTTAGTAGGTGATCTATGCAACCCCACACCTCCCTCTTTCCACCAGCTTGCTCAGGTGTTATGATGTTGTTGGTAGCACAGTGATCCTGAAAGAACAGGTGAAGGCACCCAGTATATAATTTATACATGATGTTTTGGCAGGCTATTGGGCGGTAATTTTTAGCAAGGGTGGTTTGGCTATTTTGGGGAATGAGGAGAGTAGTGGCAGTTGATAACCATCTGGGCAGTTCTTGTGTGCCTTTAATGGTTTCTGTAAACAGCCATATGAGATCTTGCCGATAGAAAGTGAAATTTTTCAACCAGTATCCTGTAATGAGGTCTGGGCCTGGCGATTTCCTATTCAACATTTTCTGTAGAGCTGTTTCCAGTATTGACCCATCTATGTCATATTGTTTTGTCTAGACATGTTGGCAGTAGTCCTGTTCCAGTTCTTTTAGCCAATTAGTTTGTCTGTTGAATCCGTCATCCGTTTCCCATACAGATCTCCAGTAGCTCTCAACCTGTTCTTTTGAAGGGGTGTCATTTACAGGGATTGAGCTTTTGCCACCGAAGCTGCGATAAACTGATTTAGGATCTCTGGCAAACAATCTATTTAGCACTTGTCGTTTATGTGCTGTTGACTTATATTTTAGTCTTTCTGTTGTAGCTGTGAGTTGTTGTTTCAACTGGTGTAATTTGGAGTTCAAAGTTTTAAATTTTGTATCTCTAAATCGTCTCTCTAACTTTTTTTTTAGGTCTTCCTGGTGTCGTGTGAAGTTGCTCTCTATATAGCATTTCATAACGACTGCGATGTGTGAGATACTTTGTCTCAGGGACAAAATTTTGCTTTTTAAATTTCGCATCCACGCTGGTTCAGGCTTTCTGTTTGTATCTTGATTGCGTGGTTTTAGATGTGTGTTATATGATAGCAATGTGACAGCTGAAACATATAACAAAACATTAAGCATTTCAAATGTCGTTTCTACACCTTTAGATCGTATAGCCTTCAGATACTTGCCAGCTATTTCGTTCACCGCTTCCAATTCCAATTTAGTGGGTTCTTTACTGATTCTGGTGTTGTATGGTCTGTCACTCATGTATGTATGCATGTATGTATGTATGTATGAATCCGTACCTGAGGACTGGAGAGATGCAGTAATGGTGGTCTTGTACAAGGGAAAGGGTAACAGGAATGATTGTGGGAACTACAGAGGTATATCATTGCTTTCTGTCGTAGGGAAAGTTTTATGTAGGGTGCTTCTGGACCGTCTGCTGACATACATTACAGATTGTGTTCTTCCTGAAAGTCAATCTGGTTTTTGTGCTGGACGCGGCACTACTGATATGAGCTTCTCAGCTAGACAGCTCCAGGAGAAGTGCATGGAACAAGGCTTGGATCTGTATCAGGTTTTTGTCGATCTGACAAAAGCTTTCGATACTGTTAACAGAGATGCATTAAGTTCCTTGCTTTAGTTAGGTCTTTCCATGACGACATGAAGGCTTGGGTTAATGTCGGAGCCTATCTCAGTAAAAAATGGAGTGAAACGGGGATATTCCAGCACCGACCCTGTTTGCCATATACTTTGCAATGGTTTTCTGTATTGCATTCAGGAATTGCGAGCATGGTGTTTACATCCGATATCGAACCTCAGGCAGCATATTTAACATCAGGCGCTTTGCTGTAAAGACAAAAGTATTTACATCAATCATAAGAGACCTCTTGTATGCAGATGATTGCGATCTTGTAGCGCACACAGAGAGTGATATGCAGCACATTTTGAATGCATTTTCTGACGCTTGCACTGCCCTAGGTCTGACTGTCAGTCTCAAGAAAACCGTCGTCATGTACCAACCTGCCCCTGGTAAGCAGTACACTGAACCAAATATCTATGTGTATGGCAAACGACTTGGAGTGGTTGATCAGTTTGTCTACCTGGGAAGCACTGTCAATCGATACAGCAACCTTGACAGTGAAATCTCACTTAGGATTAGGAAAGCAAGTGATGCTTTCGGAAAGCTAGAAAGGCGACTCTGGCGTTGGCGAGACATATGCAGGAGGACAAAGGTAAAGGTGTACAGGGCATGTGTACTCTCTTGTCTTCTTTATGCCTGCGAGACTTGGGTCGCATATCGACACCACCTTAAGCAATTGGAGTGTTTCCATCAGATGTGTCTCAGATGGATCCATGCCGTTCACTGGAGGGACCACATCAGTGATGTCGAGATTTTGGAAATCTTTATGTGTGACAGTATAGAAGCTCTTGTGCTTAAGTAACGACTCCGTTAGAGTGGTCACCTTGCCTGGATGAAGGATTCTAGAATACCAAAACAACTCTTTTATGGAGAGTTGGTTAAAGGAAAACGACCGCCACATAAACCAAAAAAGAGGTATAAGGATTCCTTGAAAGCCTCTCTGAAAGACGCTAACATCTCTGCTGATACATGGGAGAATATTGCTGCTGATCGTAATAAATGGAGGGAATATATATGAGGGAAAATTTGCCTTTGAGGCATCTCGAATCGCATACGAGAAAGTAAAGCGGGATGTGAGGAAGGGCATTGCTGTTGCACTTCCAGACGGCGAGACTCTGCCTAAGCAAAGCTGGACTCGAAAGTCATCTTCGCAGTCATAAAGTAAGACCAGTGGTTGACTACCAGGCTGCTGTTGGAGATGCTACTCATGATGCTTGCCAAACATGTGGTAGAGAATGTAAATCAGCAGGAGGACTCAAGCGACATGCAAAAATACACGAACTCCAACCACAGCCGACTATTCCCAGTGAATGTTTTGGTTGCCGACTCTGTGCAAGACATTTTAGATCATCGGCTGGGCTAAAAAGCCACATTCGATCGCAGCGCTGTTAGTTGCTATCGTGTGTGTGTGTGTGTGTGTGTGTGTGTGTGTATAAATATGTTTATGTGTGTGCGTGTATGTGTATATATGTATATGTATATTATTATTGTTGTTGTCGTTATTATTATTATTGTTATTAATGTATATGTGTGTGTGTATGTATGTATATGTATGTGTATGTATATATATATATATATGTATATATATATTTCTTTTTTTATTTTTATTTATTTTTTTTTTTTTTTTCTCCTCGTGCAATGGCCATACTCGATAACGAGGGGGCAGCCATCATGTATGTATGTATGTATGTATGTATGTATGAGATGACCCCTTAGCCTTTGTCAAGGCAGAATTCCAGGAGAAGGCAAAAAAAAATATAACACCTGCAACCCTGATGGTATCCAATGATGTTGACTTGTTCTTCTTTTTGGTAAATATCATCTTAAGAGAGTGGGACTGGCTTTGTGCAGTGCCTTTGCTCACTATAAAAGCTTCACGGCACAGGCATTGCTTTGTATCTGGAGATCTCTCTGCACTTGTCGTCACATGGTACCATGAGCCCAGCACTATGTGTCAATAATTGTTACAGGTGTAGTGTTTGTACCAGAGTTTTCAAGTCGCTGGCTGGACTAAAAAGTCACACTCGTTCAGTGCATCGGTAGGGGTTCTCCTACATGGATATAAAGTAGTGGCCGTACTCGAAAACGAGTTGGCAGCCACCATGTATGTATGTATTGCTTTATATCTGGAGATCTCTCTGCACTTGTCATCACAGGGTACAATGGGCCCAGCACTATGTGTCAGTAATTGTCACAAGTGTAGTGTTTCTACCAGAGTTTTCAAGTCGCTGGCTGGACTAAAAAGTCACACTCGTTCAGCACATCGGTAGAGGTTCTCCTACATGGATATAAAGTAGTAGCCATACTCGAAAACGAGTTGGCAGCCACCATGTATGTATGTGTGTGTGTGTGTGTGTGTGTGTGTGTGTGTCTGTGTCTGTGTGTGTGTGTGTGTATTCGGGTCGTTGGCGACTAAACTGGCAACCCCACCAAGGTTTCTTGGTGAGGAGGGTGACTTTGGACATCCTGCAGGACTAAAAACAAAACCTGTCAAAGGGCAAAGGAGCTCTTAAGAGTCAATGGCCATCCAAAATCACCGAGAGAGATGACCTCTTAGCCTTTGTCAAGGCAGAATTCTAGGAGAAGGAAAACTCTGATATAACACCTGCAACCCTGATGGTATCCAATGATCTTGACTTGTTCTTTTTTTTGGTAAATATCATCTTAGTTAAGAGAGTGGGACTGGCTTTGTGCAGTGCCTTTGCTCACTATAAAAGCTTCATGGCACAGGCATTGCTTTATATCTGGAGATCTCTATGCACTTGTCGTCACATGGTACCATGGTCCCAGCACTACGTGTCAATAATTGTCACAAGTGTAGTGTTTGTACCAGAGTTTTCAAGTCGCTGGCTGGACTAAAAAGTCACACACGTTCAGCGCATCGGTAGGGGTTCTCCTACATGGATATAAAGTAGTGGCCATACTCGAAAACGAGTTGGCAGCCACCATATGTATATATATATATATGTATGAATATCTAATGCCCCAATAAAATGCATTCAACCCACACTATAATGTGGTAGTGTAGGATCATGATAAAATGCACCCATTATATGTTGTGAAGTATTTGGTGAAAGGCATCCAAGTGTAGAAAGCATACCAGAGTGGAATGTATGAACAAGATATTCTCATCTAACCTGTTTGTTTAGCCGCAGTATGTGACAATCTATCAACCCATGCAAGCATGGAAAATAGATGTAAAATGGTGATGATGATAGTGTGTGTGTGTGTATATATCATCATCATCATCATCATCGTTTTACGTCCGTTCTTCCACGCTAGCATGGGTTAGACGGGTTGTCCTGTTGTGGGCAGTGTCTGGTCGGCTGACCTTTCTTGCTCATACAGGAACTGATTCTGGCTTGATTTCTACAGCTGGATGCCCTTCCTAACACCAACCTCATTTACAGTGAGTGCTGGGTGCTTTTTTCCGTGGCGCCTACACATCCACTTTACAGTGTGGGCTGGGTGCTTCTTTGCCGTGGCACCTCCACGACCACTTTGCAGTGTGTGTGTGTGGGGGGGGGGCATATTGTCTATATGCTTCAGTTTGTACCCATGGGAGGTCGGGTACTCTGTATTACTGCGTGACGCCAGAAGTCACGGTCGTGTGTCATTGCCTTTGAGAGGTGTAATTGGGTAAGGTCGGCTTTTATCACCTCATCCCAGGTCATCTTGGGTCTCCCCACTCCGCGGTTTCCATCAACTTCTAGTGCTCTGCACCTTTTATATATATTCATTTTATTAGTATTGCTAATTGAGATTTGTCAGACCATATTTCAACTTAGATATTCATACTTTAAGGAAAGTAGAGAGTCATCATTATCACCGTTTAATATCTATTTTCCATACTTGCATGGGTTAGATGGGTTTTTATCTGCTGAAGCCAGACTGGTGAGGTTCTCATACCATTGACACAGAGATTTCTGTCTTCTACAGTAATCTAACTATTTCATCATTATCACTGTTTAACCTGTATTTTCTATGCTTGCATGGGTTAAATGGCTGTCATGCTCGGCTTGACTGATCAGATGACTAGGTCCTGCTTGGTTTCTTAGCTGGATGCCCTTCTTGGTGTCAACCACTTTACAGACAATATTTTGAGCTTGATTTCTATAACTAGATGCTCTTCCTAACACCAGCCACTTGACAACATGTATTAGGAGTATAGTTTCTGTGGCTGAATGCCCTTCTTAATGCCAACCACTTTACAGCATGTACTAAGAGCATTTTATCATGACTCCAGCACTACCTCCTTACAGGGTTGACTGGGTACTTTTGTTGTGGCACCATTTCTGTATCTATTTCATGTATGAATATACAATTTGTTGCTATGTAATACTATTGTCCAGATGTGGAAGTTTACCTTCTTTTCTCCCTTTTCATTCATTTCTCATTTTTCTGTAGAATGATGTAGCTTGAAATGTCATCAATAACTCTTTAAGACTTCTCCTGTGTATCAGTCTGATAACTTTAATTTGTATCTTACCTTGCCTTCTTATTTTTGTATTTTACTTATTTCAGTCAGTAGACTGAAAACATGTTGGGGCACTGCCTTGATTTTTTCAATTCTATCAATACCTAGTACATATCTTTTTCAAGCCTTGTACTTATTTTATTGATTTATTTTTTGTTGCACCTCTAAGTTACAGGACATAAACACAGATGTGGACCCACATGTGCATACACACACATATATATGTATATGCATTTATACAATGGGCTTCTGCAGTTTCTGTCTACCAAATTCCACTTGCAAGTCTATCATAGAAGGCACTTGCCCAAGGTGCTGCACAGCATAGCTAAACCCAGAACCACATAGTTCCAAAACAAACTCCTTAACCACATAGTCATTTCTGCATTTATGCGTGTATAAGAAGCAAAGGGACTTAACTTTGCATCTCCACACGTGCCTCGACTGAATCCACGATGTTCACCTGTTTCACGTCTGGCCAGAGAACATAGCAAATCTCACACACTCATTCATACCAGTCATTAAAAGGACATCCACACTCAATGCTGCCTATGAACCGAAAAACAGCCCTCACTTCTGGCAAGATCTCCTTTGCATTTCCTGCATCCCAACCCCACCGTATATAATTTAAATTTAAGTGTGAATGTAACACAAATATAAGTGTATATTGTTTCTTCAGTCCTAGGTTAACCCTTTTCATACCAAGCTACCTAAACCCACATGATTTTACAATATTTAGCTGTTTATTTTAAAGTGTTTTTATTTATCTAAAAAAAAGCTTCCATAATTTTTTGTAAAAATATTTGTTCTAAACACCAACTTAATGAAAAATTTAGTTATATTGCTAAATCTCTCCAAATTCTTGATTATTTTCAGAGTTATATTAAATATATAATCAAAGTCTTTCATTAGAAATATAGTAACAATATGATTAAACCTCAGAAATGTTGTCTACTTGTGTGTGTGAGAGAGAGTGAGAAAGTAGAGCAGAAAGCCAAATTTTGTAATTGAAATTAAATGTTTATTTTTAAATGCTTTATATTTATTCTAGAAACCTAATCATAATTTTATGTAAAAACCTTTAAGTTATATTCCTAGCACCAGCTTAATAATGAGAAAGTTAGTTACATTTCTAAAATCCCTCAAAATGATTTGATCATAAACTGTCCTTCATTAGAAACATGGTAATGACATGGTGAAAACCAGAATTTCTCTGCTATAAAACCAAAAGCAGTTTCAGGCAATTTAGTATTAAAAGGGTTAAACAATTTATATTGCTTAACCAGTTTCTCAGCCACCAGACGACATTCCATGTTTGTACAAACATTAAGATCTTCATCAAACTGGATTTTACAGCTAAAGCTTATGGCATATAATTAATTTTTTTTTTATTTTTTGTTATACAGTGAGAATACTTAAAATTCCATTCATAATATCAATCAAAATGTTGCTTAACGCTTTTTATGACATAAAAAAAATGCTGCAAGCCATAGTTTATCTGCTGCAAAATTACTTGACTATGAAGAAGTTAAAAAAATCTATTGTTTATTTTATATATGTCATATCTTGCATTATATTTAACTTAACAACAGAAGCAATTGTGTTAGAGTAGTGACGTTCTGTGTTGTAGCAGCCATTGTGAAATGTTGTGACCAGCAGATCTTGACTAACTCATTGATAACAACACATTTTTACCATAACTGTGATGTTGTTGTCTGTGCAGTAGCTACTAGACAATATACTGCTGAAATATGTCCATTGTGAAAGTGTTAATTCACTAACAAAAGGATTTAGAGATAATTAAGTTATAGTTATTTTCCATCACCAATACACAATGTTGGTTGAAGCCTATTTATGTGTGGAAGCATTAACTCTTAACATCATGTACTGATTTAGCAGAAAATATCTAGAAATGGGTTTGGAGGGAAGGATAAAAGCCAAATTCACTATCTTCAATTTGGTGTTTCTGCCTATCCTTACCTATGGTTAGGAATCTATGTCTGTCTTTATGGCTATGAGTGCCTATGTCTGTGTGTGATGCTTATCTCATATACTGTTTACAGTTTCTTCTCCCTCCAATTAATTAGCTAAGAATTTTAAGGAATTCACTAAAATTATTTATTACTAGCAGTGTATCCCGGCGTTGCACGGGTAAGAACATTGGTAATAGCACCTCCAATGAGAAACGTTTTTGTGAGTGCCTGTTAAAAACTCACAAAGATATACCGACAGGAAACTTGTTTTATTTGGAGAAAATTAAGAAGTTGAAAGTACAGTTTAGCTGTCTACGTGCATTGTTCATAGAAATATTGTTGAGCCCCTCCTTTTCATACTCCTCTGTTTTGGCCTTTTAGAGTAAATGTGAAAGAGAAAGTCACAGATTAAGTTGGCAGAAGGTTCCAGTGTCATAGCTGTAAGGCGTAGGCTACTTACCTCAAAAGTTCATTCGCACTCTTTCCACTAAGTTACTCTTTCTCTCTATCCCTCTCGGTGCAGACCCTTGCAAATTTCTCGCGTAGGCCTGGTGTAGATTTGCACCCGATCCATCTACCCGATGCACATGTCCGCTTTGTACGGCTTTTGGAAGAATGAGTGACCAGCAGTACGTTGTTCAGTATTATTACGAAAAGGTGTAGCAGGGAATCCCGCGTAAACTAACAGCTCGGGAGGAAACTGCTTACCTCGAAGATTCATTCGCCATCGTTCTTGTCTACGCTCCATTTACTTGGTATTTGTTGGTCTACAGTTAGATGAATGGCGCACAAAGGGTTAATGTTTATTGGCAAGAAGTTTTTTTAATAATAAAAGACGGGTTAAAGCGACCTACAATGTATCTGTGTGTATCATTTTTCATTCATTTCATTTTTACATCCACTTTTCCTTGCTTGCAAGGGTGGGACGGGAACTGATTCTGGCTTGATTTCTACAGCTGGATGCCCTTCCTAACACCAACCTCATTTACAGTGAGTGCTGGGTGCTTTTTTTTTTTTTTTCCGTGGCGCCTACACGTCCACTTTACAGTGGAATGATAGGGACCCCAGTCCCTATCATCTCATTTCTACAGCTGAGTAAACTGGAGCAATGTGAAATAAAGTGTCTTGCTCAAGGAAACAACACATCACCCGGTCTGAGAATTGAACTCACAACCTTTCGATTGCAAGGCCAATGCTCTAACCACTAAGCCATGTGCCTCCATTGTATATATATATATATACAGAGATACATATATATATATATGTGTGTGTGTGTATGTATGCATATATATATATGTGTATGTATGTATGTGTGTGTGTGTGCATGTAGCAAAGATAATACGTCAGCAATGATGTATTCGTCAGAATGTCGTTATGCAGACAGCCAGACATACAGACAGATATTATAAGGGCTCGACAGAGATCGATAACCGGCGCCTAACACCCCTTTAACAACAGAAAATTGAAAAATAAAAGCTGCAGTTAGTATCTTTAGACTGTAAGGAATATATAAATGCAAGTTTGAAGTCAATCGGAGTAGAAATGTGGATTTGTATAGACTTTGCAAAAATGAGGGGACACACACAGACAACAACAGTTTTATATATATGTATAGATTTCAATTCTAAGATAGTAATTTAACATATGGTTCTTATATAAGATTATGTTGGAAGATTTTAATTCAAATATGAACACTTTAAAATGGATGATTTTGACATGGTTGTTATCAAAAGGGTTAACCCTTTTGTTTCCATATTTCACTGGTGTTTTGAACATAACTTAACAAAGGTTCTTTACATAAAATTATGATGAAAGGTTTTTAGATAAATATGAACACTTTAAGATGAAAGTTTTATATCATGGCACTTGGGATGATTTCAAGTATTTTGGTATGAAAGGAGTTAAAAAAGGAAAGACATATTAGACAATACAGTCTTGCCTTTAATCATCGGCCTGTGCAGTCATGGCTGACTTGGGGCTAAACAATGCAACTAGCTTTTCCTACATACTATGCAAATACTAGATTTTTTTGTTCTAAAGGGTTAATGCACTGGATGCTCAGCCTGAGCATCAACTGATCAATACCTACAGAAGAAAAAACAGAGTTTGGCTTCCTTAGGCCCTCCCACTAACTTATTACAAAAAGGGCTTGGTTTCCCTAGCCCCGTTCACTAACTTATTACAGAAACAAGGTTTGGCTTCCCAAGCCGCCACCCTAACTTATTATAAAAATGAGATTTGACTGCCCTATCTACTCCCACTAACTTATTACAAAAAAATCTAATCCTTTTAGTTTCTTTCATCCTTATCAGCTCCAACTCCACTTTTTTCCCAATGTCTTTCACTTCTTTATTACATATCTGCTGTATTTTTCATATCTTTATTATATATATTTTTCTATTTCTTTTTAGGTAAAATGTTTCATATTTCTTCTAGCTGAAATTAAAGTAACACACACACATGCATGCACATATGCACATACACACATATTGCCATACTAAATGAAAAGAAAAGCAAAATAACAGTAAGTAATTTTTTATCATCATCATCACCATTATTATGAAATATCAGGATAAATATTACCTTAGCCTGTTCACTGCCCTATCCTAAGGGAAGATATATCTCTTATCTACATGAAAATGCTATGTAATCTGAAATAAATCTTTCAAAGAGCATGGGCTTAATAGAGTTTTAAGTTTATATTTTTCTTCCATCACAAAAGAAGCTTTGTTAAGTTATGCTCCAAACACCAACTTAATAATGGGATAGTTGTATTATTACTAAATCTTTCCAAATTCTTGATTATTTTGAAAATGGTTTAAAAATCACAGGCAGTGTGTTTCGTGTTTTTCATGTGGTAAAAAAAACAAAATAAAATGAGCTGATTGTCAAATTGGACCAAGAAAATAATGTTTCCATTGGTCTTTCCATTGCTGACACTATCTGCCAGGAGTTGCAACTGACAGAAATATTATCATTTTCCATCTGCACCCTTTCATCTTTACAAACATCAATTCCCTTTTAATCCAAACTCATGCAACAATAATAATAAAAACAACAATAATGATATTATTAAAGTGTTTCTATATAAGGCGTAAGATCAGCAATTTGAAGGGGAAAGTTGATTAAATCAACCCCCAGTACATTCAACAATTTCTAATTTAGGCACAAGGCCAGGAATTTGACTGGGATGTGGGAGTCAGAGGAATTCTATACACTCTTCCACCAACCTACATATCCACACCTCAACATATCCATGCTCTCACTCACACATCCACATGTCCAGCCCCCACTCACCTGCCCACAACCCCCACCACCTGAGCTTTATCTTCCTGTTTCTTTTACTTTTATCCTTTTGATCCCTGTTTTGATGTGATGGGGGTGGTGGAGTGGGCGTACTATTGTTTCTTTGTTAATTTGTTGTCTTTTCCTGGTTCCTTCCTTCCTTCCAATCATCATCATCACTACTGCCATCATCACTTATGACCAACACAATTATAACCATCATCATCATCATCACCCTCCACCCACATCAACATCTCCTTCATCATCATTACCATTATCCCTACCACTATTACCATCTGCACTCCTCCCAACCCTCAATCAGTGTCATCATCATCATCATCACCAAGAACAACCTCACCACCTCCACCATCATCATTACCATCACCATCTCCATAAACCCTTGTATGCAACCTGAAAACTAACTCCTCCCTTTTATTACATTAACTGCTATACTTCTCTTTGAAGTGTTGGTACCAAAAGTAAACAGCTTCTCTTCCCTCCCTCACTGCTCCGCTATATCAACCTTCTCTTTTACTCTCTATCTATCTAACCCTCTTTCCTCCCTTCCCCTCATCTCTCATCTCCTCTCCCTTCATCTTTTCTCTCTTCCATTCTCTTTATTTTTTTATTATCTCCCCTTTTTTTTGTGTTTATGTATTTTCACCCTATATATCATCATCATTTTACGGCCGCTTTTCCCTGCTTGCAAGGGTGGGACAGGAACTGATTCTGGCTTGATTTCTACAGCTGGATGCCCTTCCTAACACCAACCTCATTTACAGTGAGTGCTGGGTGCTTTTTTTTCCATGGCATCTCCACGACCACTTTACAGTGGAATGATATGGACCCCAGTCCCTATCATATCATTTCTAAAGCTGAGTAAACTGGAGCAATGTGAAATAAAGTGTCTTGCTCAAGGAAACAACACATCACCCGGTCTGAGAATTGAACTCACAACCTTTCGATTGCAAGGCCAATGCTCTAACCACTAAGCCATGTGCCTCCATATATATATATATAAAAGAAAATTTCGCTCTACATGGCTGAATACAATAAATGTAATCTGACTTTTTCGAATATTAATAATAACATTCGATTTGTTTGCAATTATGCAAACAAACCTCAATTTTATAGCCATGTCAGTAGAATGAACACTTCATTCTTGCTCTTGTGTTGGCATGCGAACAGAACTGCAGACAGAAATGTTTCTGGGTATCACCCTTCATCAGTACAGCTCACTGTTCACCTGCTAAATTGTCAGAGCTAGTGAAAATATATGCTATTTTCAAAAATACACAGTGACTGATCGGCTTGATTTGCATATTAGCAGACTGGCTGATCAGTCAGATCTACATATTAGCAGATCCACTGATCAGCCAGATTTGCATATCAGCAGACTGGCCAGTCAGTTTCCTGTATACGAGCGATAAATGGACGACTTTGCCAAATTTAAATAAAAAAGAAAATTTCGCTCTACATGGCTGAATACAATAAATGTAATCTGACTTTTTCGAATATTAATAATAACATTCGATCTGTTTGCAATTATGCAAACAAGCCTCAATTTTATAGCCATGTCGGTAGAATGAACCTTTCATTCTTGCTCTTGTGTTGGCATGCGAACAGAACTCCAGACACTAATGTTTCGAGCTCTGACAGTTTGGCAGGTAAACAGTGAGCTGTACTGATGAAGAGTGATACCCAGAAAAATTAGTGTCTGCAGTTCTGTTCGCATGCCAACACAAGAGCAAGAATGAACTGTTCATTCTACTAACATGGCTATAAAATTAAGGCTTGTTATCATAATTGCAAACGAATCGAATGTTATTATTAATATTCGAAAAACTCAGATTACATTTATTATACGTATATATATATTAATAAAAGATCGGAGGCAATATTCAGTTGATTCAGGTTTATTTAAAACTCTGTTATACTTATTTCATTGAGGACTATCAGATATGATAGCCTGAGCTCTTCAGATGGCAAAACCTAAAATAAACATTGAAAGTTCCTAAGAAATCTTTAAATTTGGAAAAATCCAGTAATTTCCCCGAAAAAGATTTGCTTTTCATTGATACAGGGGGCTGGCGAAACACATGGTGTTGTTTATTTGATGGCTGGCCCCTGTATGTGCATGCCTACATGTATATATATATATATATATATATATATATATATATATATATATATATATATATACATGTATACATGTAGGCAGACACACAGGGAGAGGAGGTGATGGGAGTCTCAATTCCATTTTCCCTGATCCTTTACTTAATCACCTGCCTGGCTTAAAATGTAAGAAATAAAAGATTTTTCTTCCACTGGCACACATACACACATCCAAGGACATCATCCTTATATCACACATGCTCCTCTCTCATTCCTTCTCCCCTCTCCTCTTTTCTCTCACTGTCTCTCTCCCTTTCTCCTCCCCCTCTCTGTCTCACTATCTCCCTATCCCATCCCACCCACTCTAATTCTGTATTGATCACTAATATTATGACCTAAAAATAGAAGCTAAACAAAAATCCCAAGAATGTTGTGTATAAAGAACCCTTGCCATTAAACACATTCCCCTTGACTCTTTCTTAACCTGAGTTTTGAGTATCTACCTGATCAATTCATCTAACCATCTATCCATCTAACCAACCAACCATCAACCAACATTCCATCCATCCCTCTAACCATCCATATCTATTTATGTCTGCACGTCAATGTATTCTCGGGTCCCAAATGTTAGGGTGGGGTTGGAATAAGTGGGGGTTGGAGTGGAAAATCTCTAATTCTTGGTTGTCTCCCTTGTGTTTTTTTTTAAAACCAGGATTAGTCAGTTACATATTTTAGACCCCAACCCATCCTATTTATTTTATAACATATGAGATTTCTTGTAATATTCTTTTTTTGTCATGTATAATGTCCCACTTAAAATAAAATTTTGCTTAAGATAGATTAGTAAAATTTGATAAGCAGGTTGGTTGGAATATGAGCGGGGAGTGAGTGGAAAAATCTTAAAATTAATAAGCAGTGGGGGACGATTATTCAAGACCCAAAAGTACCTCTCCAGAGGCAGACAAGCTATATGGGTTTTGGGGCAATGTCTGATTGGCTACTGGTCTCAGTAGAAATAAAACAGCTAATACAATGTCACAAAAACTGTTTCATATAGACTCAAAGGAATATGTAAAGTACAAGTACTTTAGCTGTGCAGTAAAAAACACACCTCTAATCTTCAGCAGTCTGTTAATTAATATCACCTCAGGTGAGCAATGAAAACACACCTCTAGTCCTCAACAGTCAGTTAGCAGTGTCATCTTAGCTGAGTAGTGGAAGCAGCCTTTTGTTTATCAGGATCCCCCCCCCCCTACACACACACAAGCATAAGGAAGAGAAACCACTTGGTTTATCAGTGTATCCTACACATAAACATAGGGAAGCAAAACCACATATGGTTAGTCAGGGTACCCCACTGATAAACACAAGGAAGTGAAAACCACATTGTGTTTATCAGGGTACCCCACACAGAAAGCTGGATTACCCTGAAACACCAGGCAATAGTTTTTTCATAGGTTTTGCTAATCTACAACCATATATATAGAAGAAAGAAAAGAGAACCAATTGCCTGATTAGGTTAAGGAGATAATGTTTCCATTGCTGATGCTATCTGCCAGTTACAACTCTTAACAAAAGAAGCCACAAAGCATCCCATTCAGCTCTTTCACAATTGTGCCTATCTTCTCTCCCTGGACTGGCTCAGAAAGGCAAAGTTAACCTCAACAGGATTCAAACTCAGAGCACAAAGAACCAGAACCAGTGAGGCATTTAATCAAACACTTTAATAACCCTGCCAATTCAACAGCTATATAGAATATGGCTGTTGAACAATGCCAATCCCTCATTATGGAATCTCTAAGAGTGAAATCCCAATGTAACAGACCTTTTTATCTCTTTTCAAAAGTATAAAGTTCAAAAGTCTCTCAGAAAAAATGAGAGTATAACAAAGAATTTGTGTGTAAGTGTCACTATATGTTTCTGTATGTTTGTGTACGTTTGTCTAGATGTGTGTTTGCATGTGTCTATATTTGTGGCACTGTGTCTGGGCATATGTCTCGATCTGTGTGTCTCAGTGTATGTGTGTGGATGTGTGCATCTATGTATTTATATATGTGTATGTACATATGTTTGTGCCTATGTATGTTTGTGTGTGTGTCTGTGTATGGATGTGTGTATGTGTGTGAGTGTGTCTAGGTTTGTATGTATGTTTGTATATGTCTATGTATACAACCTTTCAATGACTGTTGCTTTAATGAGAAGAACTTGAACTGTGGAAGATTTAACACATTGGTGATTACACTTTACATTGCATTTATCTATGTAGCGTATTTTAGTCTTTCAATCAATCAAGTTCCTGCAACTGGTTGTAGCCAGTTATTGGATTGCCACTCCAATCAATTTTTCCAGTCAACAGTCACTACTGGTCTCTGCACACTATCATATATATATGTATATCACCTTCATCATCCTTTAATTTCCATTTTCCATGCTAACATGGGTTAGACAAGTTGTCCTGTTGTAAGACAAGTCAAATCAGGTGACTGTCTTGTTCATACAGAATTGTTTCTGGCTTGGTTTTTATGGCTGGATGCACTTCCTAAAGCCAACTATTAAATTTCTGTGGACTGGATGCTTTTTATCGTGGCACCAAAACAACCAACTGACAGGTTGGATTGAGTACTTTTTCATTATGTCACTAGCCCAACCACCTTACAGGGTAGACCAGGTGCTTTTTGTTGTGTTACCAACACAACCACTTTACAGAATGGGCTGGGTGTTCTTTTGTCATGTCACAAGTATGAGCACCTTACATGGTAGATTAGGGGCTTTTGTTGTGTCACCAGAATGACCACCTTACAGGGTGGATTAAGAGCTTTTAGTCATTTCAGCAGCATTTTGAGAGAGCATGTCTAGCTTTCCATGCAAGATGTGGATTGGAGAAGTAGGTCTAAGGTGGGGTACTTAGCTGGTAAGGGGTAGCATGTTAATATCTGGGAGGTGTATGGGTGATTGAGGAGGGAGAGGAGAAAATTTGGTGCACACTATTATGTCCTCTACATGTTTACATATATATATATACTAAAACTCTGTGATTGTGTGCTTGTCTGTAATTTAATACAGCCAAAACGGTACATAATGGGAAAATACTTTGAAAGGAAGTTGACCCTGAAATGGGGATACAAATGGAATAAAACAAGTTTTGTATAAATCGGAGCACGGGTTCCTGAGATACAGGGTTTTTCCGAGTACCTTCATAAATAGAGAGAGAGAAAGATAGTGAAAGAGATAGTGGTTAGAGAGAGAGAGAGAGAGAGAAGGAGACAGAAGTAAAATGGAAGAGAGAGAGCTGGTGGTGATCTTGAATGAAATTATAACAGGTAACTTCAAACAATCAAATACGGCATTACTGTATCTAGCTCGAATTTGGTGACTGAATATTAAGTCATATGTATCATATAACTTGTGTTAGGACAGGATGTGTGTAGCAATATCTCCTGCTAATTAGGAAGGGTTTCTAAGTGTGTGTGGATGTATATATATGTGTGTGTCTGAACAGTGTATATAGGTCACAAACACCCACATACACACACACACACACACACACACATATATATATAGGCCTTCCAATTTCATTTTACATTATATACATCATCATCATCATTGTTTAATGTCTATCTTCCACGCTAGCATGGGTTGTGACGGGAATTGTCCCACTTGAGGCAAGATTGTTCAGGTGACCGTGTCTCGCTTGTATGGGACCGGCTGGCAGGTTTTCTACAACTGGATGCCCTCCCTAACACCAACCACGTTTACAGTGTGGACTGGGAGGTTGTTATTGTGTTACCTACACGGCCACATTACAGCGTGGACTGTGTGTCTTTTGTCGTGACACCTACACGACCTCATTTATTTTGGACTGGATGTTGTGGTACCAACATAACTTTACAGAGAAAGGATGGTCTTGGTGGGAGTGGGAGTGTGGAGTAGGGTAAGTGGGATGGGGTGTATATTTGGTTAAGAGGTGCCTACTGACTGTAGGTTTCGCTTTGTACATAGGCAAGGTGAGTCTTCTGTATTACTGCATGACGCCAAAGATCCCGGTTCAGTGACATTGTCTTAGAGAGGTGTAAGTGTGTAAGGTCGGAATTTATGAAATCATCCTAGGTTTTTCTGGGTCTACCTACACTGTAACTTCCATCAATTTTGATCGCCTTGCACTTTTTATACAGCTGTCATCTTTCATGTGCATCACGTGACCGTACCAACGTAGTCTTCTCTCGAGTAAACAACATCTGATCCCTCTTATTCCTAATTTCTCACTTAGTTCATTTATGTTTTGCCGTTTGTGTATATTACTATTACACATCCAACGGAGCATGCATGTTTCATTCCTCTCCAGTCTGTGCAGGTCCTCTGCACACAATGCCCATGTCTCACTGCCATGTAACATTGCTGTTCGTATACAAGCATCATACAATCTGACTTTCATTTTTAGAGAGAAACCTTTAGCGGCCAATAGTGGTATAAGCTCTCTGAACTTTTTCCATCCCATTCTGACTCTGACTACTGTCCTTTCAGAGCATCCTCCACCACTGCTGATTTTGTCACCCAGGTAACGGAAAGTGTCCACTATTTCTATAGAACCATCTGGGCAATAAAAGGAGCTAGTGTCCTGTGAGCACTTGCTACTTATTGCACCTGAGCATCAGCCACATATAAAATCTATGTTCTTAGATAGCTTACCTGTGATGCCACTACATCTTTTATGTACCCATAGTTTGCATTTGGGACATACAATGGAACTTCTATCTATTCCCTTCCTACACACTGAGCATGGCCATTTCCCAGAGGGCACCTGTGCCCTATTTTCCATTCTACATACAAGAACTTTAGTCTTAGACAAGTTAACTTTAAGGCCTTTTGATTCTAGGCCATGCTTCCATGTTTGGAATTTCTTCTCTAGTTCAGCCATAGATTCAGCTATAAGAGTTAGATCATCTGCATATAGGAGTTCCCATGGGCAGCCGGTCTTGAACTCCTCTGTTATAGCCTGAAGGGCAATAATAAATAGGAGGGGGCTAAGGACAGAGCTCTGATGAACACCAACTTTTACGCTAAATTCTTCACTATATTCATTGTTAATTCTAACCTTGCTGACTGTTTCTTTATACATGGCTTGTATAGCTCTCACAAGCCATTCATCTACACCTAGTTTTCTAAGAGCCCACCAGATAATGGAGCAGGGGACTCTGTCAAAGGCTTTCACCAAGTCAACAAAATCTAAGTAGAGGGGTTTCTTTTAGCTAGGTACTTCTCCTGTAGTTGTCATACAAGGAAAAGAGCATTTGTGGTACTTTTACCCGACACAAACCCAAACTACAATTCCTCTAGATCATTTCGCTCTCTGATTAGTTGCGCTATAACACTTTCTGTAACCTTCATGACCTGGTCAACTAACTTAATGCCTTTGTAGTTTCCCCTATCTAGAGCATCTCCTTTACCCTTGTAGCAGTTAATGATGATACTGCTACGCCAGTCATTTGGTATGACTCCATTCTGTATTACTTGGTTTACTATCCGGGTGACCATAGTGTGTCCCACCATTCCAGATACTTTCAGCATCTCAGCAACTATTTCCGAAGGCCCAGCTGCCTGGCCTGTCTTCATATCTTTGATTGCCTTACATGTTTGTGTATATTTTAATTATTTAAAAATTATTTTTAAGTGAACATGATTTTTTAAAAATATTTTTAAGGAAATATGACCCAATAGGTCATAGGTGGTCTAGTATATATATATATATATATATATATATATATATATATATATATATATATATATATATATATATTTATATATATATATATATACATACATATACACAAAGAAACGTTAAAAAAGATCCACACTTTTGCTGAAACTTTCTTAGGATGGCCACGTTGCCTTCAGCACTTGCATCTTCAAAGGTGGTATTCTTGTGGTTACATAACCAAAGTTTCATCTTGAGAGCTACAGTTTTCTTCCTTGTGTTACAGAGTAAACATGACTGCTCAGTTGGCTGTGTGCATCAAGGAAGAACAGAGATCAGTGATCTGATATCTCTGTTCTGAAGGTGTCTCAGGGCTGAAATTCATCGCAAGCTTTCAGTACAACACAGGGCTAATGCTCTACTACGTAGAGTTCTTCTTTCCTTATGGTACTATTTCATAATTTGTAAGCCATAACAAAAATTGATCTAAGCAATCGATCATTTATCACCAACTATTGATTTTGGCAAAGCTGCAGGAGTCATGAATCGATCAGCAGAAGATTCGTCTTTGGATAAGTTCCAATAGAGTATAGAGTACAAAATACTTTTATATCTGCCGGGAGTTAAGCCAACACCATAGACAGCATGATGTGAAAAGGTTTTAACTGGCAGCAGATATAAATAGGATTGCACGTTGTATCCTCTATAAAGAGGTGCAAAGTACTAGTCACAGTATAAGCAGTTCAACAAATTAAGAATTTGGAGCAGTTATATACTAATTTAAGGTATAACAACATATATAATATGTATGATGCTTATGTTTCTCAGTAGAAAAGCTCAATGGACATTTGCCCCAAAGCATCAATAATTCAAATTAAAAGATATATGTATAGGGAGAGAGAGAGAAAGAGCCATATATCGTTTGAGAAGCACATAGTGTTTTGTACATATATAAAGCATATAATACGAATCATGAAATGGTACCATAAGGAAAAAAGAACTTTTCCACCTTGAAGTACGTATTTTTTCCTAAATATTATGTGCTTTATGTGTGTAGAAAATACTATGCTATTCTCAAACAATGATATATGGCTCTTCCTCTTTCTTTCTCTACATATATCTTTTAATTTGAGTATGTGTTGGTTGGTTACTGACACTTCAGTATGCAGGGTAGAGCACTCAAGGAAGTACGCAGGGGGTCTGTTTACTCCAGAGTAATTTAAAAACAAAAAGTGTAAGTCAGCAGGTTAAAATTAACTTCGTTTATTCATATTCGCTGTAATATATATTTCGGTGATAACCATTATTCAGCAGCTATGACCTCATCAGACAGCTAGAACTTGAACAGAAAAAACAAAAAGTTTACTTCCATTATTTCAGTCCTTTGATATGCCTTGTCCCAAAGTATGGTGTTGTTCTTTGAGAAAACAACACCATATATAGATATAGATATTTATGTGTGTATGTATATAATGAACACAACTGACCTAAGATGCAGAAAGTTTAACTTTAGCCTAGACTACAACAAAAGGGTTGGCGCCAGGAAGGGTATTCAACTGTAAACATTCAACCTCATTATGAGTGTGAAGCCTGTCAGGAAAGCTGCAAGGTTACCCTCTGTTTTAACAGAGAGTAACCTTATAATGCTTGTCGTTGCTGTGTATGTGTGTGTGTATATATATGTGTGTGTGTGTTTGAAGCACTTTCCAAATATAAACATATACACACTGAAACTATCACACATGCTCTCTCTCTCTCTCACACACATGCTTACACACACACAGATTTGTGCTTTTGTCTGTGAAAGATGTCATATTTTGTCATTTAGAATTATTGTTTACAAGTGCTTAGCATTTTAAATATATATATATATATATATATATATATATATATATATATATATATTGCTGAAAAGTGACCTAATCTACTGACTGAAGCCTATCATAAGTGTTATATGTATATATAGTATAACTTGGCAGTTAAGTTTTTTTATGATTATGATAAATTTAAATGGGGGCATTTATATACAAGTTAAATATGATAGTAAAAGATGTGATGGTACTGTCTGTGGAAATCAAACTACACAGAACCACTATGCTAAGACGCATGCACCCTTAACGTAATTCTTAGGAAGATTAAGTATGACACGGTGTATAACACAGCTACACCTCATTTTTGCCAGCTAAATGTACTGTCAATCTGAAATAAAGTGTCTTACTTGAGGACAAAACTTAAAATGCTTCTAATTTGAGTACCCTAATCAGTAAGCCATATGCCTTCACGGAGATCATTAGAGTAACAATAGAAGTGCCAGAGAAGAAAAACTGTGATCATGATTTAGCTCTATAATAATTTAGCAGAAAATATCTAAAAATGGGTTTGTTAATTCAAACGTTTACTAGTGGACAGATTGTTGTGAAAATTTGCAGTGTTAAAATGAAGATTTTAATTTTTAATGTGATAAATGCAGTTTCAGGAATGCTTTGCAAATGTAGTTTTATGTGGTGTACTTTGCTTTATCTTTGTTGGGAGGATATAGCAACCTCTCTAGTACTGATTACATGATAAAATGCAATCAGTACACTCAGTAAAATGCTGAAACTTATGTAAGCAAGATGCAGACCCTGGCCTATCAATTAAGTACTGTCTTTGACTATGAGGACCTGTCCAACCAACGCCAGCATGGAAGAACTGATGTTAACTTATGATGTCCTTGCTAAGACATGAACACAGAATGTAAAGATAAGTAACTAAATAGCACAATACATTCACTCCTCAGTGGTGTCATGTTTAGAATTAATCTAGAATGTATATGTGACTTGTGTCATTTATACGTTTGGTAAAATATTAGTCTGATTGACATAAACCAGGAATGGAGATGACATTGCCTGTCTTAAAGTGTTCAGACACAAATTATGATGTAAGAAATTTTAAAGTTATGTTAAAAAAAATCAGCTGCTGCTGATGCTGCTGATGCTGATGCTGCTGCTTCTTCTTCTTCTTCTTCTTCTTCTTCTTCTTCTTACTCTTCTTCTTCTTCTTCTTCTTCTTCTTCTTCTTCTTCTTCTTCTTCTTCTTCTTCTTCTTCTTCTTCTTCTTCTTCTCTGAGCTATGCACTCTAACGAGTAACATTACTCCAAAGACCCAGAGGAATGCCATTTTCAGCTGATTCATGACTATAGGTAGTTGGCATGAAAACCGAATTGAAGATAACGAGTTTGGCTTATACACCTAATTCCTTTCTTCTGATTACTGAGTGCTGAAGCTGGTGCATTACTGCACCAGCTACTACAATTCTTGCACTTAATTCAGCCACCTGCCTTCCATACCTGTGAACACAGAGATACTTGAACTTCTCTACCTGCTTCAGTGAAACTCCATTTACATGTAGCAGGCACTGTGCAGGCTTCCTTGAGAGGACGAGTGTCTCAGTCTTCGCAGCACTGATTTTCATTCCCGCCATGCAGCACTCATCATGAAACCTATCAAGTGTAAGTTGAAGATCACCTTCTGTCAAGTTAAGTAACATCATGTCGTCTGCAAATTCCAGCTGACTAATTTTACACCTGCCAGTCATAATACCACTTCCAATTCAGCTACCTATGTCAATCCTGTTCATGAAAATAATGAACAGGATAGGTGACAATACACAACCATAGCGGAGTCTGACTCCCACATTGAATGGTTTTAATTTGGCACCATTTATCTGAACAGAAATACTTGGGCATTCGTATAGAGACATCAGGGCAGCAAGAAACTGACCAGTGATCCCATACTTCTGGACAGCCTTCCACAGCAGGTCCTGAGGAATGCGATCATATGCCTTTTCAAGGTTGACAAAACTAGAATATACCTCTTGGCAATACTCCCACCATTTCTCGATGTGAATATTTGGTTGGCTGTGCTGTGTCTGAGGTGAAAACCACACTCTGTTCGTCAGTTAACTTGACTTGACAATCTCCCTATATCTCTTTGCCAGACACTAAGCATAGACTTTGCCAGGATGGCTTAACAAGGAGATTCCTCTGTAATTAGAACAATCTCTCTTGTCTCCCTTTTTGAAAATTGCGATTATCACTCCCGATTGCCATTGCTTAGATGCCTTTCCAGAGATCTAGGCCACCCGGCACACACAAGTCGGCCAGAGAATACATTCTCTATTTAAGGCTTTTAACTCCTCTAGCCAGATTTCATCTTCCCCAGTGGCCTTGCCACATTTGAGTTCTTTATCTGCTCTTCAGACCTCAGTCTTTGAGAGATTAGCCACAACTCTCAGATGCACCATATGTACATCCGAAGATGCTGTTGTGATCCTGTTTAGGAGATCAGCAAAGTATTTTCTCCACTGTGCGAGAATTCACCTCTCTGAAGAGAGAATCCCCAGACACGTACTTGATAGCAGGTGTGGAGGAGGGCTTCTTATTTCAAAGTTGGCAGATTTTATTTAATCTGAAGTCGGATTCCAGCTTAACCCCAAAGTCGTCCCATGTCTTAACTTGGGAAGCCTTTACTGTCTCTGTTGCGATTTGTTGTGCCTTCTAGTACAGCAAGTGCAAAACTTATTTCCAAGCCAAGCTCTGTAAGCCTCTTTCTTTGCTCAGATGGCATCTTCAACCTATTGATTAACCCAAAGGATCATTCTGCCATCCGGCGCTGCACCAATTCTCTTTCACCCACAGCATTTAACAGCTAAAGCAGAAACTGCTGCACTGAACAATCTCCACTCTGTTTCAATGTCCTCAGTTTTTTCAGTGAGTTCTCTGAATTTGGATGCATTAATATATGCATACATTGTCCTGACTTCTTTACCCACCAATACTTTCCACTTTATCCTGTAGGTCGCCCTGTGCCTGCCAGTTTTGTGGTCTTCTTTGGCGTTATGTAGTCTCCAGTTGAAGATAACTAGAGGGTGATTAGTTGACAGCTCAGCCCCTCTCTTAACACAAACATCCAGGACAGAATCAAAGAGATCAGAGACAATAACAAAATCAATTATTGATCTCTGTCCCTGTTCCCCTTATACCATGTATATTCATGGATGTCTTTGTATTGGAAAAATGTGTTCATAATATAAAGTCCAATGCTAAAACAGAAGTCTAATAAGGCCTCTCTATTCGTATTTAGATCAGGGTCACCATTCCTTCCCATCATTCTTTCTCATGTCAAGAGGCCAGTGCCAGAATGTGCATTGAAGTCTCCCATCAGGATATATGACACAGTCTTAACTACATCTAACACTGCAGTGACCTTATCAAAGAAGCACCTGTATTCGGACTACTTGGTTGGTGCATAAACTTGCACCAACCACAGAGACCTATCTTTCAACCTAAGCTTCAAGAGGCAAATCCTTCCTCCTAATGGGATCCAGTCCGTAACGCATTCTGACAGCTGGGGGCTTCTGAGTATCTCCACACCTGCCTGTGCAATCATTTCTGCTGCCACACCTGCAACCCATTCTCTTGCAGAACAGCTCTGTTGAGAAAAATGTAAAAGTTGTTTTACTAAATTTTACAAAATTTTGATTATTTTAAAAATTACTTCAAACTCATTGGCAGATGGTCATGGAAGTATTATTGTTACAAATCTTTTCATATGCCAGTTTCGTGGGTTAGTCAAAAAGTAATGCAATTTGTTTCATTATATAAGAAATAAGGACACAATGAAACATATCATACATCAAAATATAGCTATACATTACAGGTTCACAGCCCTACTTCTCAACATAGTCAACACCTCTTTTAATAGCAATGTTTCACCTATGAATGAGCACATGTACCCCAGCTTCGTAAAACTCAACTGGTTGCTGATGTTTCCAATTCCTTACAACAGTTTTGACTTCTTTATCACCACCATAACATTTTCCCCCTCAATGCCTCTTTTATTCAAAGAGATGGAAGTTTGAGGGTGCTAAGTCAGGTCGGTAGGAAGAATGAGAGTTGTCCATCTGAAGGAGTTTATTACCCCCTATGTTCTAAGGCTCAAGTGAGTCCTGCCATTGTCATGTTGAAGCACTTCATTTATCTCAAATTTAATCATACGCGGCAGGTTCTTGCTCTAAGTCTTTTAATGGTGTCAATGTATGTTTCAGAATTCACTGTTTCTCCTCTTGGCAAGAAATTAGCAAGAATAACACCTTGAGCATCCCAAAAGATAGTTGCCATGATTTTTCCAGCTGACTTTTCTACCTTGAACTTTTTTGTGTTTGGATATGTCAGATGATGCCATTCCATTGATTGTCTTTTTGGTTCTGGTTCATAATAATTGTTTCTACTTTTGGCACAAGGCCAGCAAATTACCCAGTGCATTACTGGTACTTTATTTTATTGACCTCGTAAGGATGAAAGGCAAAGTTCACCTCGGCGGGATTTGAACTCAGAATGGAAAGGGCCGAAACTCTATGCTGCAAAGCATGGCATCCGACCCTGAATCCAAGTTATGAACCTTTGAGAGAAGGTTTTGTCACTTTCACTGACTTCAACGACTTCAGTGCAACATTTAACCCTTTCAATCCTGTGCTCATGTGTCAGTTGTTTTGGTATCCAGCAGGCACACACTTTTGAATCTCCAAATGACTCAATAATGCCAGCACTACTCTGGCTAACTCTGAGCACTGATACCAGCTCATCAATGATTATGCACCTAACAGCTCCGAATAAAGCGTCTGTTTTTTCTTTGCTGGCAAGATTGACAGAAGATGATGGGTAGCCACTACGAAGCATGTCTGCTAAGCTTGAATTTTCCATTTCTTCTTGGTCTGTTGAATTCTTATTCTGACTGTGGGCTCATTACTACACATTGCTGTAGTCTAAAGCTTTATCTTTGTATATGTTTTTCAGTCTTTTGTGAATATTTACAGGCAACTAGGAACTTGATTACAGCTCTTTGCTTCTGACAGACTTCCAGCCAGGCAACCATTTTCATATCAGTTCATTTATTCATATATCTGAAAAAATTAAAATTAATGATGTGCTTTTATTACATTTGTACCAAATTTCAAATAATTTTTCTTTGAGAAATGTCCCTCCTATGACAAAAATTTCATTACTTTTTGATACACACTCATATATTAAATTATTGTTTTGTTCTTAAGGCTGGCACTCTGTACTTCATGAAACTGCATTATCAAGACATTCTTGAAAAGTTCAAAATATCACTTCAACTGCATCACAGTAAAAATAAAAGTCTTTAATACTGCTAATTTTCACAATGATCTGTCCAGTAGTAAAAATACTATAAACATTTGAATCAACATGCCTGTTTTCAGATATTCTCTACTAAATCATTGCAGGATGTTAATAGTTCACCTGATTTTTTTTTTTATTTTGTCAACAGGCAGTTACAAAATTGAATGCTACCAACTTTTATCACCCATTGTATAATCAATACTCACATACACCCACTCCCACACATATATACATTAACTAGACCATGCAATCCATGTTGTAATTTCACAAAGGTTGTCTAGGTAGGTATCTTAAACCTTCTGTGGTAGTAAAATGTACCATAAAATGCACCATAAAGTAAGATAACAGTGACCTATTCATAAATGTAGGGCAAGTGTTTTTGATATATAATAATAGTTTCCTCTTTTGGCACAAGGCCAGCAATTATCCCAGTGCATTACTGATACTTTATTTTATCGACCCCATAAAGACAAAAGGCAAAGTTAACCTCGATGGGATTTGAACTCAGATTGTAAAGGGACGTAACCATGCTGGAAAGCACAGCGTCCAACCCTCTACCAATACTGCCAATCCACTGCTCTCATATTTTTGATATATAATAATGATTTCTAATCTAGTTACAATGCCTGCAATTTGTTGGGAGGAGGAAAATGACCCAGTATTTGACTGGTACTTTATTTTATCGACCTGAAAAGGATGAAAGGAAAAGTTGAACCTATTGGAATTTGAACCCAGAACACAGAGAGCTGAAACAAATAATAATAATAATTTCTGATTTAGGCACAAGGTCAGAAATTTTGGGGGAGGAGAAAGTTGATTCAATCAGCCCCAGTGCGTGACTGGTACTTTATTTTATTGACCCCGTAAGGATGAAAGGCAATACTAACCTCAGCAGGATTTGAACTCAGAACATAAAGGTCCATAACTCTATATGCCCCAAAGCAGGGTGTCCGACCTCAGCAAGATTTGAACTTAGAATGTAAAGATGTGGAGCAAAGAGATTTTTTTGTTCAATCCTCGAATATATATGTTATGTATTAAATGTATAATATATATACAATATACATATATTGCATGAAAGAATACAAGCCTGGATAGAATAAAAAATAGAGAACTGATTCGATTCGGGGACTGCCTGCTCATTCGGTGTTATAGTGATGGCAGACAGACCCTGAATTTTCTATTTTCTATTCTCTGTTTGGGTTCAACGTAATCCTGTTATATAATTCTGCAAATAACACCTGATGAAATCACCTAGTCTTGCATCATGATTGGATGTTAGGGCTGGGCCATCGAAATATGTATAGTGCTTTCGGAGAATTAAAATTCTAAAGTAAATTCTCCAGTCTGGCCTTCTGTTGTTGCCTAACATAAATGGTACATGTATATAAAATCGTTTAGATATGTAAATAACACAACCATATAAAGGCAAAGAATAATTCAAAACTCAAATGTGATTTTATAGTCCAGAGCAAAATAGGTAAAAGACAGTTCAGAGTTTAATCCAATCTGTCACAGTAGTTTTACAATATCACACTATATATAAAATGAATAAAAATAACCAGGATTAAATTACATTAAATTATTTAAGTGATTTACAAATGTTTCTAATTATGTTATTTATGTTGTTTAATAGATTCTAAAGAAATCAATGCAGAGGAAAAAATGTATTTTCTTACTGTATTGATAGAAACCTTCGTAAATCACTTGAATAATTTAATGTAATTTAATCCTGGATATTTTTATTCATCCCATATATATTTAAACATTTCCAAAGTATATGTTTATTGTCTTTAAAGACACATAACAGTCTTCGGCCAGAAAATTGTGAATATTCTCAACCAGCATTGATGTTCTAATGTCCCTCTCCCTCCCACACCTCTCATCATCTCTCACTTCCTCGCTACTGTAATCGGCTCATACAAGTTAATCCATAAGCAGTCTGGGGCATTTCATAAGTTTCTGTAGCATTTTGGCCCAGTTTAACACAAAACCTTATTGCATAGCGAACTTTCAAATTGTCTTCACGTCCCAACTGCATTCTGTAAACTAGTTAGCTGTGACAACCAGTGTTTAATAAGGTGTATTCAAATTACTGTTACAGCTGTCTCCTTCATTCTGAAATAACAAGAGTTGACAAGTCAGTTTATTAGATGTATAGTGATGATATACTAAAATTACAATAGTCTAGGACAGTTATAACTGCCTCTCCTAAAAAGTCTCAAAATGTCTATAATGCACCTTGTATATATATATATATATATCATCATCATCATCATTTCATTTTACGTCCGCTTTTTCCTGCTTGCAAGGGTGGGACGGGAACTGATTCTGGCTTGATTTCTACAACCGGATGCCCTTCCTAACACCAACCTCATTTACAGTAATTGCTGGGTGCTTTTTTGCCGTGGCACCTCCATGACCACTTTGCAGTGGAATGATAAGGACCCAGTCCCTATCATCTCATTTCTACAGCTGAGTAAACTGGAGCAATGTGAAATAAAGTGTCTTGCTCAACCTTACGATTGCAAGGCCAATGCTCTAACCACTAAGCCATGTGCCTCCATATATATAATGTTCATAGTTTGAAGACCAAGATGGCCATAAATCAGAATAGTACTCAATTCATATTGAATTGCAGAGTAGGTATAATTATGAGATATAGTCTCAACAGGGCACCCTCTTCGTTTTGCCCTATACTGGGACTATATCTTATAACTGAAGTTAAATAATTGATAATTTTTGTAAATCCCTCAAAATGTTTAATTAATTAAATAAAATAGTGTAATTTATTGGAAATACTGTCATGAAATGGTTAAATGATGATGAATAAGGGTCTCATTTGAGGAAAATGCATCTGCTATTTCTTTCAAGTTGAATGTCTGCATAGAGGTAAGTTGTGTTGTTGGCAGTCTATTCAGATATGTCATACCATTTACAGATATAGTCTTTCCAAGACTGCCTTCTCCATTATGTCATTTTTTCAACCTTTAATGACTACTCTTGGGTCCCAAATAATAGGGGGGTGGGGTGGAATAAGCAGGGAGGTTGGAAAATTGCTAATTTTTCTGAGTTGTCTCTCTTGATTTTTTTTTTTTGTAAACCAGAATTAGTTGTTTAGTTTACATATTGAGACACCAACCATTCTATTTATTTTATAACATATAACATTTCTGTAATGTTCTTTTTTTTTGTCATGTGCAATGATTTTTAATGTCTAAAGAAGATTAATTGTCACAGGAATGCTACCACTTAAAATAAAATTTTACTGGAGATAGATTAGCAAAATTTAATAAGCTGGGGAGTTGTAATAAGACCAGGGGAGGGGACTGGAAAAAATAAAATATGCTCTATTTCAATCAATTTGTGAGAAATTTGGAGTGATTTAGTAAAATTGTTAATTAGTTTATTACGATGATACTAACTTAACATATGATTTTAAAATAAAATTATGTTGGAATATTTTAATTTAAAATGGAACCCTTTAATACAGGTGCTTTTGTTTCATAGAACCAGAGCTGGTTTTGGCCAGGCTGGTATCAAAAGGGACAAATAGGAGCGAGATCTACCTGCTTCTTTTAGTAGACTGTGCAACCACATACAGGCTCACTTCATTGGCTCATATAGTAGCTACCATGGTAATGGCATAACTAGTGGTGTTGGTGGTAGTGATGATTCCCCCTTCTACTTCTTTTCATTATTGCAATTCATACAATAAATTAAATGCCAAACTAGAAATGTTTCTGTCTAAAGTGATGTGACTGTTCATTACATAAATTATCTGTTCATTAATATTTTTTAAAAATTGTTTATCTTTTTTCTCAGCTTATATATCAGATTCAATCTTTGCATTCTAAACCACTTAAGGCCCTTGTTAATTACTTATCTGCTTCAGTACAATTGACATCTACTACAAATCTTCACTCACTTTATTTCCTTCCCTTATTGTGTTTTAGAATGTCAAATATATTGTCTCGCAAGTATTTGTTCTATGTTCAAAATCGTGTTTGATATACTCAGATGTTAGACTGAAGCTTTTATCTGCTATAACACCACCACCTGATCCTTGGATGACTTTAACAGTCAACTGTGTGACAAGCACTTGGATGGGTCTATGTTCTGAAAATACTCTTCTCTCCCCCTACACTCTTCTTCCCTCACTAAACAATAAAAAAAAAAAAAGATATTTAGTTAATTTTATCATTCTCACATCAATTGAAAATTAATCTTTTGATTCCCACATGTCCCACATTCTACCAAATGAACTGTTCCTTATTCTTTATTTATAGCTTCTGGGTTAAAAAAGAAAAACAAAGATTCTTCTTCTTGAATAACATGATGTTACAAGTGAGAAGTATTAATCACCTTAATCATCATCATCATAATTATCATTTTCATATGGGCATGTGGAGAACAGGTTGCTACAAAGCAAATCAGTACTTAATTGGAGCTGCTGTCTTCTTAGTTAGGTCAGGGGACCACATCTTGCACAGATCATTCCAATTTTCTACAGCTGGATGACCTTCCTAATTCCAACCACTTTCCAAAGTGTATTGGATGCATTTTAGTATGGTTTGTAAAGCTGAATATCCTTCCTATCACCAACCACTTGAGACAGTGCACTGGTACATTTTTTTATGTCACCAATAGAAGCCAGGTTGTTATGTCCTTGACACAATTGAAGACTGCTCATCACCATTTTGGCAGGTTATCTACAACTGGACACCCTACTTATCATCAACCTCTTTACAGACAGCACCAACAATTCAAAGGTCACATTTCTATAACTGAAGAGTCCTCTTTCCTCTATAGGGTTAGCAATTTATAAGAGGATGTTACCAAATTAATATTATGCTAGAGATGTTGTTACCAATTTGATATTACACTAGAGATGTTGTTACCTGTTTAATATTACACTAGAGATGTTGTTGCACAGTTAATATTGCACTAGAGATGTTGTTACCAATTTAATATTGCACTAGAGATGTTACCAGTTTAATATTACACTACAGATGTTACCAATTTAATATGACATTGGAGATGTTGTTCCAATTTGATATTACACTAGAGCTGTTACCAGTTAAATATTTCATTAGAGATGTTGTTACCAATTTACTATAACATTACAGATGTTGTTACCAATTTAATATTACACTAGAGATGTTACCAGTTTAATATTACACTAGAGATGTTACAGTTTAATATTACACTAGAGCTGTTACCAGTTTAATATTACACTAGAGCTGTTACCAGTTTAATATTACACTAGAGATGTTACCAGTTTAATATTAGTCTAGAAATGTTACCAGTTTAATATTACACTAGAGATGTTACCAGTTTAATATTACACTAGAGATGTTACCAGTTTAATATTACACTAGAGATGTTACCAGTTTAATATTAGTCTAGAAATGTTACCAGTTTAATATTACACTAGAGATGTTACCAGTTTAATATTACACTAGAGATGTTACCAGTTTAATATTACTCTAGAAATGTTACAGTTTAATATTACACTAGAGATGTTACCAGTTTAATATTACACTAGAGATGTTACCAGTTTAATATTACACTAGAGATGTTACCAGTTTAATATTACACTAGAGATGTTGTTACCAATATAATATTACACTAGAGATGTTACCAATTTAACACAGTGAAGTTTTATTTCTTTGTTGTTTCTTTTGTGTGTTTAGAGACTGTGACTGGCTGATAAAAGTATTTACTTAACTACTCATCATTTGACATCCCTTTTCCAGACTGGCATGTTTTGGACAGGTTGTCATGACCCAAGACCAGATGAGTCGGAGCAATTTCATCTTGCTCATACGTTTCATATTTGGCATGGTTTCTATGACCGAATGTCTTTCTTGACACCAACTAACTTACAGAGGTGTACTGGGTTCACTAGAGACATTTCCTCAGGCTCAGCTAGATGGAAGAGTCCTCTCAAACCTCATATTGTTTCTGTTCCTATATATGTGTATATATATATATATATATATATATATATATCATCATCATCATCATCATCAACGTTTAACGTCCGTGTTCCACGCTTGCATGGGTTTGGACGGGGGTAGTCCCACTTGAGGCAAGAGTGATTGTCTTGCTCGCATAGGACTGTCTGGCAGGTTTTCTACAGCTGGATGCCCTTCCTAACACCAACCACATTTACAGTGTGGGTCTGGGAGGTTTTTACCGTGTTGCCTACACGGCCACATTACAGCGTGGACTGTCTGGCGGGTTTTCTACAGCTGGATGCCCTTCCTAACACCAACCACATTTACAGTGTGGGGCTGGGAGGTTTTTACCGTGTTGCCTACACGGCCACATTACAGCGTGGACTGTGTGTTTTTTTGTCGTGACACCTACACGATCTCATTTGTTTCGGCCTGGATGGTGTCGCACCAACACAACTTTACATAGAACGGGGTGGCGTGGATGGAGTGGGGGTGGTGGGACGGGGGGAGGGGTATGTTGTTAGAGATGCCTACTGGCTGTAGTAGGTTTTACTATGTATTTAGGTAAGGCGGGTCTTCTCTGTTACTGAGTACCGCCAAAGGTCTCGGTCCAGTGACATTGTCTTGGAGAGGTGTAAGTGTGTGAGGTCGGAGTTTATCAGCTCGTCCCAGGTTTTTCTAGGTCTGCCTATTCCGTGGCTACCGTCTATCTTTATTGCCCTGCACTTTGTTATACAGCTATCGACTTTCATGCGCATCACGTGTCCATACCAACGTAGCCTTCTCTCGAGTAAACAACATCTGATCCCTCTTATTTCTAATTTTTTCCTTAGTTCGTTTATGCTTTGCCGTTCACGTATATTACTGTTACACATCCAGCGGAGCATGCAAGCTTCGTTCCTCTCTAGTCTGCGTATATCCTCTGCACACAATGCCCAGGTCTCACTGCCATGCAACATTGCTGTTCGTATGCAGGCATCGTACAACCTGCCTTTCATTTTTAGGGAGAACCCTCTAGCGGCTAATAGTGGTATAAGCTCTCTGAACTTTTTCCATCCAGTTCTGACTCTAGCTACTGTACTTTCAGAGCACCCTCCCCCACTGCTGATTTTATCACCCAGGTAACGGAAACTGTCCACTATTTCTATAGAACCCTCTGCGCAATTGAAAGAGCTAGTATTTTGTGGGCACTTGCTGCTACTTATTGCACCAGAGCACGGGCCACATGTAAAATCTATGTTCTTAGTTAGCTTACCTGTGATCCCACTACATCTTTTATGCACCCATACTTTGCATTTAGGACATAAAATGGAGTTTCTACCTACGCCTTTCCTACACACCGAGCACGACCATTTCCCAGAAGGGACCGCCGCCTTATTTTCTTTCCTACAAACTAGAACTTTAGTCTTAGCCAGGTTAATTTTAAGGCCTTTTGATTCTAGGCCGTGCTTCCATGTTTGGAATTTCTTCTCTAGCTCGGCCATTGATTCCGCTATGAGTGTCAGGTCGTCTGCGTATAGGAGTTCCCATGGGCAGCCGGTCTTGAACTCCTCTGTTATAGCCTGAAGGGCAATAATAAATAGTAGGGGGCTGAGAACAGTGCCCTGATGGACGCCAACTTTTACACTAAACTCTTCACTATATTCGTTGTTAATTCTAACCTTGCTGACTGTTTCTTTATACATGGCTTGTATAGCTCTCACATGCCATTCGTCAACGCCTAGTTTTCTAAGAGCCCACCAGATAATGGAGCGGGGGACTCTGTCGAAGGCTTTCTCCAAGTCGACAAAAGCTAAGTAGAGGGGTTTACCTTTAGCTAGGTACTTCTCCTGTAGTTGTCGTACAATGAAAAGAGCGTCTGTGGTACTTTTGCCTGACACAAACCCGAACTGCATTTCATCTAGGTCAATTCTCTCTCTGATTAGTTGTGCTATTACTTTTTCCGTGACCTTCATGACCTGGTCGATTAATTTAATGCCTCTATAGTTACTCCTATCTAGGGCGTCTCCTTTACCCTTATAACAGTTAACGATGATGCTGCTATGCCAGTCCTTCGGAACAACCCCATTCTGTACGACTTGGTTAACTATGCGGGTGACCATGGTGTGTCCCACCGTGCCAGATGCCTTCAGCATCTCAGCAACTATTTCCGAAGGCCCAGCCGCCTTACCCGTCTTCATATCCTTGATTGCCTTACTTATTATACTCCCCTCGACTAACACTGCTGGTCCCTCTATTGGGTCGATATGGGGGAGACTGTCTTTCTCCCATTTATTCTCCTCATTTAGTAGCCTTTCATAGTGACACTTCCAAGCTACCTTCTTATCAGCGTCGGTGATGGCAAGTGTGCCATCGTCGTTTAGTACACACTTCTCCCCGACAATATCACGGTTTTCCTTGACGCATTGCCTAGCAATCCTGA
The DNA here is from genome assembly GCA_964016885.1 of Eledone cirrhosa. Lineage (NCBI taxonomy): Eukaryota > Metazoa > Mollusca > Cephalopoda > Octopoda > Eledonidae > Eledone > Eledone cirrhosa. The sequence goes on from OZ024743.1 coordinate 163,895,842, forward strand.
ACACCTCACGTTTTTGGTCATCGCGTTGTAGAACATGCTTGAACTTTCTTTCCTCAGCTTCCCTTCTTGCTAAGTACACTTAAATATATATATATATATATATATATATATATATATATATATATATATATAAAGTGTTGCTGTAGGAAAGGTAAAGGAAAGGATAGTGCTCTATGTAGGCTACAGAGCTATTTAGTTATGTAATAAACAACATAAGACAATTATTCCATTTACCAAAGGTTTCAGGAAGACAGACGAGCTCGACGAAGTCGTCTGAAATCGTTCACCTGAATGAAATTTTATTTTATAAATAAAATTTCATTCTGACGAACGATTTCAGACGTCTGTGTCGAGCTCGTCTGTCTTCCTGAAACCTTTGGTAAATGGAATAATTTACTTATGTTGTTTATTACATAACTAAGTATCATCATCACCGTTTTACGTCTGTTCTTCCACACTAGCGTGGGTTAGACGGGTTGTCCTGTTGTGGGCAGTGTCCGGTCGGCTGACAATGCCTTGCTCATACGGGAACTGATTCTGGCTTGATTTCTACAGCTGGATGCCCTTCCTAACACCAACTTCATTTACAGTGAGTGCTGGGTGCTTTTTTTTTCGTGCTGCCTACACATCCACTTTACAGTGTGGGCTGGGTGCTTTTTTGCCGTGGCACCTTCACGACCACTTTGCAGTGGGAGGGTGTGGGGTCATATTGTCTATATGCTTCAGCTTCAGCTTGTACCCGTGGGGGCCTGGTCTTCTGTATTACTGCATGACGCCAGAGGTCACGGTCGTGTGTCATCGCCTTTGAGAGGTGTAATTGGGTAAGGTCAGCTTTTATCACCTCATCCCAGGTCTTCTTGGGTCTCCCCACTCTGCAGTTTCCATCAACTTCTAGTGCTCTGCACCTTTTTATGCATCACATGTCCATACCAATGCAACCGCCTCTCCTGCACACAGCATTTGATTCCTCTTATGCTCAGTCTCTCTCTCAATTCATTTATGCTTTGTCATTCGCGTATATTACTATTACACATCCATCGGAGCATGCAGGCTTCGTTTCTTTCTAATCTACGCAAGTCTTCCACAGACAGCGCCCAGGTCTCACTACCATGTAACATTGCTGTCCGTATACACACATCATACAGTCTGCCTTTCATTTTGAGGGAAAATCCTTTTGCAGCTAGCAGTGGCAGTAGCTCCCTGAACTTCTTCCATCCCGTTTTTACCCTAGTTATTGTACTTTCCGAACACCCACCTCCGCTGCTAATTCGGTCACCGAGATAGCAGAAGCTGTCTACTGTTTCTACAGAGCCCTCCCAGAGTTTGGTGGTACTTGTTTCCTATATATAATCATCATCATCATTTAATGTCCATTTTTCCATGCTGGCATGGGTTCGATCAGTTGTCCTGTTCTGAGCAATGCCAAGTCAGATGACCATGTCTTACTCATACAGAACCGATTTGGGCTTGGTTTCTACAGTTGGATGCACCAACCTCATTTACAGTGAGTGCTGAGTGGTGCTTTTTGTTGTGATGCCTACACAACCATTTTACAGTGTGGGCAGGAGGCTTCACTGGATTTATGCTTCAGCCTGTCCTCATGGGAGATGTGTGGGAGTGGATGAGGTGGTGTGGTGAATTTATATGCTTCAATCTTAGCCTGAGCCCATGGGAGGTCTGGTCATCTGTAATACTGCATAACACCAAAGATATCGGTCCTGTGTCATCGCTTTTGAGAGGTGCAACTGGGCATGGTCAGCTTTTATCACCTCGTCCCAAATTTTCCTGGGTCTCCCCACTCCACGGCTTCCATTAACTCTGTGTGCTTTGCACCATTTTATACATCTGCCATCCTTCATACTCATTACATGTCCATATCAATACAATCTCCTCTCCTGCACACTGCATCGGATTCCTCTTATGCCTACACATATATATATATATATGTGTGTGTGTTTGTGTGTATACATATTTACGTGCATGGCTTAGTGGCTAGCAAGCTCGATACACAATCATTAAGTTGCAAGTTCGATATTCGGCCACTTTATTTCACATTACTCCACTTCACTCTACTGTAGAAATGAGTTTTGACATCACCAGTGCCAAGCTGTATTGGCCTTTGCTTTTCCCTTGAATAACATTGGTGGTATAGAGACTGTTATACATGGTTGACTGCTGGTCTTCCACAAAAACAGCATCCCCGAGGTTGTGCTTCAGAGGGGAGCTTTCTTGGTGCAAATCCCATTGTCATTCCTGACCAAAAGGGTCCTTTATTTTCACACACACACACTCACATATATATATATATATATATATATATATATATATATATTTTTAATTATACATATACAAACGTTTATATATATACCCATACACACATACTTCCATCATAATTTTAAAATAGAACCTCTGTTAAGTTATATTCCAAACACAAACTTCACTATGAGATAGTTATTTTACTAAATCCCTCCAAATTCTTTATTATTTTCAAAATTATTTGAAAATTAATTAGAAATATGGTTCCAAAACCTTATTTACTTTCTTTATACCCAAAGTGTGTTAGCCATAACCATCCATTCTGTTGGATGGTCATTATTTCTGGTGAAGGTCGGTGGATTGGCAGTATCGGTAGAGGGTAGGACGCCATGCTTTCCAGCATAGTTAAGTCCCTTTACAATCTGAGTTCAAATCCCGCCGAGGTTGACTTTGCCTTTCATCCTTACGGGGTCGATAAAATAAAGTACCAGTAATGCACTGGGTAATTGCTGGCCTTGTGCCTAAAGTAGAAACAATTATTTCTGGTGAAGCTCGTAGGTGACACTGAGTGGTGATAGCTAGAATATTGGTTTCAGATTTCGTTTTTCTTTTGAACCCATAACTCCTGGTGTAGTCATAGGGGCACCATAGTGACATACAGCATTCCTTGGGAATTTTCTTCAGCCTGTCAGTGCCCATGTCCTCTTCAGGTCTGGACATAGCCAATTTCTTCCAGAGAAGGATAGAGAGGAAGTGAGAAAGATATTTGAAGGAAGGATCAATTCTACTATTGGATTAGTACTCTATTAATCAACCTTGAAAAGATGAAATGCAAAGTTAACCATGGTGGGATTTGAACTCAGAATGCAAGGAGCCAGAAAGAATACCACAAAGCATTCTATTGGGTGATCTAACGGTTCTGCCAATTCACCACCTTCAAATTTATTAGAGAGAAGTATAAGTTTATTTAATCTTCATACCTTTGTGTTATAGATATTTAAACATTAACTATTTGCTGACCCAGTGGAAATTCCTTGTTTTAATTAGAAACAATTATCAAATATTGAAGATCAATATGACATTTTAAATATTTTATTTATACATTATATAAACATAGACACAAACAACTTAATCCTCCTTCGTTGTTGCCACTACCACCACAGCATTTTTTTTTTTTTTTTTTTTTGCTTAAACACTCTTACTAACCCCTTTCCATTAAGATTTGTTACAGTGTGGGGATTTTCTTTTTAAATGTTTGCGCTGTTGCTACCACCACTGCTGCCAGTCTCTGTCTCTCTTTCTTTCTCCATCCTCTTTATAGCATGACAGAAGACGTTTTACATGAAATATGCATCAGCTTTAATATAATAGCTGAAATAAAATGAAATTTACAGCTGATTCCTATATATTAGAGACAGTTACTTCTGACAGGACCCACTGGAAGGTGTGCTTGATGACTCTGCTCCGACAACCCTCCCAAGAATAAGTAGATGAAGAAAAAGAAGATAGCTACTGTCAGGTCTCGAATAATTGCCCTCCACCCACCCCACGAAAACATTATATATGACAAAAAAAAGAACATTACAAAAAATCCCATGTTATAAAGTAAATAGGATGGGTTGGAGTCTCAATATATAAACTAAACAAACAAATTCTCGTCTTTAAAAATAATCAAGAGGAACAACCTAGAAAAATGATCGATTTTCCACCTATCCATCTATTATTTGGGACTCTTGAGTATATATATATATAGCTGGCTTCCTAAAAGATTGTATCTCATAGAAGGTTTCTTGGATGTTTTAAAAATAGGAGTCCTTTCATGAAGTGCAGCATGAAATGAAGAATCTTGCTCAAGATCACAGTATATCATCTAGTCTGGGATTTGATACTACAATCTTACAATCAGGAACTGGTACAATAATGCACCAGCTCCAACATTCGATAATCAGAAGAAGGGAGGTAGGTGTAAGAGCGAAACTCGCTATCTTCAATTTGCTACTCATGCCAACCTTTACCTATGGTCATGAATCTTGGGTAATGGTCAAAAGAATACAATTGCAAATAGAAGTGACTGAAATGGGATTCCTCCAAAGGGTCTTTGGTTAGAATGTCTCTGGAAAGAATCACTGGACAGATTTTATGGGCAAAACCAAATGGCAGGAGGCTCACGAGTAGACCCGTGAGCAAGATGGTTGGATAACATCCATAAGCTTGGCTGGTCTCACTTGGAGATCCAACCGGATCAGTTGGAAGAAGAAGAAGAACCACCAACTTACAATCATGAGTCCAATACCTTAACCACAAGGCTATCTCCTTTATACACTGATCTGTCAAAAGAAAGAGTTTCTTTGTTTTGGGGTCTGCTCACTCTTTTATTTTGAAAGAGGTAAAATGTAGAAAAATGTAAAAAAAAAGTGGTGTTGTTGGTGGTGGTGACAGTAATAGTATTGTTTGTGGTGACGGTAGTAGTGGTGGCGGTGGTGGTGACAGCAATAGTAGTGGTTGCGGGGGTGGTGTTGTTGGTGGTGGTGACAGTAATAGTAGTGGTTGCGGGGGTGGTGTTGGTGGTGGTGGTGACAGTAATAGTATTGTTTGTGGTGACGGTAGTAGTGGTGGCGGTGGTGGTGACAGCAATAGTAGTGGTTGCGGGGGTGGTGTTGGTGGTGGTGGTGACAGTAATAGTATTGTTTGTGGTGACGGTAGTAGTGGTGGTGGTGGTGGTGACAGCAATAGTAGTGGTTGCGGGGGTGGTGTTGGTGGTGGTGGTGACAGTAATAGTATTGTTTGTGGTGACGGTAGTAGTGGTGGCGGTGGTGGTGACAGTAATAGTAGTGGTTGCGGGGGTGGTGTTGGTGGTGGTGGTGACAGTAATAGTATTGTTTGTGGTGACGGTAGTGGCGGTGGCGGTGGTGGTGACAGCAATAGTAGTGGTTGCGGGGGTGGTGTTGGTGGTGGTGGTGACAGTAATAGTATTGTTTGTGGTGACGGTAGTGGCGGTGGTGGTGACAGCAATAGTAGTGGTTGCGGGGGGGGGGGGGGTGACAGTAATAGTAGTGGTTGTGGTGACGGTAGTAGTAGTGGTGGTGGTGTTGATGATGGTAGTGGTGGTGGTAGTAGTGGTGGCGGTGGTGGTGGTGTTAGTAGTTATAGTAGTTGTGCTGGTGTTGATGATGGTAGTAGTGGTTGGTTATGATGGTAGTAGTGATGTCAGTGGTGTTGATTGTAGTAGTAATGTTTGTGGTGTTGTTGGAGGCAATAATGATGGTGGTGTTGGGGAGGGATGTGAAAAATGTATGTTGGTTCAAAAGATGTTTCAGTGGGAGGTAAAGATAGGGTGCTTGAGTAAAGAGGGTGTGGCCAGGTAAGTGTAGGGTGGTGGGGTAATGTGGTTGGGAAGTGAAGGTGGTATTGTACTGTAAGTGGGAGGTGCATTATTCAATAAGGTATGGGAATTTTGCTATTTGGGGTGGGGGGCTAAGCAGTTGCTTTTTATATATCAACTCTCCCCTCACTTATTCTCACTGTCCTATTATTAAAGCAAGGTCCCAAACTCAAGAACTCTAAAGAGCCATTACATCCTGGGAGAAAGATACAGTGAGCCAAAAGTGAGATGAGAGAGGAACATGATTTCCACCAGTTATAATGCTAATCTTCAATACAGCTGATAGGCTGCTGTTTATTTTCCATCAAAATCAATACACATATGATAGTAAGTGGGATATGTGAATTAGTACAAAATGTAGGGGAACAAATTTTCCTTAATTCCATTTTCACTTTAGATAAATTCCATTTTTTCCATTTTATTGTATGGGCTTCGTTGGAAAACTGATGGAGTTGATTTTCCATTTAACATTCAGCTTTACCATGGCAGAAGTGGCCAAGGCGAGTTTTGTCAGTATCTCTTTTGAGATCTGCCATGTTTGGTCAGAGTGGATCCTAGGTACCTGAAGGTGTCCACATCTTCAAGTCTTCCTCTATTCAGCATAATGTTTGTTGCTATATTCTGATTAACCAGAATTTTGCTCTTTTCTGAGCTGATCTCCATTCCGCATGTTTTTGATACTTTTTCCAGTCTGGTAGTGAGCTCCCGGAGTCCTGCTTCACTAATAGATCAATGTCATCAGCAAAGCGCAGGAAATGGGCCATCCTTCAATGGAAACTGAGATATGGCAAACTGTATAAGTTCTTAGTGACTTCAATCCTTTTGTATGGGTGTGGGAGTTGGACTCTGACAGCTGATATGGAATGAAGAACCCAGTCATTTGAGCACAAATGCTTTAGGAGGATGCTGACATCCTATACATGGAGCACAAAACAGCTTTGTGAGGCAGCAAGTTAACAAATATGCTGGCAGACAGGAACCACTCCTTCGAATGGTAACAGGACAGAAGCTTGTCTGGTAGGGTGGTATATCCTGGCACAACTCCTTGTCCAAAACCATCCTTCAGGGTACAGTTGAGAGAGGGTGAAGAAGAGGCAAACAAAGAAAATCCTGGTCCGACAACATCAAAGACTGGACTGGTCACAACACTGAGATTCTTCTACACATGACGGAGAATAGAGACCAATAGCAACAACTGACAGCAAAAGTATCAAGAGAGGCACCCCAACGGCTGTCCAGTTGTGGGAACATGATGATGATGTATTTCATGGGTAAATTGCAATAAATAATACTATAAATATTAAAACAGACAAAAGTTTTAGGAAAATATTAATCATGAAAGTTGTTCTGTTACAAACCATAGAAAAATAGTTTGCAGGCCACATACAGCCTGTGGGCCATGTATTTGAGACCCCTGTATTAAAGAAACCCTCCTATATACATACACATATGTATATATATATATTATTTTACTTTTTCTTTACTGATTTCAGCCCTTAGAAAGATGCCATATATATTAAAGAAATTTTGTCTATATATCATCATCATTTTGATTTTGTGACCTTTTTTTCCATGCTTACATGGATTGGACAGGTCCTCTCCAACTCAGCCTCCCTTTTCTCATAGCATTTCTTCATCATATTCTGTGTGAGGTTCAGCCTTTTGAGCTCAGTTTTTTCTCGGTCTTCCTCTACTGCAGCTTCCTTCCACTAACATCTCTTGGTACTTCTTCACCTAGTGTTCACTGTCCATATGCATCACAGGTTCATACCAGGTCAATTTTCTCTCTTGTACACTATATCTGATTTCTGTTATACTCAGTTTTTCTTTCAGTTCATCCATGCTTTACCGTTCATGCACACCAAGATTACACAACCAACAGAGCATGCTCGCTTCATTTCTCTCCATCCTCCACATATCCTCTGCATTTGCTGTCATACAACATTGCATTTCACATTCAGGTATCATACAGTCAACCCTTCACTCAGAGGTATAAGTCCTTTATTGTCAACAGAAGTAGTAGCTGCCTGAATTTCTTTCATCCTGTTCTTATCCTAGCTACTATGCTTTCAGAGCAAACTGCTATACTGCTAATTAAGTCATTTAAGTAACAGAAACTATCAATTACTTCTATGGTACCTTCCTGGTTTTGAAAATGGTTAATTTTACTACTGCCCTTACTGCACACTATGCCTGTGCATCTCCCACATCCAATGTCTATCTTATCTGTTAGTCTACCCACAATCCCAGTACACCTCTTGTATACCTATATTGTGCTTTGTATAGAGTTTCTACCTATTCCTTTTCTACATATTGAGCTTTGATATTTCCCTGATGGAATCAGTCTTATCCTCTTTCCTATTTACTAAAACAGTGGTCTTTGCTAGGTTTAATCTGAACCCTTCTGATACTAAGTCCTGTTTCCAGAACAGGAATTTCTTTTCAAGCTCTTCAACAGATTCAGCTATAAGAACTATGTTATCAGCATACAGAAGTTTCCATGGGCTGCCAATTTTAAGCTGCTCTGTTATGGCCTGGAGGAAGGGCTGAGAGCTGAACCTTGGTGAACACCCACCTACTCATTGAATTCTTCACTGAATTCATTACTTACTCTCACAAGCCATTCTTCTACACCTAATTTCCTTGAAGACCACTAGATAACAAATGTGGTACTCTGCCAAAAACCTTTTCCAGATATACAAAAGCTAGGTATAGCAACTTGCACTTAGCTAGGAACTTCTATAGTAGTTGTCTCACTAAGATATATATATATATATAAAGAAGGTGATGATGATGATGATAAAATAGAAGATTATAAATGCATTCCTCCTCACTCATCTTGAAGTTATTGAAGAGATAAGACACACTCTACTCTGAAAGGCTAAAATGAATCACTAGAGTTGATTTAGCTACGTTCCAGTCATCCATCCATACAAATCTGGTCAGGTATTTCAGCCACCACAACACATCTATTTTGTTATCCTCATTTTTCCCCTACCATGCTGACTCTGTCTCTGTCTATTTTTCCATCAAAGGCTACAGGCCATGACTGGCTATTATTAATATTATTGTTGCTGTATTCTATTGGCTACTTTGCCAGGCTGTATTCTATCAGTTAGTTTGTTAGCCTTGATGGCGACCCTCTCTATACCTCACAATTTCCCTCCCACCCACCTGCTCACACCACCATCCCACCCACCCCCTCACACCACCATAGCCTATTCGACCAATCAAACCTCAGCATGCCATTTCTTCTACTACTACCTAACTCTCTCCTCCCCCATCCCAGCCCAACACACCCTGCCATTATTACCACCACCACTGTTCTTCTAGCCCTCAATTTTCCTACCAGTATGGATGGATGAGCTGAGAATAAATTGGAGCAACTCTGAATTAATAGATGAAATGAATATGAATCCGCGAGCTACCAAGCACCCATGTGAAGCGCCAATCCAGAAAGAGGAAGCACACACACACCCCCGCAAAAATCGACCCTTCCCTACAAGTGTCGACAAATGCCCCAAACTCCGAGTTGGTACCATCAATGTAAGGACAATGAAAGGAAGAGCAGGAGAAATGCTAGACCGAAAGGAAATTGATGTATGCTGTGTGCAAGAGACTAGATGGAGAGGAGAGTCTGCTAGAGACCTTGTAGGAAAAAGTCGGTGCTACAAATTTTTCTGGGTGGGAAATGACGATGGGATGGGTGGTGTAGGTATACTACTAGCTGACAAGTGGGTAGATAAAGTAATCTCAGTGTACAGGGTAAATGCAAGAATCATTAAACTCAGACTAGTCCTGAATAAAACAATTACCACAATAATATCAGCTTACGCACCCCAATCGGGGTTGCCAGACAAACTTAAGGATAGATTTTACGAGTCCCTAATGCACACTACTGCTCTAACAAACGACAATGACTTCCTAATCATCGCAGTAGATTTTAACGGACACGTTGGTAAACACTGTGACAGCTTCAATGGAGGCCATGGGGTTGGCACAAGAAATGAAGAAGGATTCAGACTTCTAGAATTCTGCGACGCCAATGACATGTCCATATGTAACACAAACTTCAAAAAGCCCGACAACCACTTGATCGCCTATAGATCAGGGGAGCATTCTAGTCAGATAGATTTTATCCTCATCAGAGAACGTGACAGATGGACGGTCGTAAACACAAAAGCCTTCCCTGGTGAGGAATGTACCTCCCAACATAGCTTAGTTGTCAGCGACCCCACAGTCAGAACTAGACGAACCTGGAAACAGAGGCCAACCTGGAGAAGAAAGATCTGGAAGCTGAAAGACCCCTCAGCCAGTAACAGATTTAAAGATATTTTACTCAATGCCTACGACAGTAAAGAAGAACAGATAGAGACATTCAATGTAGAAGAGCACTGGGAGTTCCTAAAAAATAACTTACTAGAGGCGACAGATGAGGTCTGTGGCTGGAGTAAGACCACAAGCAGGAGGAGAGTGACTTGGTGGTGGAACAATAAGGTAGATGAGGCAGTTAAGGCCAAGAGACAGGCATGGAAAGAATGGAAGAACGGGGGAGCAGGGTACATTACATAGAGACCAAGAGGGAAGCTAGGCGACAAGTATACATAGGTAGGAGGGAAGCAGAGGATAGAAAATTCAAGCATGTTTTGCAACGTGAGGACCAGAAACAGGAGGTGTTCAAGATTGCGAGGCAGTGTGTCAGGAGAATTGTGATGTCATTGGAGAGAAGTGTATCCGGAATGATAAAGGTGAGCTTGCCCTCACAAGTGCTGAGAAGAAAGATGCATGGAAGAGTCATTATGATAGATTACTAAATGAGGAGAATGCATGGGAAGAAGAGACCCTACCCCAAGTAGACCGTATAGAGGGGCCAGCAGTACAAGTCAGCAGCAACGTAGTAAGTAAGGCAATCAAAGATATGAAGATGGGGAAGGCAACCGGTCCATCGGGTATAGCTGCCGAGATGCTGAAGGCATCTGGGTCTGTAGGTCACACTATAACCACACGTATTGTTAACCAGGTAATACTAGGTGTCATACCAAAAGATTGGTGCAGTAGCATCATTGTCAACTGCTACAAAGGTAAAGGTGATGCACTCGATAGAGGAAACTATAGAGGTATAAAGCTGATGGACCAGGTCATGAAAGTAACAGAAAGAGTTATAGCACAGTTGATTAGGGACCGGGTAAAACTAGATGAGATGCAATTTGGGTTTGTACCAGGAAGAGACACCACTGATGCCCTCTTCCTTGTGAGGCAGTTACAGGAAAAGTACCTAGCTAAAAGTAAGCCACTCTACCTGGCATTCGTTGATCTCGAGAAAGCCTTTGACAGAGTTCCACGTGCTGTAATCTGGTGGGCTCTTAGAAAACTAGGAGTAGATGAACGGCTTGTGAAAGCTGTACAAGCCATGTATAGGGGAGCAGTCAGCAAAGTTAGGATTAGCAATGAGTATAGCGTACTGGTTGGGGTCCACCAGGTCTCTGTTCTTAACCCTCTCCTGTTCATCATAGTTTTGCAGGAAATAACGGAGGAGTTTATGACCGGATGCCCATGGGAACTCCTGTATGCTGATGACCTCGTACTTATAGCAGAATCTATGGTAGAACAAGAGAAGAAATTCCAAACTTGGAAGCAGGGACTAGAAAGAAAGGGTCTCAAAGTCAACATGACAAAGACTAGGGTCCTTGTAAGTAGACGAGAAAACAGAACCCAGATCCCCTCAGGGAAATGGCCTTGCTCAGTATGTAGGAAAGGTGTAGGTAGGAACTCCATTCTCTGCCCCAAATGCAAACAATGGGTACACAAGAGATGTAGCGGGATCTCAGGAAGCTTAATTAAGAATGTAGCCTTCACATGCAGCATGAGGTGATAAAAGCCAACCTTACCCAATTACACCTCTCAAAGGTGTCACGCAGTAATACAGAGTACCCGACCTCCCATGGGTACAAGCTGAAGCATATAGACAATATGCCCCCACACCCCCTACTGCAAGGTGGTCGTGGAGGTGCCACGGCAAAAAAGCACGCAGCCCACACTGTAAAGTGGACGTGTAGGCGCCACGAAAAAGCACCCAGCACTCACTGTAAATGAGGTTGCTGTTAGGAAGGGCATCCAGCTGTAGAAATCAAGCCAAAATCAGTTCCTGTATGAGCAAGGCATGGTCAGCCGACCAGACACTGCCCACAACAGGACAACCCGTCTAACCCATGCTAGCATGGAAGAACGGACGTAAAACGGTGATGTAGATGATGATGAAACTAAAGTAGAAACACTGTGTGTGTGTGTATATATATATGGCCTTGCTCAGTATGTAGGAAAGGTGTAGGTATATATACACACATAAATATATACACACACAGTGTTTCTACTTTAGTTTATAATCTATTTTATCATCATCATCATCATCACCTTTTTTACTCTTTCTCCTTCTGCCTCTCTTCTTATTTATTTCTCCTCTATCTTCAACATAATTTTGCTTTCTTTCTCTATTTCTCCTACTACTACTATTACCATCAAAGAGAGACAGGGGGAAAGGAGAGAGAAAGGATGAGAGAAAGAAAAGAGAAAAAATGTGAGAAAGGTGTGTTTGATAAAATTGAGTAGAACAAATGACCATAGTGTTAAAGTACCAATGGAAGAATAAACAAACAACTGAAACAACAGCAGATGTTTTCTCTTGAAGTTTATCTCTTTATATTTTTTTTATTCACTCTTTAACTTCTCCTTTCTCTGCCTCCACTCTCTCTCTTTCTCTCTGTCACAATCATCTCTCATGTATATAATAATAATTGTTTCTACTTTTGACACAAGGCTAGCAAATACCCTGTGCATTACTGGTACTTTATTTTATCGACCCCGTAATGAGGAAAGGCAAAGTTAACCTCGGCGGGAACTTCTCTATGCTGACGATCTGGTTCTTATAGCAAAATGGCAAGGGCCGTAACTCTATGCGTCAAAGCATGGCGTCCGACCCTCTACCGATACTGCATGAAATTATTGTGTACAGTACTCAGGTGCACTACAACTCATCAAAGGTGCATGTATAGTACATAGAATAATGATCAAATGTCAGGAAAATGAACAGTGTACGAGTCATGAAATACATGTGTGCGTGTGGAGCGAGGATATCAGGTGTAGTGTTGGCGAATTTCAGGAAGCATGGAAGTTTTAAAGGATGCAGTGTCTCGACAGCTAACAACTGATGCAGGTAGTTTGTTCCATGCTTCAGCAACTCTGAGCGGCGAAAAAATGTTTCTGAAAGTCATGGGAGCTGTGCTGTTTTCTGACTTTGTAGGCATGCCCACATGTGTTAGACACATGGAAATCAAAAGGTGCTCAGGGTTGTTGTTGGCAAGATGGTTAATAATTTTGTGGGTGTTTACCAAGTCAGTTGCCAGACATCAGAGCTTCAATGTATCCATGCCCAGGGAAGCAAGGCGTTCAGAGTATGGTAAATGCCTGATGGAGGGTATTCGCTTGGTTGCACGTCTCTGAACTGTTTCCAGGAGGTCAATGTTCTGAGCAAGATAGGGGTTCCAGACTGGAATTCTAAGTGTGGCCACACCATAGCTATATACAGCTTTAAATAGATAGCTGGAGAGCAGCTAACAAAGTTCTTGCTGAGTGATGCTAAGACACCCTCGGCCTTCTTGACAATTTTAGAGATGTGCTTTGTCCAACGCAAGTCGCTGCTGACAGTAATGCCCAGGTCACGTTCACATTGATATTAGTGTTGTGGAGGGAGTATGTGGACGCTGGGTTTTTCTTCCCAAAATGCATGGTGGTACACTTGTCCACAGCCAACTTGAGTTGCCAGTCTGTGATCCATTGCTGCATTGTGTCCAGGTCTGATTGCAGGAAAGATCTATAATGTTCAGCATCTGTTCTTTTTATCTCAATGTACAGCTTGATGTCATCTGCATATTTCAGTACTGTGGCATTCTTTAAGTTGGCATCTATGTCATTAATATATGTCACAAACAAAAGGGGACCAAGAACAGATCCCTGTGGTACACCAGATGACATCTCATATGGTGAGGAATGCTGTCCTAGAACCGTGACTACCTCTCTTCGACTGAGAACGAAGGACATCAACCAGTTAAAAAGATCATCCTTCACTTTCACACCCATTGCAGAGAGTTTTGCCATAAGTCTTTTGTGTGGCATAGAATTGAAAGCTTTAGCAAAGTCAAGGAAAACAACATCCACCTATGAGCTGCCATCAGTGATCCGGGTGATGTCTTCAAGAAACTCGATAAGTTGATCACAGCAGCTGGAGTTAGGGATAAATCCAAATTGCAAGGGCCGGATAAGACTATGAGAGTTCCAGAAGTTCCAAAGTATTTCTCTGACACAGGATTCCATCAGTTTGGCAATGCAGCTAGTAAGACTGACTGGACGATAGTTGACAGGCGACGTACGGTCACCATTTTTGAACAGAGGAATGACACTGGCAGTTTTCCACTGCTCCGGTGTAGCACCGTTGTTAAGACAGAATTGAAAGAAGAGTGAAAGCTGGTGTAGAAGGAAGTACCCACCACGTTTGAGAAGCAGGTACGTAACACCATCAAGGAGAGGCATGGTTGCATTTATTCTTAAGGTGACGTCGCAGCATTGCAGGTGTAAATTCCATAGTTGTTATATATTTATATATACATAATTAAAGTGATTATGAGAGAGTAGAACTGATCAACATGTGCATGTGTTCTTATTGGCAACATGACCCTCCCAAAGTATAACAAGATATATATTTTACTATGGTCAGAGTTATGTTGGTGCTACAACAGTTAGAAACACCAATCGTCTCTTCATTTTACCACTGGCAAAATCTAGATTATATACATACAATATATATATTATGTTGTCAAATAATTTTGTTGATTATGTTATTCCAATCTTATTTGAATTAACACAAATATGTTTTATAGTTTTTTTTTAAATGAATGGATTTTTCTGTCAGCCCAATACATTTTGAAATCCCAACATTTTCTACATATGTCTAAAACTAACTATACCGCATACACATTCAGATAAACATTTCATTGCAACATTACTGAGGGAACCTCCAATATATTTTATATTTGTTTCTATTTTGGATGGTGTGTATTCTGTAATATCACTTCAAATACCTTGGAAACACTGCATTATATGGAAGGCCAAGAGAAGGAAAGTGCAGTGATCTGAAGAAAGTGAAAAAGTTGACAAGCCCCTCTCGGATCCAAACAGCTTTAGCATGAGCACAAGAATTAGTAGTGGACAGACAGTACCATTTGGATGAAAAGAGACAAAGGACTTGCTGCTACACAAAAACAACAAATTTAGGAACGGCAGCAAATTAGAAGAAATACTGATCAAGCACATCGTTCTACTGCCTGAGCAGCAGAACAAGCCATTGATTGGTGATTTTTCTTATGACCTCCAAAAGAACTACAGCAGCAATCCAGAAACCAACCTTGGAAAAATGAACAAATGCTGCTAGCATTGTGGTGCCAAAAAGTAAATATCAGAAACATCAGGTCTATGCTGCTCAAAAAGAGAAGTCAACCATAAAACAATACAGGAGCCTCCAAAATCTCTAAAGAATCTGCTTTTCCGGAATACCCTGGAAGCACGACATTTCAATAAATACACCCAAAAACATAATTCTGCCTTTCAAATAACATCTTTTGGAACTGACAGGAATGTGACCGACTTTAGATTCTAGACAACTTTAAAAATTCAGGAATAGTGCTACCACTTAATGGGTGCCCTTCTGCCATTTTCACAGGAGCCTCAGAAATTTTTGCAGGTTTACTTGATGGGTGGAAATGAAACAGAGGCACAACAGAGATGTACCAATGTCCATGGTGGATTGCAGTTCTACATAGTCATGAAGTTATAAGAAATGCTTCACCAACATCACATATACGTCAGTACATTTAAATATGCACTGGAGCATATGAACAACAGCAGGGATTGTAAAATTATCATCATCAGAGCAGACAAATGCCCAGCTTTAGAATATGAACGCAGGTTCAATGCACCTGTCACTGATGAAGTTGCAATCATAATGGTTGATGAACAGCATGAACGACGTGACATTGTTTTGCAAAAACAAAGTGGACATTTGGAGCGAATTTGTGAAACTCATAGAGCCTATGATTCACTCCAATATCCGCTCATCTTTTGGAATGGTCAAGATGGATATCATTTTCAGCTACGGCAGATCAGCCCAGGAACAGAACAAGAAACTAGTCAATCAATCAGTTTGCAAAGAATTCTATGTTTATCATTTCATGGTACTTGATCACTTCAACCAAGTTCTGCGATTCAAAGAAGTAACCAGCCAGTTCATGGTGGACATGTATGCCAAAATTGAAACAGATTGGGTTTCCTGTGAGAGAATCAAAGTAAGTTGAGAGCAGATAACTACATCCACCTTAGTGATGCCATCAATTCTGATGGTGACCCAAGAAATATTGGCCAGACAGTCATACTGTTATCAAGCTTTATGAGAGGACCACGTTACATGCATGAACGCACGCAGGATACAATGGCCCATGTCAGAAAATTTGGTTGGCAGTATCTCTTCAAATTGGACAGAAATATCAAATGAATTATTTCAAAATCAAAAACTGACGGATTGGCATGACCTCATTGCTTGGGTGTTTCATGTTAAACAAAAAAACTCCTCTGGCTCCTAAAAGAAGGAAGAATCTTTGGTGAGCTTAGTACCTGGATGATCACTATTGAGTGACAGAAGAGAGGTCTTCCTCACTCTCACACACTAATCTGATGCAAGGAGAAGATAAGACCAGATGATGTTGATAAGATCATTTCAGCAGAGTTGCCTGATAAAGATGGTGATCTAGAGCTCTTTGAAACCATCAAGTCCAAACTCATCTATGGTTCACATGGAGCCATCAATCCAGCCTCTCCCTGCATGAAAGATCAAGAATGCAGCAAACATTATCCTATTCGGGAAACTCAGACAGACAATGATGGATATCCTTTTTGTTGTAGGTGTAGACCAGAACGTTGAGGCAATACTGCAAACCTAACAGTTTGATGAGAACTGACCATAGACAATCGATTGGGAATCCTACACAACAAATTGTGCAAACTCTTAAAAGCCCATATCAATGTTGAGTATTGCAGCTCTGTCAAAGCAATTCTATATGTCACAAGGGCAGTGACATGGCTACCTTTGTTACTGACAAGGAACTCAATGATGGTTGTCTGGTTGAGGTCAAACATTATTAGACAGGTCAATACATCTCCAGCGATGAAGCTATCTGGCTTAGTCAACCTATCAGTCCATCTGGAGAATGGACTGAGAGTGTGCTTCACTGAGACCACTGCTCATCAGTTAGCACAAGCACCACCCAACACTAGTCTAATTGCTTTTTAAACTCTGCTGAGATTCCATCATACTACCCCTGGATGAATTGCAAGACCTTGAATCGAAAGAAGCAAGGTTATTTAGTGGAAGGTCATGAAATCAAAGCAAATGATGCTATTGGGCGTGTTTTCAGTGTTCACTCCAACAACAGAGAGTGCTTTTATCTATGGCTATTTCTGCATACATTTTGAGGACCAATGTCATTTGAGGGTGTCAGGTGCTCCGGAGGAAGGGTGTATGCAACATACCAAGAAGCATGCAAACAGTCAGTCAAATAAGACAGTTGCTTGCTATTATGCTCACAGCATAGAGAATTGACGAAGCTCATCTACTCTGGCTGGAGTACAAAAACAATAAGCTGGTAGACTATCTACACCTAGCCTGAAGACATCATAAGAATATGTATATAGAATGTTCACCCAGGATTTACAATCAAGTTCTCTGCGACCTGTCCCATTGAATTCTGGCAACGAATAACACATTAGCTAACTCCAGGATGCCAGAGCCAGATCAAGAAATGGAGGTAGCACAAGAAATTTTTCAGAAGTCAAACTATGATATTCAAGCCTTGCGTGACATTGCAGCAACACTTCTGGAAGGAAGAAGAACACACTCCATGTTTAAGCTGCCCATAGACTTCACACAGTATGAACAATTTTTTTGCAACATCAAGACCTCGCCCAAGGTCAAGCTTCTGTAAATATGCAAGATGATAATTTGGGATGAAGATACCATGAGCAGTTGAAGCCTTAGACTGGACAATAAGGGATCTGAGAGACAATACTTGCATAATGGTAGTTGTGACAATAGTTCTTGCTGGTGATTTCTGACAAACTCTGCCTGTAATTCCTCGAGGGACCCAAGCTGATCAGGTCAATGCCTATCTGAACACATCTTATTTCTGGACACTCTTGCAGTGACTGAGCCTTACAAACAATATGCGAGTGCATTTGACTGCTGATGAAGGTGTCAGTGAGTTTACCATACAGCTACTCAAACTGGGAAATGAAATTCTTGAAAAAGATTTCAACAACCAGATTCAGTTGTCCTTTGGCCATATCACTGAAACAGAACAAGAACTGATTGTCTAAGTGTTTTTAAACATTCAGATCAGACAATGTGGTCCCCAATAGTTCTGTGGATAAGCAATCTTACCACTGAAAAATGTTGCTGCGAGAGAAATCAACAGAAAGCTACTGGACATGTTACCGGGAGAGAAAAGATGCTATAAATCAGTTGACACAATCACTTCCCAAGACCAGGTTGTAAATTATCCAACTAAATTTTGGGACAGTCTTGAACTAGCAGGAATTCCTCCACACAACCTGATACTGAAGCTTGGAGCATCAATTATACTGCTACTTAATCTGGATCTTCCAAAACTTTGCAATGACACAAGACTTATCATCAAAATTATTTTGCCCAATGTCTTAGAAGTCATAATCATGTCAGGAAAAGCTGCTGATGACAATTGTTTTATTCCCAGAATACCTCTGAAGGCAACTGATCTGCTATTTGAATTTCAAAGGCTTCAATTTCCTATCAGACTCAGTTTTGCCATGACCATCAATAAATGTTGAGTGCAATCATTAAAAGTCGTTGGGTTGAACCTGGCAGATCCTGTCTTTTCACTTGGTCAGCTCTATGTTGGTACTACAAGGGTTGGAAACCCTGATTGTCTCTTCATTATAGCACCACAGGGCAAAACCAAGAATATTGTTTATCCAGAGGCTTTGGAATGAGCAATATCGTAATTCCTATTTTAATGACAAGGCACATAGATCCTAATTCCTTAGTCATGTAGTTTGTAAGGAATTCTGAAATTGCAAATTTACTACATAAGAATATGCAGGCATCCCCAGGTACCTCTGCTATATAAAGTAGTATAGTGGTAGCTAGAACTGTTAGAAATAGCATCCAAATTTCCTTCAAATCCCTCCCTACTCTCTCATGTAGATATGTATGAAACAAAAAGAAAAGGTTCTATGTGATATCTCGATCTATTAGAAATATAGGCAAAATTCCCCTCAAACCATAGCCAACTGTATTACACAAACGTGGATGCATACATACATGTGTGTGTATGTATGTTGTGGGGGCCACTATAATTTTTGGTACACCTGATAGAAATAGAAAACAAATCCCCCTCAAACACAATCCTACTGCTTTCAAGGTAAAGGTAGGTGACAGCTACAGAGTAAAAACGTAATTGCACTTTCCTGAATTACAGAAATGAATAAGTAAATGCTTCATCCATGAGCCAATGCTAACTTTATTTTTTTTTTTATTTTATTTTATTTTTTTTTATTTTATTTTATTTTATTTTATTTTATTTTATTTTATTTTATTTTATTTTATTTTATTTTATTTTATTTTATTTTATTTTATTTTATTTTATTTTATTTTATTTTATTTAAGATTTTCAAAATAGTCTGTTTTGTTTTGAATTTTGGAGGTTCTGTTTGTGCAAAACAAAAAGAAGATAAATAAAAAGAATTCCAAATTTATTTTTCGTCAAGCCCTTTTCACTGACAACATATCTAATGATTTATCTATAGGCAAAACATTATATATGCTGACTGCAAAGTATTCAAAACTAATAATATTTTTATCTAGATAACTTGCATTGAATAAGCAACAATGAAAACTTGCTATAGTTCCTATTTTAGTGAAAATATTGTAATCCTATTTTATTGGTCAAATATTTTGTAATATGTACCAAAATATATTGTTATTTTCATAAAATACTGGGTATTGCCAGGTACCTCTGCTATATATATATATATATATATTGTTATGCTTTCGGAGGGTCATGTTGCCAATAAGAAACACACGCACCAGTTGTTTTCACTTCAATTTATTATAAATTAAATTTATAAATTTAAGAATTTATAAATTTCCGGTTGGTTGGTTGGTTCCACAACCAGACGATTGTTCATATGTTGTCAAAGTTCTTTCGTCACACATTCTGTGACCTCTTCAGTGACTGGGGATTCTTTTCTTTGTTTTTGTGCCTCTCCTTTGTTCTGTCCTACGCCACCTTGTTTTTGTGTATGTTGTGTGCTTAGTTTGCGCATGTGTTACATCCGGGTGTCTGTGTGTGTTTATATTTGTTTATTTACATGTTACTGGTTGGTTGTTTGTCTATGTGTGTGTGTATTTTCATTTTGTCCTTAATTGTAAGTTGTGATGTTGCTATTCCATTCATGTTTTCTATTTAATTTTGGTTGGAGTTCAAAGCATAACAATATCGATTTCAACACATGTTTTCAGATAAAGAATCTTGCTAAACAAATTCAGAAACGAAATATATATATATATATATATATATTTGTGCCAGGAAAAGGCACCACTGATGCCCTCTTCCTTGTGAGGCAATTACAGGAAAAGTACCTAGCTAAAAGTAACCCACTCTACCTGGCATTCGTCGATCTGGAGAAAGCCTTTGACAGAGTTCCTCGTGCTATAATCTGGTGGGTTCTTAGAAAACTACGAGTAGATGAATGGCTTGTGAAACTGTACAAGCCATGTATAGGGGAGAAGTCAGCAAAGTTAGGATTAGCAATGAGTATAGCAAGGAATTTAGCGTACAGGTTGGGGTCCACCAGGGCTCTGTTCTTATCCCTCTACTGTTCATCATAGTTTTGCAGGCAATAACGGAGGAGTTTAAGACCGGATGTCCATGGGAACTCCTGTATGCAGCTGAATCTATGGTAGAACTAGAGAAGAAATTCCAAACATGGAAGCAAGGACTAGAAAGAAAGGGTCTCAAAGTCAACTTGACAAAAACTAGGTCCTTGTAAGTAGAGTAGAAAACAGAGCCCAGATCCCCTCAGTATGTAGGAAAGGTTTAGGTAGGAACTGCATTCTCTGCCCCAAATGCAAACAATGGGTACACAAGAGATGTAGTGGGATCTCAGGAAGCTTAACTAAGAATGTAGGCTTCACATGTAGCACCTGCACTGGGACAGCAAGCAGCACACAGCCACAGGAAACAAGCAGCACCAAACTCTGGGAGGGCTCTGTAGAAACAGTAGACAGCTTCTGCTACCTAGGTGACCGAAGTAGCAGCGGAGGTGGGTGTTCGGAAAGTACAATAACTAGGGTTAGAATGGGATGGAAGAAGTTCAGGGAGCTACTACCACTGCTAGCTTCAAAAGGCTTTTCCCTCAAAATGAAAGAGGAATCAAATGCTGTGTGCAGGAGAGGCGGTTGCGTTGGTATGGACATGTGATTCATATGAAGGACGACAGCTGCATAAAAAGGTGCAGAACACTAGAAGTTGATGGAAACTGCGGAGTGGGGAGACCCAATAAGACCTGGGATGAGGTGATAAAAACCGACCTTACCCAATTACACCTCTCAAAGGTGATGACACATGACCGTGACCTCTGGCATCACGCAGTAATACAGAGTACCCGACCCCCCACAGGAACAAGCTGAAGCATATAGACAATATGCCCCCTCCCACTGCAAAGTGATCGTGGAGGTGCCATGGCAAAAAAGCACCCAGCGCACACTGTAAAATGGACGTGTAGGCACCACGGAAAAAATCACCCAGCACTCACTGTAAATGAGGTTGGTGTTAGGAGGGGCATCCAGCTGTAGAAATCAAGCCAGAATCAGTTCCCGTATGAGCAAGACAAGGTCAGCCGTCCGGACACTGCCCACTACAGGACAACCCGTCTAACCCATGCTAGCATGGAAGAACGGACGTAAAACGGTGATGATGATATATATATATAAATATACATATATATATGTGTGAGTGTGTGTCGGGTTCAATCAGGGGTAACCACAGGAAGGTACTCAATACATAGCAGAGCATAAATATTTAATATAGAAATGGCTTCTACAAGACTAGAACTGTTTCATTCGAAGGAAATCATCAAAAGAGATTGATGTATAATATATAACGATGATGTGGACTTTGTCAATATCACAGGAAACCATGTATCTAATATTTTGCTGAGAATAATATAATTTGGTTTAAAAGAATCATAGAAACAGAATACGTATTCTACTTACACTGCCACCAAGTTTTTACAAAACCTGTATGGTACCATTGCATAGAGCAAAAATCATCAACATTTATCGTTGATTAACATCAGCAAATGCTGAAGCCAAAAGCTGCAATCATTAGCAGATACCTTGAAATTCTAGAAAATATTAGTTCCCAAAGAACGGGAGGCCAGCCATTGCTCAGGCAATATTATATATATATTTTTTCAATGTGGTCTACACTTGGTGGTAGGGTCCCTACGATAGATAGAACTCAATGTAATCTGATGGCGAGTAATCCAGTGAAATCCATAGAAAGGTTGATTGAATCTGTATATGAAGTCTGATAGTAAAAAGTTATATAACTGCTATAGATCAGTCAATATGTCGGTATGATCAACCCTTCGAAACGATCGTAAAATAATGATATGAATAGGTAAAATAACTCGACCTTGTTGTTATTATTTTCATTGTTAAATTAATACCTTATATATATATATGTGTATATATATGTAATCATCATCACCGTTTTACGTCCGTTATTCCACGCTAGCATGGGTTAGACGGGTTGTCCTGTTGTGGGCAGTGTCTAGTCGGCTGACCTTGTCTTGCTCATACGGGAACTGATTCTGGCTTGATTTCTACAGATGGATGCCCTTCCTAACACACACACATATATATATATATAAAAGAAATAAGATTTCGCTTCACGCATAGCTTTATATAATATGTATAGAAATACGGTTTTAGGAAGCCGTAGCTATGCAAACACCGGGAGGGGGGGGGGGGTGCTAATGCCCTCTGGTGGTGTCCAGCAGAAGCAAGGAGGACAACCGTCTATGCATTTTAGGCTTGACTGGCCTTCGTCAGGACGGTCCCTCCCACCGCTTGCCACTGCCGGACTTGAAAACAGTCGAGAATATATAGTTTTCTCGTCTGTGTGCAGCTTCATATGCAAATGAGATTAATCACCTCATTTACTGTATCCATTCATGCATGCAAACATACATATATAAACACACACACAAGCACAAGCATATATATATATATATGGAATGTAGAAAAGTGACATACAAGTTGATATATATAAAAACAAATAATAAAAAGGAAAAAATTCAGTAGAAAATGCTGGAGGGATTTTTTCAGTATAATATCAAAACATTTTTTTGGCAGTATCGGTAGAGGGTCGGACGCCATGCTTTGACGTATAGAGTTACGGCCCTTGCCATTCTGAGTTCAAATCCCATCGAGGTTAACTTTCCCTTTCATCCTTACGGGGTCGATAAAATAAAGTACCATGTGCAAAGTGCAGTTAAGATGCATATTTATACGAATTATAATAAAATGGGGAAGAAAAATGATTAGTTTTTACATTGACATTTAGAGGAAAGTTCATGTCTCTGTTCAAGGTTATCTTTTGTTCTCTGTTAGTTGGCCAGCAGAGGTGGTAGTAGTTTTAAATTTTTGGTTCTGACTGCTGGTTTCCACAGGTAGTAGTGGGGGGAGAAGTGGGTTAGGGGGGAGAAGAAGACATGAGATAGGTGTGGTAGCAATCTGTTGTGGTGATAGTCACTTTCAATAAAGGCTACAAAGGCTAGCTGGGCATGGGATTGGCTTGAATTGTTGAATGACGTTAGAGTTGACTGGGGAAGTAATTGTTCCTGTCTGAAATGCTGGCATTCTTAAATCTCAGAAATAGTCAACATAGACTTTATAATTTTGCCACAAAAAGATTCAGAATTACCAGATTCAGGTAAATCATTGATTCTATTTTGATTCTATTACGCTGAAAAAGCATATAATGCTGAAACTGGTACCACTATTAAATGCAGAAATACCCACTTTATAAATAAATGTTTTGATATTATACTGAAAAAATCCCTCCAGCATTTTCTACTGAATTTTTTTCCTTTTTACTATATATATATGGAGGCACATGGCTTAGTGGTTAGAGCATTGGCCTTGCAATCGAAAGGTTGTGAGTTCAATTCTCAGACCGGGTGATGTGTTGTTTCCTTGAGCAAGACACTTTATTTCACATTGTTCCAGTTTACTCAGCTGTAGAAATGAGATGATAGGGACTCGGGTCCCTATCATTCCACTGCAAAGTGGTCGTGGGGGTGCCACGCAAAAAAAGCACCCAGCCCACACTGTAAAGTGGACGTGTAGGCGCCACGGAAAAAAGCACCCAGCACTCATTGTAAATGAGGAGGGCATCCAGCTGTAGAAATCAAGCCAGAATCAGTTCCCGTCCCACCCTTGCAAGCAGGGAAAAGTGGACGTAAAATGAAATGATATATATACTAGCAGCTGAGCCCGGTTGCCACTTTTTATTAAGTTAATAATTTGAAAAATATTGAAAGTTTATTATAAAGAAGCAGTTTCAGGGAAAAAAATAGAAATATGCTCTTGGGGCTGGACGGCGTACAATGAGAAGTGGAGCGACGTGAAAAGCGTTGTTTATTAACAGCGAAATAGCAATGTCGATGATATGTAAGTTTGAAAATGCAAATTATGAAGGTTTGTATGATAGTTTACACTTTGATTGCCCTGGTCAGCAAGAGAGGCCTCTATATATTAGACGTTTATTAGAAGAGGGGGAAATAACTAACCCCAGTATTAGAACAGGGGGTTCGCAATGTAAGGGTTTTATTTCTTTTGTTAGAAAACAGTGACCTTTTTCGGTTTGGCATTTCGTAAAATTTTACTGCAGAATTGATTTCATAAAACGGTACTGTATGATCGTTATAGAAGTATTTAAATTTAATTTAGAGCAACTGTAATTGAAAAATGAAAATGAAACGTACTGTAGAAGGCAACAGTTTATTAACAGCGAAATAACGTTGTCTTTGATATGTTATTTTAAATAAGACAATGAATATTAAAAAAAAAACTGAATTAATTAACTCGGCAACCAAAGGCCTTATAGATCCCATTCCTTAAGTTTACAATGAATATTTTTAAAAAACTGATTGAATTAACTCGGCAACCCAAAGGCTTATAGATCCCATTCATTAATTTTACATGCATGTATTCTTTAAACTTTTCATTTGACTTTGAAAAATACTACTTACTGTTAGTGGTGGTTAACATGTATTAGAATTAAAATAAAAATGATATCGGAAAAAACATACCTGAGAACACGCTTCCCTTTTTCGCAATTTAAGGGTTTTATTTCTTTTGATGGAAAACTGACCGTTTTCGGTTTGGCATTTCGTAAAATGGTACTACAGAATCGATTTCATAAAACGGTACTGTATGTTAACAGCAAAAGAACGTTGTGTTTGCTATGTTATGAAAAAATTGATGAGTTTAAAAATTTGTATGAAATTGTAAATAAGACAATGAATATTGAAAGCGACTACGGAAAATAACTCATCCAAGTATTAGAACAGGGGGAAATAACTCACCGAAAGCGATAGTAAATAGACCGGTTTGGGGCCCTAGGGACCACATTTTTTAAGTTATAGATTTGAAACCTCATCTATTTGCTTTCTTGGCACTTTTTACATAGGTGTGTAAATTTTCATGTCCGTCCGACCACGTCTACTACCATTTAACCTTGCACAACTGAATTTCAACCAACACCCATTTCACAAATATATATTAGATATATATAAATATATATATCATCATCATCATCATCATTTCATTTTACGTCCGCTTTTCCCTGCTAGCAAGGGTGGGACGGGAACTGATTCTGGCTTGATTTCTACAGCTGGATGCCCTTCCTAACACCAACCTCATTTACAGTGAGTGCTGGGTGCTTTTATGCCGTGGCACCTCCACGACCACTTTGCAGTGGAATGATATGGACCCCAGTCCTATCATCTCATTTCTACAGCTGAGTAAACTGGAGCAATGTGAAATAAAGTGTCTTGCTCAAGGAAACAACACATCACCCGGTCTGAGAATTGAACTCACAACCTTTTGATTGCAAGGCCAATGCTCTAACCACTAAGCTATGTGCCTCCATATATATATATATAGGTATATCCACACATTGATTCTTTGTTCCTTTATTTTTATACTATATATATATATTTACACATACACACAAACTACTGACCAAATAATTTTTGGTATCAATGGGTTAAAGACATCTGTCAAATCAATTAGTGGTGAATGTGGTATATATATATATATATGTATATATATATATATGTATATATATATACATACACACACACATGTGTATATATATATATCCAATGTCAATTTAATCCCTAGGGATTTTTGTACAAGTTGAAAACATGTTATATATATATATATAGAGATAAAAAAAAACATGGGTGTGTATGATTGTGTATAGAAGATTATATTAATAAGAGGAATTCCAACTTTGTCTGATTTACTCGTTTTATTTACAATCCTTTAAAATTTATAATGGTATTATAATGAAATAGTATGATAAATATTAAATGTTAAGTGTTAATTGAACAAGTACTTTCATGCTTTCGCAATCTTCAGGTTCATAATGTGTGGTGACAGTCAAGTTTGCAATTTTCAACTGTAATGAGATGGGTAAATTTTGTACCTTATATACAGTGAAAAGTGGCTCCAGAATGCTAAATCTTGCAAACTGTATTTCGACCAATCGGTGTGTAGTTTCACTGAATTACTAAAGCTGATTGGTTTAGGCGTCACGGTTGGTTGAGCATGTCTAACGACCACTAATTGAGCCTATCCAAAGCATCAATTGTTTTGCTATTTTTAGAAATGATGAAAATAGCATTTTCTAGTAATCATCACCATCAACATAACTTTTATTATTATTATTATTGTTGTTGTTATTGTTAGTGGTCGTAGTCGACATGGTCGTAGTCATAGTCATAGTAGAAGTAATACCTCTAAGCATTATTATTGTTCATTTAGCTTGGGTTTGAATTTATCAATAAAATTCTTTTCTTTAATTTTTCTCTTGATTTCACTTGGGCTGTGTAATTTGTAGAATGGGAATATTATAAATATTCCCTGACCACATGTTGCTAGATAGTTACTTAGGGGTATCTGACGGACATTTGGGTCTCTGATTTGCTGATGGTGTACCCGTGCACGTTCCGATAGTGCATTTCCAGTTTGACCGACATATAGTTCTTCACAATTCGGGCATTTAATGCAGTAAATTAGATTTCTGCTTTTGCAGTTCATATTTGCATTTGGGAATATTTTTCCAGTTTTTGTGTTCATATATTGACCAGTATGTATGGATTGACATGTGCCACATCGACTATCATTGCATTTAGATACAGTGAATGATTGGTCTTTGTTGTTAAGGTCAAACTTTGCTTTTGTTAGTAATTGCTTCAAATTTTTCGGCTGCCTTTTACTAAGAGTCAAAGATCGATCTGTGATTAAGCCTTTTAATTCATTACTTTGAGCAATGATCGGTAGGTTTGCTTTGGCAGTGTTGAAGATATTCTGGTGACATGGGTTGTGTGTCATTATAAATGGTATGACCAGTTCTTGGTTTCTTCTTCCTTGGGTTGTCCTAAGTTGTTGTATAGGTATTTTTATAGCCCGCTGTATGCCATTTTCTATAAGTAGAGATGGGTATTTTTGTTTGAGCAAAAATTCTTAGTTCTGTTAGGCGTTTGTACCTGGTATTCGTATCTTCTACAATGGTACAAATTCTTCTGGCTAGGCAGTATGGGATGTTGCGTTTTGTATGAGGTGGATGGCATGACTTAAAATTCAGATATTGATGGGTGTCTGTGTGTTTATAATATATATCCGTGGTAATGGTGGTGTCGTTTTTGATTATCATTATATCTAGGAATGGTAATTTGGTCCTACTCATCTCTTTTGTGAATTGGAGAGATGAGTGTAGGTTATTCAGGAGGATATTGAACTCATCCAGAGTATCTAGAGATTCTGTCCAGATGATGAAACAGTCGTCAAGGTATCTCTTCCAAGATTTTTCAATGTACTTTCTAAAGTCAGTACTATATTTTTTCTATATACCTTAGTAGAGTTGTTGTTCTAAGTATCCCATTACAGAGTTCGCGTAAACAGGAGCAAACTTCGTTCTCATCGCTGTGCCTCTAATTTAGATGTAATTCTTTCCATTGAAGAAGAAAGTGTTGTTTTCCAGAATAAGTGTAACTGTGTCAAATATAAATGGCGCTGTGAATCGGATGGGAATCACTTCTCTATGTTTTTCCACCCAGTATTTAACCGCCTTTATTCCTAAATCATGTGTAATGTTGGTGTAAAGGCTTACCACATCAAAACTAAGTAGAAGTGAATTCGTTTCCGTGGTTTTGGGAAGATGGGACAGGAAGTCGATATCATCCCGGATGAAACTGGGTATGTGAATACATAGTGGTTTTAAAATAATGTCAACAAAATTGCTTAGACGTAGGTGGGGCATGTTGGACCAGCTATAATAGGTCTAAGTTTTAAGTCTTTTGGGTGTAGTAATTTAATGTACTCACTGTTTTGTTCTCTTACTGCCAGTTGTATTTCTTTTGACTTATGAACTTTTGGTAGGCCATACAGATTGCTGGGTTTTGGCTCAAAATTGGTGATGTAATCTCTTTCCTTATCAGTAAGTGAGTTGTGGTATTTTGAACCCAGGTTGTTGATCTTCTTCATGATGTTGTGGTCTATATTTGACGGTATTTCATGATAGAATGTTGTGTCTTTCAGTTGTTCCTCAACCAAATCCTTGTAGTATTCAGCATCCATTATAACAACTGCACCCCCTTTATTTGCTTGTTTAATTATTATTGTTTTATCATTTTGTATACGTTTAAGTGCAGACATTTCTGATTTGTTAATGTTTGGCCTAACATTAGTATTACGTCTAAGAGGAAATTTAGACAGGATGTCAATGTATTGGTCGAGATAGATATTTCTTCCTTTTGGCGGAGTGAAATTTAATTTATTCTTTACTAGTGATTCATCACTCTCATTACTTTTATCAGTGAAGAATTCTACAAGACGTAATTTTCGACAGAATTCTTGGGTATCCTCTTTCAGTTCTTGGTGGTTGACTGTTGGAGTCGGTGTGAATTTCAGTCCTTTTGACAGAATTTGCATTTCATCATTGTCAAGATCTCTTTTAGATAAATTAATTATTTTAGGATCTACGTGTACAGTTGTTTTGGGTATGTTTCCTCCTGGAGTTTTTCTTTTTCCGGTTTTTGTTGTCCTGACGTTAAAAAATGGATTTTTCTCTGTTCAGGATTTATATTCTTGTTGGTGTTTGCTTGAACTTTTGGTCGTGATATTATATTTGGTTTGGTTACGTATTTTGTCCTATTTTTGGTATTATGTATATATATATATATATATATATATATACACATGTACATGCACACATATACATGTACTCCCATATATATATATATATATATATATATTTATGTAAAAGGTAACAGAAATAACAACACAATCGGTACAGTATATGGAAGGAATATATTAGGTTAACGCTTGATATAGTAGGAAGAGGGTCTTAACGTTTCGGACGCTAGTCCTTCAGCAGAAGAAAGAATGAGAAATAAGATAGATTGAGGGGACGGGCGGGTTGGAATTGGAAAAAATGTCTTTAGATAAAAATAACAGATCCATTCATATTGACATCTCTTGCAAAGGTCATTGTTGAAAGTCTCTGGATTTCGCAGAATACTTTATATTTTTTATTGGAGAAGGTAAGATATTTTTCCGCAAAAATTTGATTGCATTGTTTTGTTTCCATTTATGTATTTTTTGAAAATGTTATTTATTCATTATAAGAATTAAATGATAGCATTCTATATGTAGATGGGCCCCCTTTATCTCCTGGCAACCAATATTTTTAGACCCAGTCTGTTACTGTATATATATATATATATAAGTATGTATACGTACATACATATATGTATACAGACGTATAGTAGTATGTATATATATACATACATGCATACATATATATATGTACGTATGGATTTACCGAACATTTATTATAATGCTCGATTTGTTTGTAAACAAACATCCCGAATTAAGCCGTACAGTGTTTAGCAACCATTGTTGCCCTTTTGTTCAACACTGACAAAGGAACGATGTACTAGTTTCAAGCTTATTAGCTATTGTCAGCACCATATACCTTCCTGCCAGATGATTGAATGTCTGAAAGTATATACTTTCCTTATGCATATTAACGGCTGAGCAGCCTAATTTGCATATCGAGTGAGTTAATCGGCCAGGCACACCAAAAACGATAAATGGAAAAAATGAAACAAAATTTAATTTCTCACTCTTAGTACGGTTGTTACTTAAATATAAGTATGTACACGTACATACATATATGTATACAAACGTACAGTAGTATGTATATATATACATATATGCACACATATATATATGTACGTTTGGATTTACCGAACATTTATTATAATGCTCGGTTTGTTTGTAAACAAACATCCCGTACTAAGAGTGAAAAATGAAATTTCGTTTCAGTTTTTCCATATATATATATATGGAAAAAATGAAACGAAATTTCTTAGTAGTGTGTTAGATTTTGCCTACCACAATGTTCAATTTGTCAAGCTATTTAAACGTATGTTATTACTCTAAAGACCTACCTTGTCAAGTGCTTTGCTAACTCATTCATATCATAGGTCGAATTTGCTTGCACACTGCCAGAGATTCGATTTTACTAAGCCTCCAATTATATATATATATATATATGTGTATGTATATATATGTGTGTGTATGTATCTATATATATATGTGTGTATGTATATATGTATATAATATCATCATCATCATCATTTAACATCCATCTTCCACGCTAGCATGGGTCTGGACGGGAATTGTCCCACTTGAGGCCAGATTGGTTGTCTTGCTCAGGACTCTCTGGTGGGTTATCTACAGCTGGATGCCCTTCCTAACACCAACCACGTTTATAGTGTGGACTGGGCGGTTTTTACCGTGTTACCTACACAGCCACATTACAGTGTGGACTGTGTTTTTTTGTCGTGACACCTACACAACCTCATTTATTTAAGACTGGATGTTGAGGTACCAACATAGCTTTACATCGAAAGGGGTGGTGTAGATGGCCATGGGGGTAGGGGTAGTGGGACGAGGGTGTATTTTGGTTAAAAGGTGCCTACTGACTGTAGGTTTCGCTTTGTACTTAGGCAAGGCGGGTCTTCTGTATTACTACGTAGTGACATTATCTTGGAGAGGTGTAAGTGTGTGAGGTCGGATTTTATCAAGTCCCAAGTTTTTCTAGATCTGCCTACTCCGTAGCTACCGTCTATTTTGATCGCCCTGCACTTTGTTATACAGCTGTCATCTTTCATGCGCATCACGTGACCATACCAACGTAGTCTTCTCTCAAGTAAACAGCATCTGATCCCTCTTATTCCTAATTTCTCACTTAGTTCATTTATGCTTTGCCGTTCGCGTATATTACTATTACACATCCAACGGAGCATGCAAGCTTCATTCCTCTCCAGTCTGCGTAGATCCTCTGCACACAAGGCCCATGTCTCACTGCCATGTAACATCGCTGTTCGTATGCAGGCATCATACAGCCTGCCTTTTATTTTTAGAGAGAAACCTTTAGTGGCCAATAGTGGTATAAGCTCTCTGAACTTTTTCCATCCCATTCGGACTCCAGCTACAGTACTTTCGGAGCACCCTCCACCACTGCTGATTTTGTCACCCAGGTAACAGAAGGTGTCCACTATTTCTATAGAACCATCTGGGCAATGGAATGAGCTAGTATTCTGTGGACATTTGCTGCTACTTATTGCACCAGAGCACCGACCACATATAAAATCTATATTCTTAGTTAGCTTACCTGTGATCCCACTACATCTTTTATGCACCCATACTTTGCATTTGGGACATAAAATGGAGTTTCTGCCTACTCCTTTCCTACACACTGAGCATGGCCATTTCCCAGATGGGACCAGTGCCCTATTCTCCTTGCTACATATTAGGACTTTAGTCTTAGACAAGTTAACTTTAAGGCCTTTTGATTCTAGGCCATCCTTCCATGTTTGGAATTTCTTCTCTAGTTCCGCCATTGATTCGGCTATGAGTGTTAGATCATCTGCATAGAGAAGTTCCCATGGACAGCCGGTCTTGAACTCCTCCGTTATAGCTTGGAGAGCGATAATAAATAGGAGGGGGCTAAAGACGGAACCCTGATGAACACCAACTTTTACGCTAAACTCTTCACTATATTTGTTGTTAATTCTAACCTTGCTGACTGTTTCTTTATACATGGCTTGTATAGCTCTCACAAGCCATTAATCTACACCTAGTTTTCTAAGAGCC
>OZ024743.1:163930641-164010641 GCA_964016885.1 Eledone cirrhosa
ACATAGGAAAAATAATTGTTTTTATAAGGAACAATTTATTCATATAACATGCTCTACATGATTACCACTCTTTATGAACATGAATTAGCACATATAGAAAATTAAAAATGTAATTATTTTTCTGATGTATTGCGACCTTTGGTCCACCCTGTATATATATATATATATATATATATATATATATATATATATATCACCTTGATCACCTTGATTGACCAGTCTGTCGGGCGCCACTGCTCACAGCACATGCTGTTTTAGCCATACGATGACGCCATCCCACTGGCTGGGCGGGCAGGCCGTAAGTCTAGAGTCTGTCTTAAGCCAGAAGGCTTATCCCGGTTTCATGGCGTGAAGCGACTGAGAGTACAAGACTTCCCCCTGGACAGGACGCCAGTCCATCGTAGGGTTAAACCTCCAGCTATTGCTGGTACTCATTTTCAGCTGAGTAAACTGGAGCAACGTGAAATAAAGTGTCTTGCTGAAGGAAACATATCAAGCGTTAACCTTCCATATACTGTACCGATTGTGTCATTATTTTTGTTTACCTTTTACATATATATATATATTCAATATAGAAATGGCTTCTACAGGACTAAAACTGTTTCATTCGGAAGAAATCATCAGGAAAGCCCTCTGTTGAACCCAGCATAAACATATATATATATATATATATATATATACTATATTGTATTGTTCTCCTTTGATTTTTTTTTATTTGTTGACTGTTCTTATACACACAGAGACACACACACATATATGTGTGTGTGTATATATGTATAACTATGGTGCATTGTTCTCAGTATGAAAGCAAAAACTGGGATGTGTGATTGTCATCCAACTCCAAACCCCCCACCCCCAACCCCCCACCCCAGCCATTTCTGTGACAACAAAGATGTAATCCCCACAAAAAAATTTAAAGGTGTGATTTCTATTCTGTTTTCTCTGACCCCATTTTTGTGTATTTATTCTGATATGTCAAGGACTTATCTTTGTTGTCAAAACAAATCTACCCCATCCTCTCACCAATCAGCCTTAATTCCCCCACCCCAACCATCTGCCCTAAATCCCTAAATATTTTATTTCATAACAATTGGCCCCTTTCTGTCACATCTTTAAGTCCTCCCTTCACCCAAAGCACTCTTCTTCAGTAGTTATCAGTAGCAGCAAGAGCAATAAGATTATCAGCAGCAGCAGCATCTAGAGAGCCATCATCATAGGCATCATTATCATCACTATCATCTTCATAGTCACCATCAACATAATCATCATCATCCAAGCAGCAGCTGCTGGTGAAACAGGGCTTTTTTTTAGGAGGTGTTGGTGAGGATGATGGTGGTAATTACTCTCTGGGATCCAAAATAATGGGGGGGGGGGGGGCAGTAATTTTTCCATGTTGTCTCCCATTATTTTTTTCTAAAAACACAATTAGTTTTTTAGGTTACATATTGAGACCCCCCCCCCCCCCGATTCATCCTATTTATTATATAACATGAGATTTCTTGTAATGTTAAATTTTGGTCATGTGTAACAGTTTTTTAATGTCTAACCTTTTAGTACTTACATAACTCTCTATATACTATTGTATTTTCACCGTAAAGGCTTTACCTCACAATATCTTACATAATTGTTTCTACTATTGGCACAAGGCCAGCAATTATCCAGTACATTACTGGTACTTTATTTTATCGACCCTGTAAGGATGAAAGGCAAAGTGAACCTCGGCGGGATTTGAACTCATCTTACATAATTGTTTCTACTTTAGGCACAAGGCCAGCAATTACCCAGTACATTACTGGTACTTTATTTTATCGACTCCGTAAGGATGAAAGGCAAAGTTAACCTCGGCGGGATTTGAACTCAGACTGTAAAGGGACGTAACTATGCTAGAAAGCATGGTGTTCAACCCTCTACCGATACTGCCAATCCACCGCCCTTCACTCATCTTATATAATATCGGCCAGTTATGGTTGGTTTGAACTGAAAGAGGTGAGAGAATTCTGGACGGATATGGCTGGTTTAACTGCTAAAGTGTTAAAGAAAATTAATTGTCGCAAAAATGCTACCACTTAAAATAAAATTTTGCCGGAGATAAATTAACAAAATTTTCACCTCACACCTCTTGAAGCTTAACATTTTCATAGCTATGTACATATGTGTGTATACATTTAATATTGATGGTCACAAGAATAAGTACTCAATACGATAAGAGATATTGATAATATTTCTCAAGGTCATGTCAGAGACCTGTTACTCCAGAGCAGTCATCATCATCATCATCATCATCATCATCATCGTCATTTTATGTCCGCCTTTCCCTGCTTGCAAGGGTGGGATGGGTCCTATTCAGCACAGCATCTCTCCATTCATCTCCGTGAGCTTCAGTGATCTGAAGTCAGCTCTCACCTCCTCCAGCCATGATTTTTGTGGTCTTCTACTGGGATTTCTTGGCACTTCTTCACCCAGCGGTCATCCTCCATGCACATCACATGTCCATACCAACGCAGTCTTTTCTCCTGCACACTACAGCTTATCCCTCTTATACGCAGTTTCTCTCCCAACTCGTCTATACTTGGTCATTCATGCATATTGACATTGCACATCCAACAGGGCATGCTTGCTTTATTTCTCTCCAGCCATCACATATCCTCCGCAGTTGCTGCAGCATCATGCATCTCACACAGGCATCATATAACCGGCCTTTCATTCGTAGGGAGAAAAATTTCTTTGTCAACAGAGGAAGCAGCTCCCTAAACTTCTTCCAACCTGTCCTTATTCTTGATACTATGGCCTCAGAGCACCCTCCTCCCTTGCTAATCTGATCACCTAGGTATCAGAAGCTATCAACCACCTCTAAAGATCCTACCTGCATTTGAAAAATGTGTCTATCACTGCAACTTCTACTGTCAAATTTCCCTGTACATCTACTGCAAATGTAGTTTTCCCTACCTGTTAGTTTGCCTGCTATCCCACTTCATCTCTTGTGTACCCAAGATCTGCATTGTGTACATTTTATAGAATTTATGCCAACTCCTTTTCTACATATCGAACATGGCCATTTCCCTGATGGAATCAGAGTTTTGTCCTCTTTTCTACTTATCAACACTTTAGTCTTAGCTAAGTTCACTCTCAGTCCTCTTCATTCCAACTGCTGTTTCCATAGCCAGAATTTATTCTCCAGCTCCTCTACTGATTCTGCTATAAGAACCAGATCATCAGCATAGAGAAGTTCCCATGGACAGCCAGTCTTAAACTCCTCTGTTATGGCTTGGAGAACTATAATGAACAAGAGCGGGCTAAGAACCGAGCCCTGATGAACTCCTACTTGTATCTGGAAATTCCTCACTAAACTCTATTCCTACTCTCAATTTACTGGCAGCACCCCTGTACATAGCTTACACTGTCCGCACAAGCCATTCCTCTACAACTAGTTTCCTTGGGGAGCACAAGATGACAGATTGGGATACTCTATCAAAGGCCTTCTCTAGGTCAACAAAAGCTAAGTGTAGTGGCTTATCCTTCTCTAAGAACCTCTCTTGTAGTTGTCTCACTAAGAAGAGGGCATCTGTTGTACTTTTCCCAGGCACAAAGACAAACTACATCTCATCTAATTTTACCCTTTCTCTAATTAGTTGTGCTAGTATTCTTTATGCCACTATCATAACCTGATCCATCAGTTTTATGCCCCTATAATTGCTCCTCTCTAGAGCATGCCCTTTACCTTTGTAGCAATTTATAAGAATACTGCTGCACCAGTCTGATTGATGATGCGTGCAACCAGTTTAGTGCCTACGTCACCTCATGGTCCAGCAGCCTTACCACTTTTCATTTCCTTAATTGCCTCTTTGACTCTATAGTCATCAATCTCAATAGCTGGTCCCTCTGTTGGGTCTACTGGGGGTAGTTTCTCTTTCTCCCATTCGTTCTCAACATTCATCAGTCTCTCATAATGACATTCCAGGCCTCCTTTTTCTGAGTACCAAGTGCACCAGCATCATTTTGGACACACTTATCTCCAACAACATCCTGATTTACACTGACACACTGCCTTGCAATGTGGAACTCCTACTCTCAGCTTCCCTGCTTGCTAAGTACACCTGACGTCTAGCTTCTCTTTTGGCGGCTGTGTATTGGTCTCTACTCCCACCATTTTTCCAAGCGTTCCATGCTAGCCTTTGGTCTCTAATGGCCATATCTACCATGCTGTCCCACCACCAGATCACTCTCTGTCTGGTTGGAGCTCTGCTCCAGCCACAAGTTTCTTCAGTAGCCTGCAGTAAGTTGTCACATAAGAAATTCCAGTTATCATCTATATCATATGATTCTAACTCATCTTCTTTTTCATCATACACATCTTGAAGGGCTTTCCTAAATTTATATTTTAGTGAAAGGTCTTTTAGCTTCCAGACCTTCTTTTTCCACACCTTCCTGTGTGTCTCATTTTGTCTCTTGCTTATTGAACTGTCACTAATGACTAACCTATGCTGTGGGGTACATTCTTCCCCGGGGTATGCCTTAGTATTTGACACCATGTCTGTCTGTCTCATTGCCCAATTAGCAATAAGTCAATCTGGCTTATGTGCTCGCCTGATTGGTAAGTTTCCTGAAGTTAGTGTTGCAAAGGGTTAGTTCTCTTGCATCACAAAATTCAAGAAGCCTCACTCCTTCTTTGTTTCTTAAGCCATAATCATGACCCCCATGTACCCCAGTGTATCCATCCTGGAGCAGACCAACATGACCATTGAAGTCCCCTGCTAGTATAACTAGGTCTCTGTCCTCTGTCATTGTGGTTGTTTCTAGAAGTTCTTCTCTTCTTTACCTACACCTGCCTGGGGAGCATAGGTAGAGATAATTGTCAGCAGTCTCTTGCTTACAACTAATCTAATCTTAATTATTCTATTACTAACTCTAACTACCTCTATTGTCTTATCGATCCATCTCTTAGCCAGGAAAATGCCTACTCCCCCTAACCCATCATCATTTCCTACCCAGAAAAGCTTATAGCTAAGATGTTTGCCTGCAATTAGTCTTGCTGAGGCACCTCTCCTTCTCATCTCTTGCACACATCCACATGTCTTACTCTAGCATCTCCGCTATCTCACCAGATCTATCTGTCAGGGTGCCAACATTAAGTGTGGCAACCCTGAGATGCGACGTCTTTCGTTGTTTCTTCCTTTTCTGCAAAGAAAAATGGTTTATAATCATGTTGTTGTGCGATTGTTTGAGGACGGGCGAGGGTTCTTGCACATGGCCTCACTAGCCACCCCACTACCGTGCGCAACCCTAACATGGTTAGTGTTATTGCTGTTTACGCCATTATTGCAATATTTATTTGTTGTTGTACTCATAATTGTTTTGGCATTAATACACTGGTTGGATGCATTTCCTAACACCAGCACCACTTTACAGCATGAACTGGGGGCTTTTATTCATGCCACCAGCACTAGAGAGGTTGTCTTACTGGACTCAGGTGTCCTCTCCACACCAGTCGTTCATAACATTTTTCTATCGTGGCACCTCTTCAGATTTTGAAATTCCATCCCACACCCATAGACCTAGTACATAAGACAAAAAAACCTGAATTTTCAGGTCAAATTATCAACTACTTAGCTGCTGTTATTTAATTAACTAACTAATGTGATTTAATTAATTAACTACTATGTTGAAACAAATGGAAAGCTATAAAACACTGAATGATGAGAAGTAAAATGCACCCCAAGAACTGAATCTTGCACTCTTGTTTAAGAACCACTGCTCTAGAGTTTTGCCTGTATATTCATAGAGTCATCTGCAGAGAATGCTAGCTTGCTGAATCTAGCAGTTCAGTGATGTCATGATGCATGACCACTAAAAAAAGAGGAAGACTTCTTGTTGAGAAAAACATGCATTGGTGGGTTGAATTAGAAAACTGGAATTCATGAGGTGTAATATATATATATATATATATACAATGTACACAATGCAGATCTTGGGTACACAAGAGGTGTAGTGGGATAGCAGGCAAACTAACAGGAAGGGAAAACTTCATATGTAGTAGATGTTCAGGGAAAATTGATAGAAGTGTCAGTGATAGGCACACTTTTCAAATGCAGGTAGGACCTATAGAGGTGGTTGATAGCTTCCGATACCTAGGTGATCAGATTAGCAAGGGAGGATGATGTTCCAATGCCATAGTATCTAGAATAAGGACAGGATGGAAGAAGTTTAGGGAGCTGCTTCCTCTGTTGACAACGAAGGGTTACTCCCTATGAATGAAAGTTTGGTTGTGTGATGCTTGTGTGAGATGCGCGATGCTGCATGGTAGTGAGACATGGGCAGCAACTGCAGAAGATATGCAAAGGCTGGAGAGAAATGAAGCAAGCATGCTCCAATGGATGTGCAATGTCAGTGTGCATGAATGACCAAGTATAAGATGAGTTGAGAGAGAAACTGTGTATTAGAGGGATAAACTGTAGTGTGCAGGAGAAAATACTGCATTGGTATGGTCATGTGATGCACATGGAGGATGACCGCTGGGTGAAGAAGTGTCAAGAAATCCTAGTGGAAGAAAGACCATGAAAAACATGGACAGAGGTGGTGAGAGCTGACCTCAGATCGCTGAATCTCACAGAGGAGATGACGAGGGGCGGTGACGAATGGAGAGATGCTGTGAAGAGGACCCATCCCACCCTTGCAAGCAGTGAAAAGTGGACATAAAATGATGACCATGATGATGATATATAAAGAATAAAAGGGTTCACATTCAGGTTTTTATTGATTATAATCAATAACCATGTATAATTAAACACGGTTACAATCGTTTCACAGATGGGTGGGTCAGGACCTATGTTAATGTTATTAGACCCGGCTCCAGCCCCAATTAACTCATCAGACTTGTTAATCAAGCAAAACAAAAATCTTATCTGATAGCATTCCATTCCAAACGATGTATACACACATATATTGGTTTGGACCAATCAACACACAGACAGAAAGACATACTCCCAACCACACACACACATATATATATATATACACACGTACACATGTTGCGTGGTGTTTTAGTAGGTAGGAGGTAGAAGTGTGTAGGTGAAAGAGGTCTGACTCCAGGCTGCAGAGTCATCACCGTCCCAACCGACCATCACACTAGCCACATAAGCTCTCTCAACAACAATAACAGAAACAATCCTCCCATCGGCTTGCCTTAAGTCAAGTGCCGTTCATCTTTTTCTCTTTTTATTATTACTGTGTTGGTTTGGCAAGACACTGCCGCAAGCCCCACCACAAACAACAACCACAACATCGGCTTAAATACTAATGATAATAATAATGATTTCATTTATTAGCCACAAGGGCCGACATGTAGGGGACAATACAAAGACTGAGACAATGGGGGTTTACAATAAGGTCAAGTAAAAGTGCACAATGGCAAGACTAATTTAACAATGTAGATATAAAAAATGTAAAATAAACTATGCATAAATATAACAAAATAAATTCCCCAATAGGGTAGTGGACGACCCTGGGGTGTCTCAGGTACTCCACCAATCCTGAACCACCCTGCGCTTCTAGGGCACCCAGGGAGAGCACCCTCTCCTCAAGTTAGCTAGTCTATAGGCACATGATCAGAGTAGGCCCATTCACACGGGCCATTATCGCCACATTCATCCACCTTTTAGCAAATGTACTGGGGGGCAGCACGTCTCTCTCCACCCTCACCTTCCTTTCCAGGTGAAACTTGAAGAAGTTGATGAGGGATTGGCCGAAGAGAAAAGTGTCTGTCTTCAGTCCTTTCAATCTGGTCCACCATATAACCTCTTTTGCAACAGCCACCAGGCAGGAAAATTTCCTGCTCTTCCTGACCTAAGGAAGGTGGCGGGTCGTTCTTTACTATGGACTCGGCAGATAGCCGGATTCGTTCCACACGCGACAGTAGCTGTTCGACATAACTCCACAAGTTAGTAATGCACGGACATTGGACAAGTGCGTGCAGAACGGTTTCGTCGTTCTGTGCGCATCTTGGGCAGGTCCGTCTGACAGCACTTCCGTGCCTGTAGAGTTTATCCCGAACCGGCAGTGCCCCCCCCCCCCCCTCGCCCCCCGTAGCACTGCCAAGCGAGGGATTTCTGGAAATTGTTCATCGTCCCCGGCTCGAAAGTCCTCCGGTACAGACTGGTCAGTTCGACTTCGTCGAGGCCCAAAGCTTCTCTGAGTGCGTCATCGCACTTGCCCACCACTAATCCTCTATGGAACTCGAGAGTGGAAGTTCCACTGATCGCATTGCCCGCTTGGTAGAGAGCAGTGAGTTTCTGGCAACATTCCAGATGCCAGTCCCCCAGTCTTGGTCTCTTCTTGACCCAGGACTGCAGCTCAGTCAAAGAAACGAGCTGCGGAAAGGCCCGTCTGATAAATGGCAACCACACCTGTTCACCATTTAGGCAGAATATCTGGAGATATCGCAGCCTCAACGCATGGCTGCGCATCATTAACCACGGCATGCCCAGCCCTCCGCGTAGAGGGTACTGGATGCAGATGGACCGCCTCACCAACGGAACTTGTCCCCTCCACAAGAATTTGAAGAGGAGCCGTTCCAACTTGACGAGGTGCGGACGGGAACAAGGCACGACGGTCAGGCGGTAGTAGATGACGGACGTGATGTACGCGCGACCTTTCAGTGATAGCTTCCTCCCAGCCCATTTTTGGGTGAGACTGGCTACTCTGCTCGTTACCTTGTCGCAATTCCTTTCCACCTGGAGGTCTGGTCCGAACCAAACCCCGAGCAACTTTACCGGTCCATCCGTCCAGCGCCCAACAACGCTGTTGGACGGCATAGGCTTGCCTCTCCAGGTTCCGAGCTGCAAGCCCACCGACTTTTCAGGGTTAAGTTTGGCTCCTGTCAACCTTTCATATTCCTTCAATAAGGTGCCGACCACCTCGATTTCTGAGGTGTCCGACACCATCACAGTGATGTCGTCCGCATAAGCCGACACCGCCTTTCCATGTCCCGGTTCGAGCGGGATGCCTTGCAACAGCTCCAGCTTCCGCAGTAAAGGCTCAAGAGTCAATACGTACAGAAGGGAAGAGAGAGGGCACCCTTGACGGACAAATCGGGAGAGCCAAAATGGTTCCGAGAGGTGGCCATTAACCTTGACCACCGAGCATGTGCCGCTGTGCATTGCAGCGATCCAGCTTCTGAAGACAAGGCCGAAGCCAACCACTGTGAGGACAAACTCCAGATACCGATGGTCGACCCTATCGAATGCTTTCGATTGATCAGTGCCCCACCCTCTCTATGATGTATCGCATGAGGTGGAGATTGTCGTGTATGGACCTGGCTGAGATTGTGCAAGTTTGCGCCTCCCCAACCAAATCCTCGACGACAAGCGCCAATCTCTTTGCTAACACTTTGGCCAAAATCTTAAACTCTGTGTTGAGCAGAATTATGGGCCTGAAGTTGTCTAATGTATCCCTCTTGTTCTCGTCTTTCCTTATCAGCGTCACTACGCCCCGGCTCACAGAACTGGGAATACTCCCGTTTTGCTGCCAGTTGCAGTAGAGGGCTTCAAGGAGATTGGAGAACAGGTCTGGCATATTTACGTAAAGCTCGTAGGGCAGGCCATCCACACCGGGTGACTTGCTCCTCATGCAGCCGACAAGGGCGTCCTGAATTTCGACTGAAGTAATCGGCCTTTCACAGCGCTCAGTGTCGACCATCGAGATGTGCGGCAAGCTGTTAAGGTAGGGAGTGAAATCCGCTACTCTCTCTGACTCGCCACTCTCCCTGAACAACCGAGCAAAGTGCTGGCGAAAGGCCTCACACATCCACTTGGAATCGCTTATCTCGTGTCCGTCTCGGTCCGCCAAAGACCAAATTGTGGTTTTATTACCACGCTGTGCCTCCGCCACACGGGCCCATCGAACAGCTTTGGTTCCCTCATTTCTCAGCGCACGCGCCTTAGCTCTGACAATGCGTTTTATCTAGGTCGACTATAGAGATCACAAATTTGTGATCTGAATAGGCGACCGTTTTAAAAAGTGGGCAGCCTACACTATTTCTATCTATTTTCCTAATGAAGATCCTGTCTATATACGATCTAGATGACCCCATGCGGTTGGTCCATGTCCATACTGGCGCATTGGGGAAATGTAGTCGATACCTGTCAGACAGTTGGAACTGGCTGATTAGGTGCTTGAGGCTTTTGCACCCCCCCCCCCCCCCGCTCCGATCAGCTACTCCCACACAATCCCAGCGTGTGTCTAAGATGCCGTTCCAGTCCCCTGCTAGCAGTAAAGGGCGAGACGTACCCAGAAAGGACTCCAGGCGCCTAAAGAAGTCCGGTCGTCTGGCCCCTGTGGACGGCACCTTCTTTGCTACTGCTCACATCCAAGACCACCAACTTACCGTCCGGGTCCCGGAAGATCGACCTTACCTCGAGATTCAGTCCTTTCCTAAACAGCACTACCACCCCACCTCCCATTCCCGGCCTGCTGTGTAGATCTGATAGTCGTCGAAAATGGGGCTAGTGCGCGCGTTGCGGAAATTCTGGTCTCGCTGACGGCAATCACATCCATTTCCAGCGACCTGAGGTCGTTGAGCAGGCGACGCTGCTTCCCGGGTGACCCCAGGCCGCGAACATTTAAACTTCTTACTCTTAATATGGCCATGTTGGCAAGCTAAAAGAGAGAGGGAAGGTTTACTTACCTCCCCGGATCTTGTGAAGGTCGGATGGTTTGACCTCCATGGTTGCTGGGGTTTTTTGGGGGGAACCCCTTTAAAAGTCTCGATGTGGGTTTCACATTCGGGGTTCCCACATCTTGAGGAAAGCTCTCCCGAATTTCTTTGAAGGAATCGAGTGATATTCGGACCAGAAGCAAATCTTCTGGCACGCAAAATGTGCTCATTTCAAAGATCTCCCCCTCTGTTTGAATGTCCTCGCTTCATGCTAAGAGGGCCATCAGTTTATCGTTGGCCCTTCTGACAAGCACAAAGTTTTTAACATTTTGTTGGTGTGGTTTTATTTGTTTTCGTTTTGGTGACTGTGGTGGTGGTGGTTTTAGTGGTGTTGTTTCGGGTATGTCTGTGGTTGTTGTAGGTGTGGTGT
Organism: Eledone cirrhosa; assembly: GCA_964016885.1. Classification (NCBI taxonomy): domain Eukaryota; kingdom Metazoa; phylum Mollusca; class Cephalopoda; order Octopoda; family Eledonidae; genus Eledone; species Eledone cirrhosa. Next base: position 163,941,720 of record OZ024743.1, read on the forward strand.
CTGCAATTTCAGGTATTTGTGTGTTTATTTGTACTTGTGTTTGTTTAGGTTGTTTGCGTTTCAGGGATTGTCGATGTTGGTGCTGATGTTATTGGGGAAGTGTTTGCGTTAGTGGTGTCTGTATTTTTTGTTGGGGCTTTTTTGGGGTGAGTTTTCTCTGTTTTGTTTTTGTACTTTTGGGTTTTCCTTCATCTTCGCTGCTGGAAGACAAAGGGTCTGTGGCTGTGAGTGTCTCTGTGTCTGTGTGTGCATTTATTGTTTTGTCTATGTGTATAATTAGAGGGGTAAGGAGAGTGGGAGAGCTTGGATTGGTTTCGGTGTTGGTGGTGGTCCGGCTGTTTTTGATGTTGGTGTTGTTTTTGGTGGTGGTGGTGCAGCTTTCCGTGCTGACACTGGCGTTGGCAACAAAGGTGGTTTGTGACCCCCTACATTCTTGCGCTGCAGGCAGAAGGCTTGCAGATGCGTTGCTTCCCCGCAGACGAAGCAGTGCGGCCTTCTTCCCTCAGTGACCAGTTGGATTATTGTCCCGTCCTTTAGGCGGGTAAAATCCGGGTTGTTGTTCATGTCCTCCGGTTTCATTTGGAGAAGAATCCCCAAATCCATTCCGGACCAGTCTTTTCTCTCTGTCCTTTTGATATCCAAGGGGGTAGTGTCTGTCCCCTCCTCGATTACGCATCCCAGGAGCCACCATATGTTCATTCCTGGTGGGATCCTGGAAATGCAGACCTTTACTGTCCTTTTACCCATGTAGGACGGGTTCATGATAATGCGTTCCGTTCTGCAACGGGTCACTGAGTGCTTAATAGCAAGGGCCTCGGTTGTGAACAGTACCGAGATGGTACCGAACTGTTTGGTCCTTGCTTTATACTCTATGTCACTTTCGATGCACTCCAAGCAGCCTAAACCTCTGCTTGGCTGGCAAGTTCCACTTTGCGTGTCTGCACTGAAATGCATCAAAAGTACACCGTCCTCCTTTGCATGGCCGCTATTGCCCTGTCCGGGATGGTCAGGATTGCCCAGGACTTCTCTCGTTTAATTAACCTCCACGCCTGGGCCAACTGTTCATCTTTATCGCTAATATCAATATTCAATAAGCGCTTTGTTTTTGCTGCTGCTGCAGCAAAGGTGGTGCCTCTGTTGCTCTTGTTGTTGGTGTTGTCGTTATTGCTGTTGGTGTTGGTGTTGTTGTTGTTGTTTTATTTGTTGTTGCTGTTGCCACCGCCATCCGTGTTTACATTGAAGCTGTCAGTGTTATTGTTGTTGTTGTTCTGAGTCGTTGTTGTTGTGGTGGTGGTGGTGGTGGTGGTGATGTCGTTTTGAGATGATACTGCTACTAACACAGAAGAGAGCGGTTGTGATGGTAGCTTTTGTGTTTTGCCTTCACATTCAGTGGAATGGTCGACAGACATGTCTGTAGTAGTCGTAGTTGTGGTGAGATCTACAGTGGCTGCTTCTGAACTTTTGACCTGAACGTTGTTTACCGTTTCAAGGTCGAAAATTTCCATTTTTTTTTTATTATGTGGGGAAGCGATTTTTTTCGAAGTTTTTAAAAATAAATCTGAATATTCGGGCGAGTACCTTATGTTTCATTAACGACAAGAAAATACAAAAAATAATACTTTAAAACGGCTTACGAACCTTTTCCCCCGCGGACTTGTACGTCTTCATATATGTGCGTCCATAATAATAAATAATGATGATAATAACAGCAAGCATAAACAAACTAAATGATGATGGTATTGCTAAATGAACTGTATGCACTCACACACACACACTGAAACATTCCTGCACACACTCACATATTCACCCATCCACAACTGTAATGACACAATATCTCACATTGAAAACATGATACATGAAAGAACGCAAGACAGCACCATCAGTCTCCCCACTAACACCAACAACAGCCACAATATCAGCACAGATACGACAGAATAATAATGATAATAATGGCTTCTGATTTAGGCACAAGGCCAACAATATTTTGGGGGAAGAAGTCAACTAAATCACCCCGGTGCATTACTGGTACTTTATTTTATTGACCCCATTAGAATGAAAAGTTAAGCTAACCTCAGCAGGATGTGAACTCTGGCTGGAATGATCTATAACTATTTGCTGCCAAGCATATGGTTCAGCACTCTACCAATACTGCCCCCCCCCCCCCCCACCACCACCACCACCACCTAATAATAATTGTTTCTACTTTTGGCACAAGGCCAGCAATTATCCCAGTGCATTACTAGTGCTTTATTTTATAGATCCCGTAAGGATGAAAGGTAAAGTTAACCTCAGCGGGATTTGAATTCAGAATGTAAAGGGCCATAACTCTATGCTCCAGAGCATGGTGTCTGATGCTCTACCGATACTGCCAATCCACCGAATAATAATGATTTCTAGTATAGGCAGAAGGCCAGTCATTTGGGGGGGAGAGGAAAGGCGATTAAATCGACCCCAGTACATTACTGGTACTTTATTTTATCGACCCTGTAAGGATGAAAGGCAAAGTTAACCTCGGCAGGATTTGAACTAATGATAATAATGATAATAGAAACATGAACTATGGAAGTATGGAAGATGATACATGAAATAAAGTGTCAATAAAAATATCATTTTTTAAGGAGTTCATATCAATATTTGTACAATAGTCTGTATTTCAATTGTCATATCGTTCAAGATGATGTATTGTTGATCTTCTTGGTCCATGCACATGTGAGCCTGGTGAAAAGATGCATGTAGTTCATTATAACCTTGGACCGCAAGTTGATTCCATAGCATTTGAATTTTAAGATTGCCACACATTCCTATATGCAGAGTCCGCACTTCCTACTGCCTAACGCGTATGGAGGCACACAATTTAGGATCTTCCACTTCAAGTTGAAACTTTGATTCTCATCCTTGAGCTGCCATACACACACAGCCAGACTTGTGTGGGACCTCTAGTCCCCGTGTTTAAATGAGAACATGAAATTTAAAGTCCATACTGTTGGATCCAGTATATGTGAAGTCCATGTTGTTGTATGTGGATACACTACAACTATACACCAACCCTGAGGCCTTGCAATTGTCAACTCATTGGAGTTGACAATTCACAATCATCAGCATTTTTGTGTGGGTATATAGCGGTCGTACCTCTGGCAGTGGAGACTTCTGGTGTCCTCGGCCCCAGGGCTACCTCCTTACTCACCACCATAGGCGCTGAGCTGGCCAGCCGCAGATGTGAGCCCCGCGAGTTGGGGTGGCTCTTCCAGCGCGTCTCCCTCGCCGTCCTCCGAGGAAACGCCTTCTCCATTCTGTCCGCCGGGGCTGTGGGTGGGCCCCATCACCCCGTTGTAGTTGATGTAGAAGAAACAGGAAGACAATATCTAAACTATAACTTTACATTGTTATATGTGTGTGTGTATATATGTGTTAAGCTAGTACATGTTATTTATGAATCATGAAAAGAGAGAGAGAGAAAGAGTGTGAAGGAATAACAACTTGACCATATGGTCAAGTTGTTATTACTTCTTTCTCTCTTTTCTCTCTTTTCTCTCTTTTCCCTCACTCTCTCTTCTACCTCTCTTTCCTCCTTGTCTCCTTCCTGCCATCTCTCTCTGCTCTTTCATTGTTTCTCTTTTCAATCACTCTCAATTTCGTCTCATCTCCTTTCACTCTTTCCCTTTTCTCATTCTCTCTCTCATTTTTCATTCTCTTCTTTCACTTTCTCATTCTCTCTCTCTCTCTCTCTCTCTCTCTCTCTCTCACACACACACACACACACACACACACACACACACACACACACACACACACACACACACACACACACACACACACACACACACACACACACACCATACATTTTACTACTTGATGAAGGAAAAAGACTTAAGGGCAATGATTGTAGAGAGATAAATAGAAAAGGCTGTTTGGTGAGAGTGAGAGAGGGGGTAGATAGATTGTGTTCAAGAAAGAGATAGTGAGAAAGAGACTGTGTTTGAGAGAGAGTGAGAGTAGAGAGAGAGCATGCTTCTCATGCCTGCCCTGTTCAGCTACCTCCTATCATGTCATTAAACATTTCTTTCTTCTATGCCTTGATCTACTAATACTACTACTGTCATCACTACCACTACTGCTGCTGTTACTACTACTACCACCACCACTACTACTACTTGTGTCACCAGCTTGTCCTTTCTTTGTCCAACAGTCTTGCACTCTGTATTAAGTACACCTCCACCCCACCTCCCATCCATCATCTCCCACTGCTATGTCCAGTGTCACTTTCTTTTATCACCAGCTCCTACCACAACCACCAACACTTTCACCACTAACACATATTTCTTTTTGTTCACTGACACCTACCAATGTAAGATTTTCTTCTTTGCCCCTCTCTACATTGTCTCATGGCACATCAAGAAGATAGCCTCTATATGGTCGCTTGAAATGCTAGAAATATCAGCAGTATCTCCCTCAATTACACACCACCACCACCTGAGCCTATTAACCCTTAGCCAAACTCTTAGATATTCAGATATTTTGGGAGGCCCTCTCTTCAATCTTTAACCCAACTACAGCAAAAAAAAAATGATGGAACCCCTACATAGTCCCTACAGGGTCCTTATGCTTCAATCTATTCTTTCCACCACTGCACAGCCTCTCATGCCTCAACAGCCTACACCAATAATCATTTGAACTCTTAGAAATAGCAGTCACATCACAATCCACCATCTTAGAAACGGGCACATTGGTTGATATGATCAGGAGTTACCTGCATATAGGAAGATGGAATGGTCCAGGCCTGGGCCATTTTACCCCATCACTGGAACTTTCAGGTAATTTGGGTCTCCTCTAGCACTTCAATCTGGTAACAGTGTCTCAGCAAAAAAGAAACAATACAAAATACTAAAAGCTTCAGCCTCATTATCCTTATGAAGAATATAACCCTTGTCCTGGCTTGTATATGTGTGTGTATATATATATATATATATATATACACCTGTAGCTTAACAGTCTACAACAGAATTTCTAAAGGCTGAGAACATCCTCAGCCTTTTTGAATTGTTGCTGTATCAAGGAAACTGGATATCATAGAGCTTCTCTCATCTTTACCAGGATCTATAAACCCCAATATTACCATACATATATACATATAAAGTAGGTACATGGCTTAGTGGTTAGAGCATTGGCCTTGCAATCGAAAGGTTGTGAGTTTAATTCTCAGACCGGGTGATGTGTTGTTTCCTTGAGCAAGACACTTTATTTCACATTGCTCCAGTTTACTCAGCTGTAGAAATGAGATGATAGGGACTGGGGTCCATATCATTCCACTGCAAAGTGGTCGTGGAGGTGCCACGGCAAAAAAGCACCCAGCACTCACTGTAAATGAGGTTGGTGTTAGGAAGGGCATCCAGCTGTAGAAATCAAGCCAGAATCAGTTCCCGTCCCACCCTTGCAAGCAGGGAAAAGCAGACGTAAAATGATGATATATAAACTTCAAAAAATTAACAGAGGACAAGACAATGAACGAAACAAGACAAAACAAAAAACAATTTTTTAAGGGGAAACCTTAAAAAATTATTTTTTAAAAAGCCGTTGAGATGGACGTTGGCAGTTTCGACTGCTACCAATGGTGCTGCTGGTCCACCCAGGGTCACAGCATCTGACATTAAGCTAAATGCTGTCCAGTGGAATAAGAGATGAGAAACAGAACATTAATTTAAAACAATTAAGCTACAACAAGTACACATAGAATTTTATGTGACATCAAGGAAAAAGTGTGGCGCCTCTTCTAGCACGAGTCATAAATGAAACAAAAGAAGAAAGTAAGATATTGTGTTGAAAAATGTAAGTCATTGCAATAAATGGTGGGAAAAGAGATAACACATATGACACATTAGTATTGATAAAGTTGAAAAAATTAACAAAGAGGGGACAAGACAACAAACGGATCATCATCATTGTTTTAACATCCATTTTCCCTGCTAGCAAGGGTTGGACGGATCCATACAAACAAAGTCAGTACTGAAGTGGAGCCACTGAACTCGCAGGCAGGCCGGGGTCGCACTTATATATGGTCCCACATTCCACTGAGTGCTCAGAAAAGGTTGTCATGCTTTTGACTCAACTGAGGGTCCTCCCAACCCTTTGTTTTGCAAGATTTCTATGGTTGAATGCCCTTCCTATCACTAACTACTTTTCAGTGTGTACTGGGTATGTTTATTGTGTAAATCTCCAACACAAGAGGGATAGGGAGGCAGCTGCTAGGAATGTGTGTAGGTGGGGGAACATGTGGGGAGTGTTGATGAAGTATTGATGTTGAGAATAGCTGTCAGGGAGTGTTAGTGGAAGGGGGATGATAGGTCAGGTTGCATTGTATGTTGCAAGTCTGGTCTTCTTCAGCACTGCATAGCGTCAGCCCTTGCAGTCTGTAGTCATTTCTGTTGTAAATTTAGCTTTCTAAGGTCAGTCCTTACAATCTTATCCAATGTGTTTCTAGGTCTACCTCATCCACTGGAGTTTCTCTGCATTTCCTTATGCAGCTGCTATCTTCCATGCACATCACATACCCATACGAATGCAGTCTTCTCTATTACACACTACATCCAATTCCTCTTATGCCAAGTTTTTCCTTCAGTTTACTTATGTTATGTTGCTCATGCACACTAACATTGCACATCCATTTCTTTCTATCCCCAACAGGTCTTCTGCAGTCAAGACCTATGTTTCACTGCTATGTAGCATTGCAATTCGCACACAGGCATCATACAGTCTTTACACTGTGTGCACCTTTAGGAATTTCTGCCCACCCCTTTCTGAAATATCAAACAAGGCCACTTTCTTGAGGGTATCACCTTCCTGTCTTCTTTCATCATAAAGGTGAATAAGGGCTCTTTAAGCTGTAAACCAGCAACCAAAAATGTTTTCTCTTGCAATTTGTTGATGGTCATGGCAAAACTAAGACTCACTAGAAAATGAAGTCATTTGAATTCAAATGGGACATCAGTGGGGATCAGAGGAATTCTTGGGACGAGTGGAATAGCAACAACCTCACAACATAGTAACTAAGGACAAGACAAAGACACACAAGAACTAAATTAATAAAACAAACCCGACACACACAGATAGAACAGGTAAACAACTAGTGACAACTAAATAAACATATAAATAAATAAATGAAAATAAGCAAATAAATAAATCTAAAAATGAAAGGCAGACTGTATGATGCTTGCATACGAACAGCTATGTTACATGGCAGTGAAACATGGGCATTGTGTGCAGAGGATCTGCGCAGAGTAGAGAGGAACGAAGCATGCATGCTCCGCTGGATGTGTAATAGTAATATACGTGAACAGCAAAGCATAAAGGAACTAAGTGAGAAATTAGGTATAAGAGGGATCAGATGCTGTTTACTCGAGAGAAGACTACGTTGGTATGTTCACATGATGCGCATGAAAGACGACAGCTGTATAAAAAAGTGCAGGGCGATCAAAATTGACGGAAGTTACGGAGTAGGCAGACCCAGAAAACCTGGGACGATTTGATAAATTCAGACCTTACACACTTACACCTCTCTAAGACAATGTCACTGGACCGAGATCTTTGGCGCTATGCAGTATTACAGAAAACCCGCCTTGCCTAAGTACAAAGCGAAACCTACAGTCAGTGGGCACCTCTTAACCAAATATACACCCCCTCCCACTACTCCAACCCCCACCCCCACCCCCATCAACACCACCCCTTTCTCTGTAAAGTTATGTTGGTACCACAACATCCAGTCTTAAATAAATGAGGTCGTGTAGGTGTCACAACAAAAAAAATACACAGTCCACACTGTAATGTGGCCGTGTAAGTAACACAGTAAAAACCTCCCAGTCCACACTGTAAACGTGGTTGGTGTTAGGAAGGGCATCCAGCCGTAGAAAACCTGTCAGAGAGTCCTATATGAGCAAGACGACCAATCTTGCCTCAAGTGGGACAATTCCCGTCTAAACCCATGCTAGCATGGAAGATAAACATTAAACGATGATGATGATGATGATGAAAACACACACACACACAAACCCGGCTATAACGCATGCAGAGCACAAGTACACAGTTCACAAAAACAAGATGGTGTAGGACAGAACAAAGGAGAGACACAAAATAACAACAAAAGTAGTCACTGAGGAGGTCACAGAATGTGTAACAAAAGAGCTTTGATGACAATCAACAACTAAACAACCAACTGGGAAATTATAATAATAAATTGAAGTGAAACCCAACAAGTGCATATGTTTTTATTGGGAGCATTACACTCAAAGTATAACAATATATATATGCTAGTGAGGAAGATAGACATTAAACAATGATGATGATGATGATAGCAGTTCTTTTCTCACTTACAACTGCAGGGATCAGACGTGTGTCTTTTTTCTCTCGACCACACAGTCTTGAACTTAAGTTCTCTTCTCGAGTGGTCTTGGATTTCCTTACCTTAAGTTGCTCACACATTGCTCGGTTTGTTGTTTTTTTCGCTGTTTTTTCACTATTTTCTCTTTTCTTCCCTTTTGCTTTCCTTCCTTCCCTCCCTCCTCCGTTTTCCCAATAACTTATCCAGTTATTGATGCCCTGGGGTGAGATATCTTGTCTTTAAAGCGTAGAAATATCCGAAACCCCCAGTAGACAACTGATGAGGAAAACTCCCCCCCCCCCCCCTTCTTGCTTTCTTCTTATTCCCACTGCATTTTAAGATACCTTAAATAGCAACTACACAGCCATTTCTATTCTCCATATATATAAGTAAGGATGGAAATAGCACAGAAGTATATTTAGAAAAAAGAACCGTTGATCATAGGCCTGTTGGGTAAAATCTGACCTGGGAGCTGCTGCTACTTCACTACTATTATTGTTGGTGGACTGGCAGTATCGGTAGAGGGTCAGACACTATGCTTTGCAGTATAGAGTTACGGCCCTTTATGATCTGAGTTCAAATCCCGCCGAGGTTAACTTTGCCTTTCATCCTTACGGAGTCGATAAAATGAAGTACCAGTAATGTACTGGGTAATTGCTGGCCTTGTGCCAAAAGTAGAAACAATTATTGTTGCTGCTACTACTATGATTACTTATCCCATCTATCACCTGCTACTGGCTATCAAAATGCTTTGAATTCATTAGTGGTCAGTAAGCAGAACATTTTCACCCTTGATAATTGAATTAGATCAGGGCAAAAAAATGGAGACTAAAGTTGGTTGTGGAGCACTGGTTCTCAGAGACCCAGGTCACATCCCTCTCCTTGCAATCTGAAGTTTCATCAATTCCTCTGCCACCATTTTGAATTATCATCTAGTAGTTTTTCACCCAAGCACCATATAAATATGAACAGGTTTTTCAAACTTCAATAACTATATAGGAGGTTTTTTGTGAATTATTAACTCTTCATCTCCCTTACAAACAAGGTTATATTAAGGGGGATAGATATGTGAGAAAGAGATGATTATAATGAAAAAGATTTTATAATGAAAAAAATTAAAAAGTAAAGAAATAGTTGCCTGTAGGCCAGCTAAGAACCAGCTGTATTTCATTTGATATATACACAATATACATTAGTCTTTCCCAGTTTGTATTCCTCCTTTGGCTAAAATTCTTCTCCTTGGAGCCTGAATGCATGCAATAAAAAACAAGGCTACTGAAAAATAATATGAAATAATTTTCATAAAAATCTGTTGTTAGATTTCATTAAGGCCATCTTTTCTTTTCTTTTTTTTTTTTTTTTTTTTTTTTTTCCAGTCCAAAATTCTATTCCTACAGACTTCTTAGGGCATATATAATTCTCATTGCCCAAAATATTAAGTAAATCAGTAACCATTTAATTCAAATTCAGTGTGATGCCACAGTACAGAATATGCTAGCATTTCATTAGCTTTTATGAAGAATTAATTTAAATAGCATGTCAGTGAAGGCTCCACCAACATGAAATGATTGCAACACACTTTCTTTGTTAGATTTCAAAATATATATCAGTAATGAGGATTTCTTTATTTATTTCTTTATCATATTTTTTTAATTCTTTATTTATTAAAAATAATAGTAATAAGAATAATAATTAGTATCAGTCATTATAGGTGCTTTTATTATCAGTTTCAAATTTAGATTCTTTCTATTGCAAACTTTAAGCATACCTTAGACAATCTATACTCTGTATATTGTCTAGTTGTCTCTACTAATTAATGCTAACCAGATAATAAATAAGAGAAGAAAAAAAAAAAAAAAAACAGGCTGATATATTGGTATTCGAATAATATAATTTGTACTAAAATATGCAAATTGAATGTGTACCCTCATCTACTACTTTGACAGAGTGAGTAGTTATTAGAATAATATAATTTGTATTAAACACACATATTTTGAATGTAAACCATCACCTATTTTGCAGACTTCCTTCTTTCTAACTATGAATGCATTTACAACCAATCAACTGTCAGCATAATAATAATTTATAGATATGTGAATGTTATTATCCTTCTCATGTTTGCATCATCATCATCATCATCATCATCATCACCATCACCATCACCACCACCACCACCACATGGCTATATTTCAATGCTGTTGTGAATTCAGCTGACCTGTTTAAAAGCAGTATCTCGCCACTTGTTGCAATTTTTCCCTATCTGATACTATCTTTGTTATCAGCAATCATTAGTGGTGTTTATCATGGCATCAACATATAGAGGTTGTTTGCTAAAGTTTAAAGTGCCTCTTTTACACTGTATCAGTTATTATATTTATCTAAAAACCCTTTATCATAATTTTATATAAGAATCTCTGTTAAGTTATGTTCCAAACATCAGTTTAATAATGAAAAAGTTATATTACTAAATCAATTCAAATTCTTGATTATTTTCAATATGGCAAGCCCTCATATTCTAATAATATGCAAATGGGTACATTCATTTCAGGATACTACCATAAGTGATAGGGTATAAAAGTCTCTCAGCTACATGTTTCTTTGTGGTTGTTTGAATGATATAGACACTTTCTGATGATGGACACAACTAATTGATTAAAAACATTTATCATTTTTTTCAATATACAAATAAATATGTATATTTGGCATGTTTACATGTCTATATACTAAAAATGTCTAAATCTGTACACATATTTACACCATTTCGGTTACCTCTATTCTGTGTATATACAGATATAACTTCATTTAAATATATACAACAATAAATAAGAGAGACGGTTTTATTTGTACATCCCTATTTTATTTGTTACACATGTTTCGAAGATGTAACTCCCTTTCACGTTCTCTTCAGACAAACATACAAACGAGATGTAATTTTCCATTGATATGTTACCAGTCGGATGTATTATGTGTGGGAGATAGTATTGTTGCTGGCATAGGTGATTGTAAGCTGGCTGGCTGGGGTATCAGGTTACAAGATTTGTCTCTTAATTCATAGTATGGTATTGTGGAACTGTTAATGTATTTGTTTGTTTTGTTTTGTTTTTCCGGACTAGATTTTACTTATTTAGATATTAATTTTAATTTTAGATATTGGTACTTTGATGGTGATGTTATAATGTATCTATATATTTATGAATAGTTTAATAATTAGTTGATGGTCTATTTTATATTACTTATGGAAGTGTTAACTGTATACTCTGCGGAATGTCTTATATATTTTATGTAAACAAGTATTAAATATGTCAGAGCATTTATTGATAATTTTGTGCCTACTATTTATGATGTGCAAAGTCTCTGTAGTTCAGAGGTCACACCCAGAAGATATAGATCCATTTATATAGGGAAAAGCAAGTGAAAGTTTTGACCAAGAAAAGGAGTATTGTACTTGGTTATTTTTTAGCGACCAAATCAATTCCGACAGGGCTGTGTTAGACCTTTTATCAGCTCTTTTAAAAGAGTGGCAATGGTTGTGCCATCTTTCCTTAAATCTAGTAAAGATTGTGCCAATATATCTATAAGTCTCACTACTCATTGTTACTCTACATTCATAAACAATATTTCTATCTAAACAATTATTTTGCATAGGACATCTGTTATGGTCTCTACAATTATTCATGTTACTATTCACTGTTCTTTCTCTGTGTCTGTGTGTCTGTTGGTTTGTTTCATTTGTGTTAATGGTGTTATGTCTGTTGTTCAAGTTGCTGTTTAATCTATCAGTGTTTTTAGTAGATGAATGGCTTGTGAAGGCTGTACAAGCCATATATAGGAGAGCAGTCAGCAAAGTTAGCGTTAACAATGACTATAGCGAGGAATTTAGCATACAGGTCGGTGTCCACCAGGGCTCTGTTCTTAGCCCTCTCCTGTTTATTATCATATTGCAGGCTATAACAGAGGAGTTTAAGACCGGATGACCATGGGAACTTCTTACACTTATAGCTGAATCTATGGTGGAACTAGAGATGAAATTCCAAACATGGAAGCAGGGACTAGAAAGAAAGGGTCTCAAAGTCAACCTGACAAAGACTAAGGTCCTCGTAAGTAGACGAGAAAACAGAACCCAGATCCCTTACTGTAGAAACAGTAGACAGCTTCTGCTACCTAGGTGACCGAATTAGCAGCAGAGGTGGGTGTTCTGAAAGTACAGTAACCAAGGTAAGAACGGGATGGAAGAAGTTCAGGGAGCTATTACCACTGCTAGCTGCATAAGGCTTTTCTCTCAAAATGAAAGGCAGACTGTATGATACATGCATACGAACAACAATGTTACATGGTCGTGAGACTTGGGCGTTGTGTGCAGAAGACTTGCATAGTTTAGAAAGAAATGAAGCTTGCATGCTCCAATGGATGTGTAATAGTAATATATACAAGAACGGCAAAGTATAAACGAACTGAGAGAGAGACTAAGTATAAGAGGAATCAAATGCTGTGTGCAAGAGAGGAGATTATATTGGTATGGACATGTGATGCATATGAAAGATGACAGCTGCATAAAAAGGTGCAGAGCACTAAAAGTTGATGAAGCCTTGGAGTGTGGAGACCTAAGAAGACCTGGGATGAGGTGATAAAAGCTGATCTTGCCCAATTGCACCTCTCAAAGGCGATGACACAGGACCGAGACTTCTGGAATTACGCAGTAATACAGAAGACCCAACTTCCTACAGGTACAAGCTGAAGCCAAAGCATATAGATAGTATGCCCCCACTGTAAAGTGATCGTGTAGGTGCCACAACAAAAAAGCACCCTGTCCATACTGTAAAGTAATTTGTAGGCGCCACTGTAAATGAGGTTGCTGTTAGGAAGGGCATCCAGCTGTAGAAATCAAGACAAAATCAGTTCTGTATGAGCAAGCCATGGTCACCTGATCTGGCATTGCCCACAGCAGGACAACCTATCTAGCATGGAAGAATGGACGTAAAAGGGTGATGATGATGATATATATATATAAGAGAGTGTTGTAGTTTGCTTGAAGCATTGTGCATTAAGTATAAGAAAGTATGTAATTCGAAGGCTGCGACAATGCAAAAGATGTGATACGATTTAAGATAAAAGAAAGCAACAAAGCTGCTCTGTGTTACCTAAGGTTGTATTACAATAAAGAACAAGTAACATAGAACAGTTTTCTTGCCTTATTTTATATTAAATCGTTCACACCTTTTGCATTGTCGCAGCCTTCGACTTACATACCTTCTTTACCTTCTTTCATATATATATATACCCACTCTGCATCATACCATGTATCGAGTACTTCTCTGATTTGTGACCTTGATCCCCATACTGCAGACTATCAATACACACACATGTATCATCATCATTTCATTTTACGTCCGCTTTTTCCCTGCTTGCAAGGGTGGGACGGGAACTGATGCTGGCTTGATTTCTACAGCTGGATGCCCTTCCTAACACCAACTTCATTTACAGTGAGTGCTGGGTGCTTTTTTGCCGTGGCACCTCCACGACCACTTTGCAGTGGAATGATAGGGACCCCAGTCCCTATCATCTCATTTCTACAGCTGAGTAAACTGGAGCAATGTGAAATAAAGTGTCTTGCTCAAGGAAACAACACATCACCTGGTCTGAGAAATGAACTCACAACCTTTCGATTGCAAGGCCAATGCTCTAACCACTAAGCCATGTGCCTCCATATATATATATATACACACACATATGAATAATATATATGCACTTATACATGTATTTATGTGTAAGTATACATGTGTGTATATATATATATATATATATAAAAGAATGGTCAAATATATATTCTATTTTGCTTGTCATATTCCACACAAACAGATGATAGTTACAGCAACTACTACTGCAACAACAACAACAACAATAGTGAGAGCAGATGTAGGATCTAAAGAATTGTGTGGGTTTACAGCAACAACGGATATATGGAGAGAGGGAGAGAAATCAATGTGAATGTCTAGTCAGGAGTGTAAGATATTGTTTAACTGTTCAACGTGGTAATTATGAATAGCCATATATAGAAACATTGATATGTCCGGAAACCAACTTTGGTGGAAATAAACAGCTTTAATAATTAAAGATATTTTTAACCATCATATCATAGGCATGCAGGGTTGTTGTACTTTTGTCATGTGTTCTGCAATATTTAACTGGTTTATTGTTCTTTTGCTGGTTTCATGGTTTTAGTCAGTAGACTGTGGCCTTGCTGGGGCATCTACTATCAATTGTATCATTGTCTGAACACCAACAAACAAGTGTTTTAACCCTTTTGATAACATACAGTGAAACCACCTCTGGTTCTATGTAAGAACCTTTGTTATCTTCCAAACATCAATTTAATAATGAGAAAGTTATAACTAAATCCCTCCAAATTCTTGATTATTTTCTACATTACTTGAAAAACATAAGCAGTGGATTTTGTTAGAAATATTATAATAAAAGAATATAAACATATCCCTGCTAAAATCAGGTGTTAGCCTTGTGGAAAACATGATCCCCAAGAGAATGAAAGGCAAAGTTGATCTCAATAGGATTTGAACTCAAGGTGCAGTGAGTCAGAATAAATACTGAAGCATTTAATCCAATACCCCAACAACTCTGTAAATTTCCCTTATATAGTAGAATAGGGGAGATATACTTTATTTTAAAGGTATCAATTCACCCAACCACTAGTGTCTTATTCAGCTTTGTTCATAGGTTCAGACAACATGGATGTCATTCAAATTTTTATTGACTGGAACAAATTCATGAAACTCAGCTTTGAATGAATAAATAAACTCTACTATTGGTATAGGTGATGCCACATACCCTAGTGGTTAGGGTGTTGGGCTCACAATCACAATCTTCCTGAACCAAGTGGCCACATTTGAGCAAAGCACTTCACTTCATATTGCTCCAGTTTACTCAGCTGAAAATGAGTACCAACAGCAGCATCTGAGAGTTGCAATAGACTAGTGTCTCAATCAGAATAAAGTCTTGTATTCACAGTTGCTTAATGCCAGCAAAACCATTTTAAGTTCCAATCAACAAGCTTCTGGAACAGACTTTTACCTTTTCTTAAAACTACAGGTACAGGGTATTCTTTCTCTGGTTTGACCATCCAAACATATACATGGTTTTAGTGAGGGCCAAGGGTAAGGAAAGGATTTCCAGATATTCGACATTCTGACACAGCTGTATAAGCCCATGGTTTGGCCTTGAAGCTTTCATGTATTTTAAGACCCCTTTTTGCACTTCAATCTTTCACCTCACTACAAAAAGAAAAAAACATTGATGTGACCCCTAGTAAATCATATGAATAATACAACCCTGCATTCTAATGTTAAAGTAATGGGAATGGTGCTAGTGAGAAGAGATAGTATTAGCAATGAGAGGAGAGCCAAATGACTCACTTGGTTTTCGGTAGCCAGTTCCAGAGAAGTAGAGGATAATTTCCCTTGGTCTGTGGAATGCTCAGCCACTAGCAAGTTAATTTCACAATTAGGCTGTTCTGTTGTCGAAGCAACAAGGACACACATTGTTAGAACCAACAGAAGACCTACACACACTCACACATAAATACATGGCTGTGTGGTTCAGGAGTTCACTTTGCAACCATGTGTTTTGGTTTCAATCCTGTTGCACAATATCTTGGGCAAGTGTCATCTACTATAGCCTTTGGTAGGTGGAAACTGCAGAAGCCTGTTGTGTATATGTCTGTATGTGTTTATGTCTCAAAATCTAGAGATTTGACAAAAACGAAATCAATAGAAGTACCAGACTTGTTAAAAATAAGTACTGATCGATTAAATCAAGGCAGTGTCCCAGAATGACCATAGTCTAATGATTGAAATCAGTAAAATAATAAATATTTTACTTGCTATGTTATGAAACATTTTTATTAATAGATCAGGCAATAAAATACAATAAGAATATTTTATTATAAAGCTTTTAAAATGTGTTTGGGGAAGAAAACAAGATCAAAAACTAGTAATAACTTAACAATACTAATCAATACTGTTAGGCCATGCCTTCCTCCACTCAGACATCACTACCCCTGATACTATCAGGCCACACTCCCCTCCACTCAGACATCACTACCCCTGATACTATCACGCCACACTCCCCTCCACTCAGACATCACTACCCCTGATACTATCAGGCCACACTCCCCTCCACTACCCTATACTAACTTTAAGAAAGAAATCCTATCAAATTTGTGCATGTGTTGTGTACATGTATATGTATTTTCATATGTGTGTATGTATGCACAGGGCTAGATTTAGACTTTGGGGGCCCTGAGGCACTTCAGGTTCAGGGGGGCCCCCTCATGATGATGATGATCATCATCATCATACGTCCGCTTTTCCCTGCTTGCAAGCATACACAAAAAAATTAGAATACACAGCAAACGCCAAATTTTACATATCAAAGTCTGCTTGGCACAAGTAATTGTAATTGAAAGGTTATACATACAGGAATTAAATTCAAAATATCTAACCATCCTCATTTTACATCCACTTTCCACACTGGTATGTATTGGACAGTGTATCACTGTCCGAGACCAAACATATTGGAGAACCTCATCTTGCTCATACATTTTATATTTGGCATGGTTTCTATGGCTGAATGCCCTGCCTGACATAACCACTTTGGAGTGTTTACAGTGTGCATTGTTTTTGCGATACTAGCAGATACTTTTTCTTAGAATTGTTCTAACAGTCTGATGTCTATAAAGTTGAGAAAACATGGTGAATTTCGCCACAGTAAATACATTAGATACTTTTTGCTAAAAATATAGTTCTTGCTGTCAAAGGGGTAAAACTAAAAAGTCCAGCAGAGAGCACAAACAAATTGCTACAGCCATCGCTGCCTGGGGGCCCAGGGCAATTGTCCCCCATTAAATCCGGCCTTGTGTATGCTTACATACAACTGGAATGGGCAGGTTTTATCTGTTTTATTGGTATTTCCCACCTCTATTCACTTTCCATTGAGTGGGGATGTAGGGTGGTGTGGTTGGGTGGTGGTTGTAGTGCAGAGGTGAGTAGAGGGTAGGTGGTGATGGGGGATAATGATGGTAATAGTTGGGGTTGTGTATATGTGCTGGGCCGAGTTTAATGGGGGCAAAAGAGGCAATTGTCCTGGGCCTTAACAACGATGGCCATAGCAATTTATTTGTGTCCTCCGCTGGGCTATGAACTATGTTTTTAACAAAAAGTATTTAATGTCCTTACTTTAGGAAAATACATCAAATTTTTTCAACTTTAGAGACATGCGATTGTTATCAAAACAATATTCTAATAAAAAAGTATTTGATGTCGCTGTGTAAAGTGGTTGTGCTGCTATCACAAAAACAATGCACACAGTAAACACTCTGAAGTGGTTATGTCAGGCAGGGCATCCAGCCACAGAAACCATGCCAAATATGTAATGTATGAGCAAGATGAGGTCACTCCAATATGTCTGGTCTTGGACTGCAATAACCTGTCAACATATGCCAGTGTGGAAAGTGGATGTAAAATGAAAATGGTTACATTTTTTTTATTTAACCCCTGTATGGATAACTTTTCAATTCCAGTTACTTGCGCCAGCCGTCTTTGATATGTAAAATTGGGGATTTAGTGTGCATTCTAATTTTTGCATATGAGAGGGGCCCTCAAACCTGATGTGCCTCTGGCTCCCAAAGTCTTATTTTTATTGAGTTGCTATACCACATGCTTCCAGTGTTGTGACAGAGCCTCACCTGGGGCATTAAGGTTTCAAGGTCATTAACTATGCATAAATCTTCAAGACAGGGACAGGTGCTGACTAGAAGCTCTGTTGTTCGACTGAGTGTAGAAAGCTGGGTCTTGAGCCTCTTTGTTATTGGTTCACAGCCATAGAGTGGATGACAGGGGTCAGTTTCCTGCTTCAACTTCTCAAGTTGAGAGTGGGCTGTCCTTTTGATGTGAGGGGAGCAATGCTACTATTAAGTAGAGGTCATCCACTTTGGTTGGCTTGAGACACCCAGTGATTGATCTGAAAGAGGCATTTAGGGCAGGGTCAATTTGCTTTGCATGTAATGATCAGCTTCACACTGGTGAGGCATATTCTGCTGTGAAGTAGCAAAGTGTTAGGGCTGTGGTGTGGATTTTGCTGGCATGGGCACACCTTTTAGTGTTAGCCAGCTTCTTTGCGATGTTGTTTCTTAATCTGACCTTGGATTCAGTCTTTGAAATATGGTCCTTGTATGTAAGGGACCAGTCCAGAGTGACACCTAGGTAGATAGGCTTGGAAATGTACTCCAACCATTTTGAGCTGGTGGTTAGCTTCCCTGTTCCATAGGTGAAAAGCACTGATTTAGGTCTTGTCAGAGTTGGCTCAAAGGTGGTTGACAGCATGGTATGGGATAGGGACGCCCAGAGCACTGGTGAGTGAGGCCTCAACTTCCTTTAAAGATTGCTTCTGGGATGCAATGCAAAAATCATCTGCATAGAGGAAGCTCCTAGAATTTGGGTGGATGGGCTGATCATTTGTGTAGATATTGAAGAGGAGGGGAACAAGCACATTACATTTGGGGAAGCCATTCTGCTATGATGACCATCGATTGTGTTTCCCTCTGAGGTTCACAATGAACCGCCTGTTCGACAACATGTTCCTGATGAGAAGAGTGAGCTTCAAGTCCCCAGTCATCTCAAACAGCTTCTCTGTGAAGATCCCGAGGTTCACAGTGTCATGTACTGCAGAGGTCAGCAAATGCAGCACATATGATCTCACCCTTCTCAAACCTATCTTCAATAAATTGTGACAGGCTTGGGAGTTGACTAGTGTAAGACTTTCCAGCTCTGAAACCTGCCTGTTCTGGAATGAGCTTAACGTCTATGGACGGAGCCAGACTGTTTAAAATGAGGCATTCAAAAAGCTTGTAGATGTGGCTGAGGAAGAGAGATTGGCCTATAGCTCTTGGGGTTGGCGGGATCTTTACGGGCTTCAGTACTGCTATTACTTTAGCTTTCTTCCATAACTTTGGGATCTTGTTGGAGCTCATTCATTCAAGAAGCCATGTGAGGCCCAGATGCTTAATCTGCTCAATAAGGATGTCGTTGAGATCTACAGCCTTGTTGTTTTTCATGGCTTTGATTGCTGCATCCAATTCAATTTTTGTGAAGGGCCTTGTGCAGCTGGAGGGTTCTTGGCTGGGCAAATTTGGTCTCCAAGGATGGTGATCTGTATGGGTGGGTATAGGGCAACTGGAGTAGGGGATGATGACACTGAACATTGGGTGCGTGTTTATCGGGTGATGATGACGATGTTGATTGTTAGCTATGTAGGTGATTGTATAATTGTGGAGTTGTGAGCTTTTATTCTGAGGCAAGAGAAAAATTGAAACATTTATTTAATCCCCCAATCACTACATATTACTTTTTATTTATTGGTATGTAATCTAAACTATAATAAAGAAAGGTCTGCGGGACTGCGTATGGTTTTTTTTTTTTTATCCCGTTTGTAAAATAAGTTGGATTACTTTGAATAAATAATGAACGAATATTACATAATTTATCTACTAAAATTCATAAACAAAAATAATTTCGTAAAAATAAATAATTTAAAATTGACTTCTTTTCAAAGTTGCACTTCCGGTATATCGTTGCCACCACCACTTCAACTACCATATATATAGAAAGAGAGAGTGTGTGACGTCAACACTTCTGGTGGCGATCACTTAAATAAACATACTAATTTTCTGTCACTAATTTTCTTCTAATGCAGTTTATATATAATATCGTCTTTTTTTAATGTATCATGGATTCCGTTACTGATTACATAAGACAGTGTAACAACGTCTTCGTTCAATTTCTGTTTATATTGTCAATTACGATTTCATTTGATCTATCATATCTACATGTATATATACTTGCGTATAATATCAATATACACACTACACATGCTAGCAGAAAACCACCCGATGGGTGGTTTTTCTGCTATTGTATGTAAGAAACACGGCGAGGATGACGCTGTTCATTATCCCATTAAATTTCTCAACAGTCTGGAATCATCCGGTATACCGCCACACAACCTTGAATTGAAGAAGAACACAGTCATGCTTCTCAGAAAGCTGGATCAGGCAAGACTGTGCAATGGGACGCGTATGGTTGTGACTGAACTACATCCTCACTGGATGTAGTAAGGGAGACGTCATATTTATACCTAAAATACTCCTAATACCAACATATCTCCCCTTTCATTTCAAACAATTGCAATTCTCAGTAAGAGTCAGTTACACAATGACCATTAACAAGTCCCAAGGTCAAACACTGCAGATTGAAGGTCTCCATCTAGAAGAGAGCTGTTTCTCACATGGTCAATTGTATAGGTTGTTCAGAGTAGGAAGCCCCTACAAACTCTTCATATATGCTCCAAAGAAAATAGTTAAAAACATTGTATATACCAAAGTTCTATAAATGTTTTATAATTTTCGTAGAATACATTTTTTTATTATTTTCTTTATTACTTTCTGTAAATAGATAGTCTAAATAATTTTTTTAAAATTATGTCATGCAATATTTAAATACCTTTTAACATCTTTTAATTTAAGGAAAATGGGCATTACAACAGATGCCTTATGAATAGATTTGAGCATAGTACTGACCACGGCGACAGCCAGATGACTGGTAGCATATATATATATATTAACAATGGCTATACGAAAGAATTTAGTGTGCAGGTTGGTGTCCATCAAGGCTCAGTTCTTAGCCTCCACCTCTTTATCATCGTCCTACAGGCAATAACAGAGGAGTTTAAGACTGACTGCCCTTGGGAACTTCTGTATGCAGATGACCTAACCCTTATAGCTGAATTAGAGATGAAATTCCAAACCTAGAAGTACGGCCTGGAATCTAAATGTCTTAAAGTCAACTTAGCAAAGACGAAAGTTCTAGTAAGTAGAAAGGTTAACAGGGCCCAGATCTCCTCTGGCCCTGCTCTGTGTGCAGAAAAGGAGTAGGTAGCAATTCCATACTATGTCCCAAGTGCAAGATGTAGTGGGATCCCAGGCAGCCTAACAAAGAATGTAGGTTTTAAATGCGATCGGTGTACAGTAGCAATAAGTAGCAAGAGCTCTCAAGATGCAATCACCTTCAAATGCCTCAAGGGCTCTATAGAAGTAGTAGATAACTTCAGTTACCTAGGTGACCAAATCAGCAGTGAGGAGGTTGTTCCAAAAGTACAGTAGCCAGACTGAGATTGGACTGGTGAAAGCTCAGGATCTACTACCACTGCTAACTATTAAACGTTTTTCCCTCAAAATGAAAGACAGACTATATGACACATGTATAAGAACAACTATGTTGTACAGCAGCAGAAGACCTGCGTAGATTGGAAAGAAATGAAGCCTCCATGCTTCGATGGATGTGCAATAGCAATATACGTGAAAGGCAAAGCATAAATGAACTACGCGAGAAATTAGCATAAGAGGGATCAGATGTGATTTCATCGGTATGGACACGTGATTCGTATGAAGGATGACAGCTGTATAAAAGGGTGCAGAGTGTTCAAAGTTGATGGTAGCCATGAAGTAGGCAGGATAGGAAAATTTAGGATGAAGTAATAAGAGCTGACTTTGCTCAATTACACCTCACTAAGGAGGACCGTGACCTCTGGTGCTATGAAGTATTGCAGAAGACTCGCCCTCTATTATTCTCAGGCTGACGCATATAGCTAGTAGGCAACATCATTCCCTACAATCTCCTCTCCCATAAACCTCCCTTATACCTACGTACCCAATTTCCCAAATCATCTTCCCCACCTCTCCCAAGTTCCCAACTTCCTCTATAAAGCGAGCGCCCAGTCTGCACTGTAAAGTGGTTGCATAGATGTCACGACAAAAAGCATCCAGCACACAATGTAAATGTGGTTGGTGTTAGGAAGTCATCCAGCCATAGAAACTAAGCCAAATCAGTTCTATGTGAGTGAATCACGGTCCCCTCACCAAAACTCTAATTAGGCTAAGCGGTGGTTTAAGGTTAAAACTATTCAAGGACCAAAGAATGTTAGAAATTAAATATATAATGGCGCTATTTCAATTTAATAATAATTCTGTTAAGATTTATTGTTTAAAACAAAAAAAAGGAAAAGAAAAAGAGGAAAAACAAAATGAAAACTAGAAGACAATATAACTCAACAAGATAATTGTTTCTACTTTTGGCACAAGGCCAGCAATTATCCCAGTGTATTACTGGTACTTTATTTTAGCGACCCTGTAAGGATGAAAGGCAAAGTTAACCTCGGCGGGATTTGAACTCAGACCATAAAGTGCCGTAACTCTTTGCTGCAAAGCATGGCGTCTGACCCTCTACCGATACTGCCAATCCACCGCCCTAACATGGCGTCTGACCCTCTACCGATACTGCCAATCCACCGCCCTAACATGGCGTCTGACCCTCTACCGATACTGCCAATCCACCGCCCTAACATGGCGTCTGACCCTCTACCGATACTGCCAATCCACCGCCCTAACATGGCGTCTGACCCTCTACCGATACTGCCAATCCACCGCCCTAACATGGCGTCTGACCCTCTACCGACACTGCCAATAACTCAACAAGATAATACAGACCTCTCAGTAATATATATATATATATATATATATATTTTTATACACACAGGCATGCATAGATAGATTTATATCTTTTAACGTCTGTGAGTATCATCATCATCATCATCACCATTTTATGTCTGTTCTTCCATGCTAGCATGGGTTAGACGGGTTTTCCTGTTGTGGGCAGTGTCTGGTTGGCTGACAAAGCCTTGCTCATATGGGAACTGATTCTGGCTTGATTTCTACAGCTGGATGCCCTTCCTAACATCAACCTCATTTACAGTGTGGGCTGGGTGCTTTTTTGCCGTGGCACCTCCACGACCACTTTGCAGTGGGAGGGTGTGGGGGCATATTGTCTATATGCTTCAGCTTGTACCCATGGGAGGTCGGGTACTCTGTATTACTGCGTGACACCAGAGGTCACGGTCGTGTGTCATCGCCTTTGAGAGGTGTAATTGGGTAAGGTCGGCTTTTATCACCTCATCCCAGGTGACCTTGGGTCTCCCCACTCCGCGGTTTCCAATGACTTCTAGTGCTCTGCACCTTTTTATGCAGCTGTCATCCTTCATACGCATCACATGTCCATACCAACGCAACCGCCTCTCCTGCACACAGCATTTGATGCCTCTTATGCTCAGTCTCTCTCTCAATTCATTTATGCTTTGCCATTCGCGTATATTACTATTACACATCCATCGGCGCATGCAGGCTTCGTTTCTTTCTAATCTACGTAAGTCTTCCACCTTCAGCGCCCAGGTCTCACTACCATGTAACATTACTGTTCGTATACATGCATCATACAGTCTGCCTTTCATTTTGAGGAAGAAGCCTTTTGCAGCTAGCAGTGGTAGTAGTTCCCTGAACTTCTTCCATCCCGTTCTTACCCTAGTTATTGTACTTTCTGAACACCCACCTCCGCTGCTAATTTGGTCACTTAGGGAGCAGAAGCTGTCTACTGTTTCTACAGAACCTTCCCAGAGATTGGTGGTACTTGTTTCCTGTGGCTGTTTGCTGCTTGCTGTCCCAGCACAGCTGCTACATGTGAAGCCTACATTCTTAATTAAGCTTCCTGAGATCCCACTACATCTCTTGTGTACCCATTGTTTGCATTTGGGGTAAAGAATGGAGTTCCTACCTACACCTTTCCTACAACTTTCCTACATACTGAGCAAGACCATTTCCCTGAGGGGATCTGGGTTCTGTTTTCTAGTCTACTTACAAGGACCTTAATCTTTGTCAGGTTGACTTTGAGACCCTTTCTTTCTAGTCCCTGCTTCCAAGTTTGGAATTTCTTCTCTAGTTCTGCCATAGATTCAGCTATAAGTGCGAGGTCATCTGCATACAGGAGTTCCCATGGGCATCCGGTCTTAAACTCCTCTGTTATTGCCTGCAGGACTATGATTAATAGGAGAGGGCTAAGAACAGAGCCCTGGTGGACACCACCCTGTACGCTAAATTCCTCGTTATACTCATTGCTAATCCTAACTTTGCTGACTGGTCCCCTATACATGGCTTGTACAGCTTTCACAAGCCATTCATCTACTCCTAGTTTTCTAAGAGCCCACCAGATTATAGCACGTGGAACTCTGTCAAAGGCTTTCTCGAGATCGACGAATGCCAGGTAGAGTGGCATACTTTTAGCTAGGTAATTTTCCTGTAACTGCCTCACAAGGAAGAGGGCATCAGTGGTGCCTCTTCCTGGTACAAACCCAAATTGCATCTCATCTAGTTTCACCCAGTCCCTAATCAACTGTGCTATAACTCTTTCTGTTACTCTCTTGACCTGGTCCATCAGCTTTATACCTCTATAGTTTCCTCTATCTAGTGCATCACCTTTACCTTTGTAGCAGTTGACAATGATGCTACTGCACCAATCTTTTGGTATGACACCTTCTAGTGTGGTTATAGTGTGACCTACAGACCCAGATGCCTTCAGCATCTCGGCAGCTATTCCCGATGGACCAGTTGCCTTCCCCATCTTCATATCTCTGATTGCCTTACTTACTACGCTGCTGAGTATATATATATATATATATATATTGTGCGCATGCACACATCACTAACCTATTTATGTTGTCTTCTTTGGTTTACATAACTTACTTTTTTTGTTTGTTTATGTATGGTGTTTGAATGAAAACGCGTATGTTTTAAGTGTGTGTTGGATTTTTATTTTTCCTTTTTTCTCCAAAGTAGATTTGTCCTGCTTTCATCTATTTATTATTTGTTTTTTTAATTATATTTGATAAATTTTCAAAATATATTTGTGAAGAGAGGATATAATGAAGGGGGTTGTGTTAGATGAAAAAGAAAAGTGTGTGAGATGCGTATAAAGAAAGCGATGAGAAATAAAATGTCATGCTCCAGGACATAATGTGGCACCGGGAATTGTATTCATGACCTCACGATCATGAGTCGAAAACCTTAACCACTGAGCCACACGCCTTCTTAAAGATAGCTAGATAAAAAAAAATTATGCCACACAGGCAATATGGGCCAGTCATCTCTTAGTTCTGGTAGAGGAGTTGTTTTCTTCTTGTTCCTCCTCTTCATCTTCCTCCTACAGATCCATTTCCCCTCTCTACTCTTTCTTCTACTACTACTACTCCTTAAACATGTGTTTGTGATGCATTCATGTCACATTTTAGATGCGTTTTTCTCTGTATGTGTGCATGTATTATGTATGCATGTATGTATCATCATCATCATCATCATTTCATTTTACGTCCGCTTTTTCCCTGCTTGCAAGGGTGGGACGGGAACTGATTCTGGCTTGATTATTCCAGCTGGATGCCCTTCCTAACACCAACCTCATTTACAGTGAGTGCTGGGTGCTTTCTTTTTGCCGTGGCACCTCCACGACCCCTTTGCAGTGGAATGATAGGGACCCCAGTCCTATCATCTCATTTCTACAGCTGAGTAAACTGGAGCAATGTGAAATAAAGTGTCTTGCTCAAGGAAACAACACATCACCCGGTCTGAGAATTGAACTCACAACCTTTCGATTGCAAGGCCAATGCTCTAACCACTAAGCCATGTGTCTCCATTCTATACTTTCTTATATGTATATAAGGATATATATGTGTGTGTGTGTGTGTGTGTGTGAGGTTTGTCCCATAAGTAAGGGTACTGATGTTTTATTTAAATGTATATTAGATGTACATGAAATTAGAAGATATCTCCTTCAAAATATGTCCATTGGGAAGTCACAGTTATTCCAACGTTTTACCCATTAATTGTAGCAGTACCGAAAGTCATTTTCTGTGAGTGTCTTTATTTCGTCAGTTACAATTTTTTGTATGTTTTCCACAGTCTCAAAATGATGACCCTTCAACTTCAATTTCAACTTAGGGAAGAGGTAGAAATCACATAGAACTAGATCTGAACTGCAGCGATGATGTGAAAGAATGGGAATATTTTTCTTTGTCAGAAATTATCTAATTGAAAGTGCTTTGTGAGCAGGTGCTTTATCGTGGTGCAGTACCCAATCCTTCAATGTCCTTTCGGACTCGCTGAAGTTGTTCTAAGACATCTTTGTAGAAAGTGCAATTAACTGTCTGTCCTGGAGATAAAAATTCTTTGTGAACAATACCACAGCTGTCGAAAAAAATGACAATCATCGTTTTCACCCTGGATCTGTCATGTGTTCTTCTTCGGACAAGGAGAATTTTTAGAGTGCCACTCCTCTTTTTGCTGTTTTGTCTTTGGATTGACTCAAACACCTATGATTCATCTCCTATTATTTGAATGGTCCAGACCTTGTACCAAGGGATGTTGTTTCTTCCTCAGCGAACATTTTAGGATATTACAAGGTTTGTTGTCTGCGAGCAATAATTATTTGAACTCTAAGAACGAAATTTTTAGAGGATGTCTACATCTCAAAGGCCAACTCCTTGCTAAGTGGAAACACTCAACGAATTCAACTGATCTTCAACCACCTTGATATTGATTTCTATACTTTCTTAATAACCTTTTTTTTTCTTCACTTACTCTTACATATTATGGTACACCTTCTATACTACTTAACTACAAAACTTAAATAATTATAAAAATCTCTATATTACTTACCACCACATAATACCATACATCTGTTATATTGAGTACACACAAACACTAACATGGCCATTTCAGGTTTACATCTTGAGTTATTTCCCTTTGTTATATTATGTTAATAATATACAGTAGTCCCCCGGTATTCATGGAGGTTATGTACCCAGAGCACCCGCGAAGAGTGAAAAACCACGAATATTGAACGTGGTCCATAAAAATGCCTATAAACGCTAAAATATAACGTAAAATGAAAAAAAAAAGAGGGACCATCTTATGCGAAGGTGCGTCCAATAGGTCAGCAAATATGGTATATTGTTATTAATAATTTAGCGTTAAAAAATATGTATTGCCACGTAAATGGGGGGGGGCTACACTGTATATATATTTTTTTTCATAAAGAAGCGTTTAACACGCTATATCTTTTAATGGTATCTTCAAACTCACCCAAGTGTCTGATGACTTTGTCACAAATTTTATTGCTCTTCCACCTTGCACACCATGCACATTCAAGGGAGATGGTCATAATTGGACCTTGAAACATTAGCTACCACTTTTTGTTCTGTGTATTGACATAAATATATAATATATCAGCTCTCTTACCACATTGAGCACTGTTTTCTTTTTTCATCCGCCGATTTTTTATCACACACACACACACACACACACACACACACATATATATATATTCATGTAACGTTCGTTTTCTCTATATATGTGAATATTTTTGCCATGTATTTATCTAAGCGTACACATGTATGTATGCATATAGGTTGTAAGTATCTCTTGGTAAGCATTCATCCTTAAAATTATTAGAATATTTTACATATTTTGAAGGTTCTAGATATTGTGGCCATTTGATCTTATACATTCAGGAGCAACGATCTTTCTCAACAAATCCAAGCTCAGTTATGCTTTGATCCAGGCTGATTGGTATATAATCTGTAGCTCCAATAATGACAGGTATGAAGCTGAACATGTATTTTGGATACTGGATCTGCAAACTCCTCATTATAGGTATCCTCCTCCTTTTACATTTTCCTTACCACATTGACATCAAGTGGCCAGCTTCTACAACAGAGCATATTTTTAATGTGTGTTCCCTAATAACAATAGCAGGCTGGTTTTTCTTTAATTTGGTGGCAGTTTTTCTAGGTTCAGGGGTGAAAATTTAATTTTCATAAAAAATTTTCATATAAAAATTTATAACAACAATGACAACAACAACAATGATGACAACAACACCAACAGCAGCAACAGTAATGCCAACAACTCCACAAACAAGGGAAAAAAGGTTTCGTTTGCACAAACTGTCCAAAAGACAGAACTATATAGACAGATTGACATCTCTAATGCCGGAGAATTGCTAAGAGATGCCAAGCAATATATAACTTTTGGGGAGAATGGCGCTTTTAGCATCACTTCTCCTCAAGAATTGCATAGAGACACTGTCCTGAAAACTATAGTTTTTAGGACAATCTCAAATACCACCAGAAAACCAGCTCAATTAACTCAAAACGACATTGAGCTGGTTCTAAGAAACTCCATGAAGGACATTACCTTCATACAGAAGGGAAAACTCTTCGGGAGTTTATCAATAATAATGAAAGACCAATTGACGGCACAGAAATATTCTGTGTCACCAATTGTGTCCCCCCTCTACACCTTTTTCCCCACATATATGGGAAAAAGGACCCCAAAAATAAAAGTAACAAATATCACACCAAATGTAAACATCTGGTGGATATTAGCTGGTTTCATCAATTTTGATGAAGACACAGTAATTTCGGTAGGAAAGTCCTCCAGGGGCACATTTAACGGTACAAGCTTAGAAGTTCTGGTCCAAATGAAACCAGAACGGATAGCTAGAATACCACAACGTGTGCCTCTGGATGGAAATTCCTACATAAACATTTCTGTTGAGGGTAGGCGGCTTCATGTTACCAGTGTTTAAGCAGTGGTCACCTGAGGGCTTCCTGTCCTCAATTAACTGCATTAAAAAAAAGGCATTACTGCCAACACCCAACACAACAACACAACAACCACCACCACCACCACAACAACAACACACAAAAATAACAAAAACAAACCAAACTGCAAACACAGTCCCACCCAACCCCTCCCCACCTAAAACAACTCCAAAAACACCCACAAGCAATCAAACAGACACCACAACGGACGAAGCCCCCTCGTCATCACTCAGTGATGATGAGGGAGAGCCCCCCGCTCCAAAAAAAGGAAAAAAAGACATAACACGAATAAAAAGGCAACAAATACACAACCACCAACACAAACAACACAAACATTACAAACAAAAATCCCCCCTCCCGAAAACAAAACAATGACAACACTCCAAACACAAATACCCACAACAAAACGAAAACACACACAAGAACAACAGACAAAAACTAACTCAACACAACAAAGATATTATACATAGATAAACACTGACAATAAAACCTTTTTGGAGGTCATCTCGAAAAACCCTTCCGTGGAAACCGAAGGAAAATATTTTACCAAATGTAAACAAACCTAATTTAAGGATGATTAGGGTCCCTACGGACACCTATAAGTCCTTAAAGGAAAACTTTGCTGAGGACGTGGGGTATATGTGTGTTAAACCAACGAACCGCGTCCTCTTGAAACATTTCCCCACCTCCACCCTACCAGACACCCCTCCCCACCAAAGATCTCTGTCCCCACCCCGCCAGGAACCACCACCCTACCAAACAACCCCTCCAACACCCATGGACATTGTGCAGGAGACGAAGAGGTGGGTGATTTCTTTTCCTCTTCTTTTAACTTTTCAGCACCAACATGGCCAATATAAGAGTTGGATGTGTGAATGTAACGCGGCCTGGGGTTGCCCTGTAAACAGGGCAAACTCTTAAACAACCTCAGGTCGCACAGTATGGATGTAGTAGCCATTTACGAGTCCAGGATCCACAGCGAGCGACAGCTGTCCCCCATCTTCGACGACTTTGAGATCTACGCATCTCTCTGTCAGCCGGGAGGTGGGGGCGGGGTTGCCGTTTTGCTGCGGAAACACCTGGACCTCGTAACACAGAAGATACATCTGGACCCGGAGGTGATCCTAGACGTTGACGGTAGTGAAGGTGGAGCCTTCAGGCTGGTGGCCGCATATGCCCCATCCGGGATACCGCGGCCAGACTTCTTCAAACGTCTAGAGACTTTTCTGGGAACGTCCCGCTCCTTGCTATTAGTGGGGAACTGGAATGGAATCCTAGATACACGTTGGGACTGAGTGGGAGCATGTCCCGATAAAGGGGGGTGTAACAGTCTCAAACAGTTAATCGGCCGATTTGACCTGGCCGATAGATATCGGCTAGATTTTCCGACTGTGCCACTGTGGATGTGGACTAATCGTGGCGGAACATCTAGATCGTACCTAGATAGGGTTCTAGTTAGAAATAAAGATAGGGACATGTTAAGCTGTCCACAAATGTTCATGGTTGCCTATTCAGATCACAAACTAGTGACCTGCATGGTCAACCTTGATAGAACCCATAGACAAGGACCCAGCTACTGGAAGCTGAACTTGTCGTTACCGACATGCAAAGCCTACAGTAGACCGATTAACACTTTAGTTAAACAGCACTTGACAGGGGCCATTGTCAACAACAGATGGTGGTACTCTCTCAAGAGGGCAGTTAGATTAGACTCGTTAGTTTTTAGTAAAGGATTAGCGTTAAATAGAAATAGGACCGAGAAGGAACTGATAGATAAAGTAGAAGAGGCAATTAGAAGTGGCAACATAGCCAGCGTGCTAGCAACGAGAACAGCCTTGGACCAGTTCTTCGACGCAAAGCACGAGGACTGCGTTGTAAGAAGCAAAATACGTGCTCTGGGTAACAAGGGAGCCAAAGCTGTTAGCTGGGCCTGGGTGACGGAGGCAAAAAGTGGCAACAAGTCCACGATTCGGTCTTTGAAGGACCAAGACAGACGCGTGATACGTGAGCCGAAGCAGATGTGCGAGGCCTTTCAGCAGCACTTTGCTCAGCTGTTCTGGCAGGGCGGCGCGCCGGGAGGGGCTATGGATTTTGGTCCATACCTCGACGGCCTACCGCGACTGTCGGACAGCGAGGCGAAGTTCTGCGAAAAGCCGATTTCAGCCACTGAGATAGGGGGCGCGCTGAGCCAATGCGGCAAACGCAAATCTCCAGGTCTCGACGGTCTACCCTACGAATTTTACGTAGCAATACCGGACTTGTTCTCTGGTCTCCTGGAAGCGGTCTACTGCAACTGGCAGCAGAACGGGAGAATTCCCACTTCTGTGACCAGGGGCGTAGTCACACTAGTCAGGAAGGACGAGAATAAGGGGGATGTCATAGGCAACTTCCGGCCCATAACTCTGCTAAACACAGAGTTACAGATGTTGGCCAAGGTGTTGGCAAAGAGGCTGGCGATTGTCGTTGAGAACCTGGTGGGAGAAGCGCAGACATGCGCAATCCCGACCAGGTCCATACACGACAACCTCCACCTCATGCGATACATCATAGAGAGGGTAGGGTGTAAACCCGGCTTCGGATCAACTTGGATCAGTCTAAGGCTTTCGATAGGGTTGACCATTGTTACCCAGATGCGGGCTCGAGGCGGCAGGCTTTGGACCCGTGTTCAGGGGCTGCAATGCACAACAGCAACATCTGCTCAAGCGTCAAGGTGAACGGCTACCTCTCAGAGCCGTTCCATATCACGCGATCCATTCGACAGGGATGCCCGCTCTCCTCCCTTCTGTACGTACTGACTTTCAAGCCACTACTGCGGAAGTTAGAGCTATTGCAGGGCATCCCTCTGGAACCGGGACTGCGGAAAGCGGCGTCGGCCTATGCCGACGACGTCACAGTAATGGTGTCGAGCACCTCGCAAATCGAGGAAGTTGGCACCTTCCTGAAGGAATACGAAAGATTCACAGGAGCGAAGCTGAACCGGGACAAGTCCATCGGTTTGCAACTCGGGTCGTGGAGAGGCAAACCGATGCCTTCCGATGGCGTTGTCGGACGCTGGGCGGAAGGACCGGTAAAACTGTTTGGAGTCTGATTTCGTCCGGACCTCCAGGTGGAGAAGAACTGGAACGAGGTGACGGCCAAGGAGTTTGTACTCACCCAGAAGTGGGCCGAGTGCAACCTATCCTTGAAAGGTCGAGCGGAGGTGGCGAACACTTTTATAGCGTCCGTCATCTACTACTGCTTGACCGTCGTGCCTTCTCCAGCCAAAACGTTCACCAAAATGGAGCGCGCGCTCTTCCAATTCCTTTGGAAGAAGCGGGCTCCATCTGCTGCCAACACCCTTCAAACGGAGGGCTGGGGATGCCATGGCTGACGAAGCGCAAACACGCGCTCAGGCTGCGGCACCTCCACGTATTCCTCACCGGACAACCGGTGTGGCGAGCATTCCCACGACTCGTTTCGCTGACCGAGCTGCAGTCCTGGGTCAAGCAAAGACCGAGGAAAATGGGCGACTGGCACATCGAATGTGCTCAGGCGCTGGCAGGCGGACCCGGCGATCAGTGGAGACTCCACTTCGTCATTCTATAGAGGGTTGGTCCGCAGCAAGTGCGACGACGCGCTCGGAGAAACTCTAGGCGTAGACGAACTGGCCAGTCTGTTCGGTAGAACCTTCCGCCCGTGACCGATGGACAACTTCCAAAAGTCCCTGGCCTGGCAGTGCTACCGAGGAGCCTTACCAGTTCGAGACAAGCTCTACAAACACGGGCGCCCAGGCAGGGACCCTTCGAAAAAGATCTGTCCGAGATGCGTGCGCGACGAGGAAACCGTCGCGCACGCATTTGTACACTACCCAGGCGTTACCGACCTGTGGGGCTATGTAGAACGACTATTGTCGCGGGTGGGACCAGTCCAGTTGACCACCGAGTCCATTGTCATAATCAAACCGCCACCCTCCTTCAAAAATGAAGGAGAGGCGGTTTTCCTTTGTGTGATAGCTATGGCGAAAGAAGTTGTATGGTGGACGAAGTTGAAAGGGCTGAGGTCAGACACCTTTCTCTTCGGCCAACAACTGATTCTTTTTTTCAAATACCACTTTGGAAGAAGAATCAGGATGGAGAGAGAGGTGCTGTACCCCAGCAATTTTAATGAAAGGTGGGTGAAAGTGGCGAGAACGGTCCGAGTGAATGGGCCTTCTCTCTATATCAGCCTGTAGGTTGAGGAAAGGGGTACAAACTCTTCGTACTCCTGGAGATGAGGGTTGCACATTTTTTTCGGGGGTATGTGTTACCCATATGTAATGTCTCCCTCTATTGGGGAAAATCGATTAACTTTTAAATTACATTTGTAATAATATTTTACACTTTTTTATTGTATGTAAACTTCCCCCTTTGTATTTGTCCCCTTCTTTTGTGCGCCTGTGGCTAATAAAGAAACATATCTATCTATTTATGTTACTAATGGTAACGTGTAATCCAGTGCGTGGTTGGGTCGTCGGCAACTAAACCGGTAACCCTACCAAGCTTGCTTGGTGAGGAGGCTGATTTTGGACACCCTGTGGGATGAAAAACAGAACCCATCAAAGGGAAGACGAACTCAAGAGACTCAACAGCCACCCAATAAAGATTTTTTTTGTAGGGCGAGAGACTTGTAGACATCATTAAGACATCTCGTTAGGAGGAGGTCACTCTGATATAAAGCCTTTCCTCACTTAATATATATATATACTATATATATTATATATATTATATATATATGCCCCACACCCTCCCACTGCAAAGTGGTCGTGGAGGTGCCACGGCAAAAAGCACCCAGCCCACACTGTAAAGTGGACGTGTAGGCGCCACGGAAAAAAGCACCCAGCACTCACTAAATGAGGTTGGTTTTAGGAAGGGCATCCAGCTGTAGAAATCAAGCCAGAATCAGTTCCCGTATGAGCAAGGCATGGTCAGCCGACCGGACACTGCCCACAACAGGACAACCCGTCTAACCCATGCTAGCATAGAAGAACGGACATAAAACGGTGATGATGATAATGATGATGATATATATATATATAATTGTTTCTACTTCAGGCACAAGGCCAGCAATTACCCAGTGCATTACTGGTACTTTATTTTATCGACCCCGTAAGGATGAAAGGCAAAGTCAACCTCGGCGGGATTATATATATATATATATAATACTAGCAGATTGGCATGTTTATCCCTCCTTTCTGAAACAGTACAGAGAAGTACTGAATACCCCAGCCTGGAGATGGTGTCTACATTTTGTGCTTATAAAAAAAATTTGTCGTAGATTACCAGGGATTTAACTTAATTGGGTAGCTGAGATTAAAATGTTTAACCCACGAAAGCCAAGACGATAGGGTTAAGTAAAAAGGCATTCGACAAACCGAACATTTATTTGTTGTGCTATGGTAGAATGAAAGTTACAGAGCAGTAAGTGCAGTGGTGGAGAGCATGAAGGAATTTAGTAGGATACTTTTAAGGTTACAAAAATCTACCCAATCTGATATAGACCGAACTGTTATATCGGATGCTGAACGCTTCGGAGTTACTATTGGGGTCACCATCAACAATTTCAAGGGATGTACGTTTAAGTAGGGATAATATAGTCTATAAAGAGAGGTAACTCTTTCAAAATACTAATGAGTTGTCTCTCTTGAACATTATAGACAAAATTGCCGACAAAAAGGGCTTAAAGTTTTAGAGAAAAAAACGCCTTTAACAACATAAAATTAAAAATAAAAGCTGCAGTTAATATCTTTAGACCGCAAGGAATATATAAATGCTAGTTTGAAGTCAATCGTAATAGAAATGTGAATTTGTATAGACTTTGCCAAAATTAGGACACACACACACAGACAACTTCAGTTTTATATATATGTATAGATATTTTATTATGCGCATTTCGAAAATAACATCATCCTGGGACAAAAATTGTGTTCTCATCAGATAAAATAAGGTAACATGATATGAGGCCTAAAAACACTTGTGAACAAGAAAGTGTTCAGTCTACATATGACAAAAATATAAGAGAAGAGAAAAAATAGGAGAAATGAAGAAAAGGAAAGAAGGAAAAGGAAAAAAGAAATAGAAGAGAAGAAAAAAGAAAGAAAGAAGGAGAAGAGAAAGAGAGGGAGACTTTTGATCGGGAACGCTGTCAAAAATGATAACAGCTGTAAATAACGTCTCAAAAAATAAATAAATTGATGAGGTGTATGTGCTAATATTACAAATATTAGAGGTCTAGAATATAGAAACTGGGTATATTATTTTATATTGAGTTTGAATACTAAAAATTGGATTAAGAAGTGTAAAAATGTATTAATAAAATTAAATTAAATTAAAAATAATTATAATAATTATAAAAAAGATTTTTTAAATAAAATAAAATAAGATAGAATAGAATAAAAATAAGAATAGTCTATCTATGTCAAAATTAAAAATTACTATTAAAATGTTATATATGTGGGGTATACTATATAATTATTTTATATCAACAAGTAAATAAAGGAAATTACTAGAAAGGTTTATAAACGTAGAAAGACATAAGACGTCATAGTTTGTTTACAAAATCTACGAAGGTTTGAACGAAAATTTAAGGCAATGGAGGAAAAAAGGTGAAAGGCTTAAAAATGCAGAGAAAAGAAAACTAATACATTGTAGAATATAATGAAATATGTGAGAAAAAATGTGTGAAAAGATATATGTGTAAAAAATATATATGTGTAAAAAATTAACCGTTATTCGTGGAATATGTTATAAGACATTAGCTGTATACTTTGTGAAAGGTCTTAAAAGATTTATGATTACAAAGACCAAATAAGTCTGTACATCTATTTATTAAAGAGTTGAAATTCGAGATAATGGTAAATTTTTCAGCTAGACATAAATTACAAACCCTAGATATGGAAGCATTGGAGTAAGGAAAAGCATTGCAAATTTTACGCCAAGAAATTTCGTAATTAATGTTTTTGTCTTTTAAGGACCAAATAAGTTCTGAGAGTGCGGTGATGGTCCTTTTAAGTGGATATTTGAATGTGGGAAGAATGGTTATAGAGTCTTGCTTTGAAAGAAGTAGAAGTAGAGCCAATGTAGGTATAGGTATTGGTACTAGTTACCACTTTACATTCGTATATTAGGTTTTTATTGAGACAGAAATTACTAAGAGGACAATTAGTTCTAATAGGGAAGTTGCATTTACGATTAAGATTATTAACAGAGTTATTTACCAGTGGCCCAGGATTATTTATAATAGAAACTGGGATGGTGGAATTCACTAAAGGAGGTGCTAAGGTTTCCTGATTTGAAGCATTCCTCAAAGATACGTTTGACATCGTATTTATATTTGTTATTTTGCCTAGAGTTTACATTGACGTCGGGCCTTAGAGTGTTGTTATTATGATTCTCATGGTTGGATGCATATGAGTTATTATTTAATATTTTAGAATTATGTCTTGAGATAATTTTAGAAATGTTGGAAGTAGTGGAATATGATAATTTAGTGGTATGCTTATTAAAAATCTTGCTATATATATATGTGAAGGGGGGAAGCTGTTATCTAAATCCCTAAAAAATAATTTAGGGATATTACTAATAAGTGAAAGAGAGAATGGAGCGTTGTACCAAAAGAAATTTTTATATCTAGGTCTCCTCCTTTTCTTACTGGTATCATTATTACTAGCTACATTACTATAAGTTCTGCCAAGATTAGTTTCCTTAGTGTATCTAATTTTGTCTGGATAACGCATTATTATAATAGTTGGCATTAGCATCGAAGATATGTTTATTAGAGGATAAATTAGAAATTCTTTTTTCAACACTTCTGACTATAGCAGTTTTAACATTATTAGGGTGGTTTGATTTAAAGTTAACATAATTTAGGTTCTCATTATCCTTATGGTATGGGTAATATAGGTCGGTATATTAGGGATATATCGAGGAAATTTGGTAATTTATCATTATTCTCAAATTCTATTTTTAAGTTAAGATGCTTAAATAGTTCAAGTATATTTTTCTTAATAATATTAAAGTTTACTTTGTTACAATTTAAGACAGTAAAAAGAGCATCATCACGATATATTCCACCGCGAAGTTGAGGAATTTTCCAATTTAAAGAGTTCAAGATGAAAATTCCAAACAAGTCTGTCAATTGAGCTGAATCCAACGATATATATATATCCGATATATATATATATATATATATATATCAAGGAAACAACACATCACCCGGTCTGAGAATTGAACTCACAACCCTTCGATTGCAAGGC
Source organism: Eledone cirrhosa (assembly GCA_964016885.1). NCBI lineage: Eukaryota > Metazoa > Mollusca > Cephalopoda > Octopoda > Eledonidae > Eledone > Eledone cirrhosa. The sequence goes on from OZ024743.1 coordinate 163,978,958, forward strand.
CGATGCTCTAACCACTAAGCCATGTGCCGCCATATATAATAAATAGAAGGGGAATATATATATATATATATATATATATATATATATATATATATATATATATATATATATATATATATATATATATATATATATATATATATATATATATATATATATATATTCCCCTTCTATTTATTATATAATTATATATGGCGGCACATGGCTTAGTGGTTAGAGCATCGGCCTTGCAATCGAAGGGTTGTGAGTTCAATTCTCAGACCGGGTGATGTGTTGTTTCCTTGAGCAAGACAGTTTATTTCACATTGCTCCAGTTTACTCAGCTGTAGAAATGAGATGATAGGGACTGGGGTCCATATCATTCCACTACAAAGTGGTCGTGCAGGTGCCACGGCAAAAAAGCACCCAGCACTCACTGTAAATGAGGTTGGTGTTAGGAAGGGCATCCAGCTGTAGAAACCAAGCCAAAATCAGTTCCCGTCCCACCCTTGCAAGCAGGGAAAAAGCGGACGTAAAATGAAATGATGATGATGATGATGATATAATATATATATATATATAAACGAATCGAATGTTATTATTAATATTAGAAAATTTCAGATTACATTTATTATAATATATATATATATATATATATATATATATAATATATATATATATATATATATATTATAATATATATATATATATATATATATTATAATAAATGTAATCTGAAATTTTCTAATATTAATAATAACATTCGATTCGTTTGCAATGTTATAGCCATGTCAGTAGAATGAACACTTCATTCTTGCTCTTGTGTTGGCATTCGAACAGAACTGCAGACACTAATGTTTCTGGGTATCACCCTTCATCAATACAGCTCACTGTTCACAGTGAGTGCAAGCTATGTCGGTAAAGTGAGAATAGGAATGGAGTTTAGTGAGGAATTCCAGATACAAGTAGGTGTACATCAAAGTTCGGTCCTCAGCCCACTCTTGTTCATTATAGTCTTCCGAGGTCAACTTTGCCTTTCATCTTTACGGGATCGATAAAATAAAGTACCAGTAATGTACTGGGTAATTGCTGGCCTTGTGCCAAAAATAGAACCAATTATATATATATATACATAACAGAGTTTAAGACTGGATGCCCATGGGAACTTCTCTATGCTGATCTGGTTCTTATAGCAGAATCAGTAGCAGAGCTAGAGAATAAATTCTGGCTATGGAAACAGCAGTTGGAATCAAGAGGCCCGAGAGTGAACATAGCTAAAACAAAAGTGTTGATAAGTAGAAGAGAGGAAAATACTCTGATTCCATCAGGGAAATGCCATGTTCGATATGTAGGGAAGGAATTGGCATACATTCCTTAAAATGTACGCAATGCCGATCAAGAGATGTAGTGGGATAGCAGGTAATCTAACAGGTAGGGAAAACTACGTATGCAGTAGATGCACAGGGAAAGTTGGCAGTAGTAATCACTGTGATAGACTCATTTTTCCAATGCATGCGGGTTCTATAGAAGTGGTTGATAGCTTCCGGTACCTAGATGATCAGATTAGCATGGGAGGGGGAGGGGGTGTTCCGAGGCCATAGTATCTAGAATAAGGACAGGTTGGATGAAGTTTAGAGAGCTGCTTCCTCTTGACAAAGAAGGGTTTCTCCTTGCATACGAAAGGACGGTTATATGATGCCTGTGTGAGATGCGCGATGCTGCATGGTAGTGAGACATTGGCAACAACTGCAGAAGATATGCGACGGCTGCAGAGAAATGAAGCAAGTATGCTCCGTTGGATGTGCAATACCAATGTGCGTGAACGACCAAGCATAGACGAGTTGAGAAAGAAACTGGGTATAACAGAGATAAGTTGTGGTGTGCAGGAGAGAAGGCTGAGATGGTATGGACATGTGATGCGCATGGAGGATGGCCGCTGGGTGAAGAAATGCCAGGAAGTCCCGGTGGAGGGAAGATGCAGTAGAGGTAGACCACGAAAAACATGGGTGGAGGTGGTGAGTGCAGACTTCAGATCGCTGAAACTCACCGAGGAGATGATGAAGGACCGTGACAAGTGTAGAGATGCTGTGCTGAATAATACCTCTCCAACTCTTGCAAGCAGGGAAAAGCGGACGTAAATGATGATGATGATGATATATATATTATATATTATATATATAAATATATGTATATATTAATATATATATTATATATATATATAAAACAGAGGATGTCTGTCTGTGTGTCTGTTTCCCTAAAACTCGAGAAGTACCCAACCATATTTTTTTTTCAAACTTTACACATGTAACCCGTATGCCCCCGGAAGTGTTTTGAGCAACAAAAAATTTCAAATTATTCTGACCCAGGGATCGAATTAGTGAAGTGGCCAATGTCTGTACATAATGAGGGAGTGAGAGGGGAGAGAAAGAAACGGAGAGGCGAAGTGAAGAAGTGGATCTCTACTCCTCCTCCTCCTTCTCCCCATTCGTCACAGCGTTTTTCGATAGAGGGGAGAAATGTGAACGGATTACAGAGAGAAAGAGTGTGAGTGAAAGAAACAGACAGACTAAAAGAGGGGGATAGTGGGAGAGAGAGAGAGAGAGTGACAGACGCCGTCTTTTGAGAGTTGTATGCGTCAAAGATACATCACAGTGGAATAACTATTGTGTGTGTGTGTACGTGCGCGCGCGTGTGTGTGTGTTTGTGTGCATTTGCATGCGTGAGTGTGTATGTGTGCGTGAGTGATTATAAACTCTCACATGGTCTGATGGAATTAACCCTTTAGCATTTACATTACTCTATATATACTATATTATTTTCATGGTAAAGGCTTTATCTCACATAATATAAAAATCTCATAGATTTAATATTATTTATTTTGAGAACAATACCTTAACCCTTTAGTATTAATGTGAGTGAGTTATAAAGAGAAAGAGTGAGAGTGAAAGAAACAGACAGACTAAAAGAGGGGGATAGCGGGAGAAAGAGAGAGAGAGAGAGACGCTGGAAGAGGGGAAGGAAAGCTATATGTCTTGCTGTCTGCATTACGATACATATATACACACACACACACTGATAGCGTCATAATGACGTAATGCAGACAGACAGACATACAGACAGATATTATTATAAGGGCGCAACGTTATATCTATGTATCTATCTAAAAAGAAAGACTAAGAATTATATAGAGAGAGAGATAAATCGCCTAATGCAGTCCCTAGGGCATTGAAAATTTTAAATATTTTTTGCTCAAAACACTCACAGGACCATAAGTATTACATGTGTAAAGTTTGGAAACAATCGTTTGGGTGGTTCTCAAGTTTTAGTGAGCTGACAGACAGACAGACATTCTCTGTTTTAGATATATAGACTAGCAGAAAACCACCCGGTGGGCGGTTTTCTGCTAGCAAATCTAGTGTATATACTGATATTGTTGAGATTTGGATGAGAAATGTTTTCGGCACCACATGTTCACCGTCTCTCGGTGTGTCTTTTATGCATGTATAAATATATATGTTATCTATACGGTGAAATCTTTGAAATAAATATATGTTAAAACGAAAAAGGAGAAAAAGAGATTAGTGACGGAAATATAAACGTTATGATATAACGATGGAAATATATCTTCAAATGGTCCTTGGCATGGTGTCAAGTCAGAACCGCCTCGAACTGGTTACTTCTGGCTTGTGCAAGGTGTCTCTATAGCAACCAGCGATTCCCTCGGCCTCAGTGACCAAAGTCAGTGGAGAGGGGAAGGTAATGTTTCTATAGCGACAGTGTTTCTCTTGGTAGTACCAAAGTGGAGAAAGGAAGGGGAAGGTAATATTTCTGTAGCACCTACATTTGAGTTTTAGGGAAGGACAGACAGACAGACAAACAGAGAAATGCCCATATATTTCTGTGTGTGTATGTATATATATATATATATATATATATATATATATACATATATATATTACACACACAGAAATGTATATATATTTCTGTGTGTATATATATATATATATTACAGACACAGAAATGTATATATATTTCTGTGTGTATATATATATATTTTTCTGTGTGTGTATATATATATATATTACACACAGAAATGTATATATATTTCTGTGTATATATATATATATATTACACACACAGAAATGTATATATATTTCTGTGTGTATATATATATATATTACACACACAGAAATGTATATATATTTCTTAGAACAAAATTATTATTAATGTTTTGCTGTTCATAACAATTGGAATTGAAAAATTACTTTTGAAATTATTAGTTATTTTACTAATGCTTAGATATGTAAAAATGAGGAAATGTTTCTAATAATTGTTTCTACTTTTGGCACAAGGCCAGCAATTACCCAGTACATTACTGGTACTTTATTTTATCGACCCCGTGAGGATGAAAGGCAAAGTTAACCTCGGCGGTATTTGAACTCAGACCGTAAAGGGACGTAACTCCATGCTATGAAGGATGGTGTCCGACTCTCTACAGATTCTGCCAATCCACCGCCCTAATGTCTGTACGTAATGAGGGAGTGAGAGGGGAGAGAAAGAAAGGCAGAGGTGAAGTGACGAAGTGACTCTCTCCTCCTCCATCTCCCCATTCGTCACAGCGATAGAGGGGAGGAATGTTAGTGTGTTACAAAGAGAAAGAGTGAGAGTGAGAGAAACAGACAGACTAAAAGAGAGGGATAGCTGGAGAGAGAGAGATATAGCAACCACGCGCGCACGTGTTTCCATTGTCGGACAGACAGACAGAGAAATTGCTGGTTATATATTATAAGGAGATATATATATAATTATATATTCCTGTGCAGATATTTTTGCATACACAATAACAAAATATAAATAAACGTATTTATTTCACGAGGCTCAATAAGGATAAATATATAAGAACCCTAGAGCAAATCCCGAGTAACGCCAGGCTATTTTGCTAGTATATATATAAAACAGAGGATGTCTGTCTGTGTGTCTGTTTCCCTAAAACTCGAGAAGTACCCAACCGTTTTTTTTTCAAACTTTACACATGTAACCCGTATGGCCCCGGAAGTGTTTTGAGCAAAAAAAAAAAATTTCGAATTATTCTGACCTAGGGATCGAATTAGTGAAGTGGCCAATGCCTGTACATAATGAGGGAGTGAGAGGGGAGAGAAAGAAACGGAGAGGCGAAGTGAAGAAGTGGCTCTCTACTCCTTCTCCCCATTCGTCACAGCGTTTTTCGATAGAGGGGAGAAATTGAACGAGTTACAGAGAGAAAGAGTGAGAGTGAAAGAAACAGACAGACTAAAAGAGGGGGGATAGCGGGAGAGAGAGAGAGAGTGACAGACGCCGTATTTTGAAAGTTGTATGCGTCAAAGATACATCACAGTGGAATAACTATTGGGTGTGTGTGTGCGTTTGCATGAGTGAGTGATTATAAACTCTCTCACATGGTCTGATGGAATTAACCCTTTGGCATTTACATTACTCTATATATACTATATTATTTTCATGGTAAAGGCTTTATCTCACATAATATAAAAATCTATATATCTAAAACAGAGAATGTCTGTCTGTCTGTCCGCTCACTAAAACTCGAGAACCACCCAAGCGACTGTTTTCAAACTTTACACATGTAATGCTTATGTTTCAGGGAGTGTTCTGAGCAAAAAATATTTCAATTGGCAGTATCGGTAGAGGATCGGACGCTATGCTTTCCAACATAGTTACGTCCCTTTACGATCTGAGTTCAAATCCCGCCGAGGTTGACTTTTCCTTTCATCCTTACGGGGTCGATAAAATAAAGTACCAGTAATGCACTGGGTAATTGCTGGCCTTGTGCCTAAAGTAGAAACAATTATCTATAAAAGGCAGATTGTTGTGTGTGTGTGCATGTTCCATGTTTATACATTTGCACAATTTCAAACCGATTCGACTCAGAGTCTGTAAGAATGTTGTAAATGGTCTAATATAGGTTAACGACTATTTATTTCATTCAAACTCACCAACAATTACGGAAATAATCGATAAAACTAAATACATGACGCTTTACCCCTATAATACAATCTGATTTACTCTCTACTCCCCTTAAAATTCGATAAAACTACATACATGCTGCAACTTTCTCTTATATACGATTAAATTTACAAACTTTAAGAGAGAGAGAGAGAGAGGGAACGTTTGTTTTTGAGTGTGGAACGGTCAAACATTTATTTACTTCAATGACAAAGAACTTATTACATTTCATACGAAACAACAATTATTCAAAAGCAACAGATAAATTTATTCAACAACAAAAAAAATAGCGATAAATCTTTTTAAAAACATCTATCAACGAACGTGGAAGAAAGAAGTATCAGTTCATTTACTATACACAATAATATCCTCGGTGAGGTCACTATACCTGCTAGAAACAGCAGCTAACTCTCCCCCATATCGCACCCCTCCCTACTGTCTTAAATTTAGAAAACATATCCTCTATGAGGTCACTAAAGCTGCTAGAAACAGCAGCTAACTCTCCCCATATCACACCCCTCTCTACTGTCTTAAATTTAGAAAACACATTAGACAACCATACAGAACAACTCCATCGCAGCTCTGTTGTTCGGCTGGCATCGTGTACGCACGTGTTGCGCAAGTACTGTGAAACAATAAATTTCAACACTTCTTTGCACAGAGATAATATCCATAGGCGAAATTACAATTGTCACTGCTGGTGCAGCTCCTGCTTCAGCAGTCCAGGTCTGCAATTCATTCACCCAGTGCCTGGCAGACAAAGAAGTGCTGCCATAAAATGCGTGGTGCAACCTAACTTTGGTAACTTACTGAACCCGAGCAACGCCGGGCTTTAATGCTAGTATATATATACGTGGAGAAATATATAAAGGAGAACAAACCGTTAAAACATGTTTATTTAAAATAGCACCTACGTACGTTTCGCCCGACTGGGCTTCTCACTGGCATAACAAATTAAAAAGCGTTCCTTACATGACACATAAATGTACGTAGTTGGTATTTTAAATAAACATGTTTTAACGGTTTGTTCTCCTTTATATATTTCTCCACGTATATCCGCTCTGCTGATTTTCTCGCCCACTAGATGTTAACACTTCTAATATTTAACCCTGCAGGCACAAGCATTGAGTACCCTTTGCATATGCTATTGGCAAATAACTACATGTATTGCCTATCTCTTCTTCTCTCTCTTGATACTTAATTACTATATATATATATATATATATATATATATATATATATATATATATATATATATAGTGTGTAACGTTTTTCGAAATATTTACTTCTGCGTTCACAGATTGATTTTTTTTGTTTCAGAAGATCCCGTTAAGGGTGACAGCAGCGATTCTTTGCTTAAACTTTAATCTGTTATTTTAATATATATATATATAATATATAAGATCAAAAGATGGTTAAAAGAGTTCCATGTATTTTATTATGCGCATTTCAAAAACAAATATCATCATGCAATAACATTTGTGTTTTCATCAGATAAAATAGGAAGACATGATATGAAGGTTAAAAAACACTTGTGAATAGTGCAGTTTTAAATCAACATATATATATATTCGTGTACAGACATTTTTGCATGAACAAAACAAAATATAAACAAAAGTATTTATTTCACGAGGCTCGATAAGGATAAATATATATCAAATATATAAGAACCCGAGAGCAAATCCCGAGCAACGCCGGGCCATTCTGCTAGTCTATATATATAAAACTGAGGATGTCTGTCTGTGTGTGTGTGAGTTTGAATCCCTAAAACTAGAGAAGCACTGAACCGACTGCTTTCAAACTTTACACATGTAATACTTATGTTTCACGGAGTGTTCTGAGCAAAAAATTTTTTTAATTTTCAATGCCCTAGGGACCGCATTAGGCGATTTAGCGATCTCTCTCTATAATTCGTAGTCTTTCTCTTTTTAGATAGATACATACATATAACGTCGCACCCTTATAATATCTCTCTGTATGTCTGGCTGTCTGCATCGCACTCGGCACATCAATGTATGGCTGTTAAACGGACAGCGAACGCATTCTGATTCATTGTAAAGGCTACCAGTGGAAGCAACCGTAACACCCTCCAAATTTCAGAGAACGCAGTCAAAATCACTATTAAGGCACTTTTTAGGACCTCCACTTGAAATTGTTGATAGTTACCCATCCTTACTGGGGTGTCAGTGAACGGCTTACACGGCCCTTATAAGGGCCCTTGAAATAGCTGATGGCGACCCTTTCGTTTAGGGCTGCCAGTGAACACACACACGCCTGGGGGGCCCATTTTATTGCACCATTCCTCTTTAAATTTGTTAAATTATACCCACAGTTTGGTAAACATTTGTCCAGTTGCGTTTACTTACTAAGGTGCGGTGGACTCCTTTGAGAAGGCTCCACATGCTGTCCGATTGCATGTCATGCCTTGCTCAAGCATTGCAGACTTCCCTCTGACATAAGTGGTGACATCTGTCCTGTTGAATCATGCAACTTTATTAAAGTACAAAAGCACCAAGCCGATTTACTCCACGTGGAAGGAGAAGCATACCTAATACTAATTGCATCAGAGTATTCGGTTTATTTTCTTTACATATTGTCCAGGCATGCAGTTTTTCCAAGATTAGGTCTGTTGGCGGCCCGCGTTATGTTTCAGGGAGTGTTATGCACATAAAAAATTCAACTTTTTGATCCCTTAGGGCCCGCATTAAGGGGTATTTTGAGGCATTACGTCAGATCGATTTCCTTGAAATTGTAACTATCTATTAGTCAGTCTCTTCTTCATACCGTAAGCAAAGAAAATCCAACTTTTTTATGGCCTAGGTGAAAAACTTCATTTTTTCATCTTTTTAGGGCTTAATTTAGGCGTTACGTCTAGCCGAGTTTCCCGAAATTTCAAGGCATATTATGCACATAAAAAAATTCATTTTCTTGATGCCCTAGGGCCAGCGTTAGGTGAAAACCTGCATTTTTCCTGCTTCATCGAGGAAAATCTTAAAGATTATCCACCCATCAGAGTATTCGGTTTATTTTCTTTACATATTGTCAAGGCATGTAGTTTTTCCACGATTAGGTCTGTTGGCGGCCCGCGTTCCAAAATACCTTATCCCGTGCAACGCCGGGTACCACTGCTAGTATATTATATATATATTTATATATTATATATATATTTTATATATATATTATATATTGTATATTATATATATATATTATATATATATATATTATATATATATATATATTATATATATATATACACATTACATATTATATATTATATATATATATTATATATATATACATATTATTTATTATATATTATATATATATATATAAAATATATATATATATATATAATGCCTCTTTAATTATTAGACTATTCTCTTGTATTATCTTTTGCATGTATTTCACTCTGTGCTTTTAATTTTAATTTTAATCTTAATTTGAATTATTGTACAATTCTCGTATAATATATGTCGCCTCCATTACACCCTGTATATACTAAACTGTTGTTCACAACATCAATATATATGTATCTATATGATTGTTCAGTTGAATTAGGAGGTTAATTATATGTACAAACATTGATAATACTCCGATGACTCCAAACTAAAGTTTGGAAGAAACAATTTTTAGTGATTAAATGATTTGAACATAACTTTGATATTTGTGTAATTTATATTCCTGCTCTGTAAAACACCTGATGTTCTTACATTGAGCTATTTCTCTTACTGGTAATAAGGTAGTAGTAAATTACTGACCTTTCCTGTTTATAGTTATTTATTGTATAGTATATGCATAACTATAAATACTATACAATAAATAACTATAAACAGGAAAGGTCAGTAATTTATTACTACCTTATTACCAGTAAGAGAAATAGCTCAATGTAAGAACATCAGTTGTTTTACAGAGCAGGAATATAAATTACACAAGTATCAAAGTTATGTTCAAATATATATATATATATATATATATATATATATATATATATATATATATATATATATATATATATATATAAAATGTTGTGTGCAGGAGAGGCGGTTGCGTTGGTATGGACATGTGATGTGTATGAAGGATGACAGCTGCATAAAAAGGTGCAGAGCACTAGAAGTCGATGGACACCGTGGAGTGGGGAGACCCAAGAAGACCTGGGATGAAGTGATAAAAGCCGACCATACCCAATTACACCTCTCAAAAGCGATGACACACGACCGTGACCTTTGGCGTCATGCAGTAATACAGAAGACCCGACCCCACCACGGGTACAAGCCGAAGCTGAAGCATATAGACAATATGCCCCCACACCCTCCCACTGCAAACTGGTTGTGGCGGTGCCATGGCAAACAAGCACCCAACCCACACTGTAAAGTGGACGTGTAGGCAGCACAAAAAAAAAGCACCCAGCACTCACTGTAAATGAGGTTGGTGTTAGGAATGGCATCTAGCTGTAGAAATCAAGCCAGAATCGGTTCCCGTATGAGCAAGGCATTGTCAGCCAACCGGACACTGCCCACAACAGGACAACCCCTCTAACCTATGCTAGCATGGAAGAACGGACGTAAAACGGGGATGATGATGATATATCTATATATATATAAAACTGAGGATGTCTGTCTGTGTGAGTTTGAATCCCTAAAACTCGAAAAGCACCCAAGCGACTGTTTTCAAACTTTACACATGTAATGCTTATGTTTCAGGGAGTGTTCTGAGCAAAGAATATTTCAAATTTTTAATGCCCTAGGGACTGCATTAGGCGATCTCTCTCTATAATTCTTAGTCTTTCTCTTTTTAGATAGAGACATACATATAATGTTGCGCCCTTATAATATATGTCTGGCTGTCTGCATTACGTCACTTCCCTGAGGATGTCTGTCTGTGTGTGTGTGTGAGTTTGAATCCCTAAAACTTGAAAAGTACCCAACCTATTTTTTTCAAACTTTACATGTGTATTGCTTATGTTTCAGGGAGTGTTATGATCTCCTAGGGCCCGCATTAGGTGAAAAACTGCATTTTTAAAGCTTTTTGGGGGGTTTTTGAGTCGTTACGTCAGACCGATTTCCTTGAAATTGTAATTACCATATATACTCGCGTATAGGTCGCCCCATCAGATAGGTCGCATACCCACTTTTCATTTAACAAATAGGCTATTTGCCATTGACTAGGTTGCACTGAAATTTGGGCTGTCAAACTACTATTTTTTATGATAATTGAAACTAATAATCTGTTAGTTTTCCATTACTTCGCCGTTGCGATATATACTCCAAACCATGTTTTATTTATAAAATAAACATTAATGTCATCGAAATTTCCTCAATTCGAGATTACTGCGAGATAAAGCCTTTAAGCGCGAAAATTAACTCTTAATATAGTGAAACAACTTGAAATAACACGTGTTTTTTAACGTTGAAAGTATAACAGATTTTTAGCGTATCAACATGGCTTCCCAAAGTAGCGAATACCGACTTTGAAGGTTTTACATGCGACGACATTCGAAATGAAAAAGAAACACAAGATAATATTAGTGATTTATCTTCAAATGAATCAGATGTATTTATTTCTGATGATGATAGTTACTTTGAAAGTAAAAGCGAAGATCTGACGGACACCATTGAAAATATTACAGCAACGTGGTTGAAAGATACAACACCAATACATGTTCACACCTATTAATGAACTTATATATTGGGAACACTCTGTTACGTAAATTTACACCGTACATTATGTAAGAGTACATTGCAAATATTATTTTGACTGGTGAAAAGGTTTTATACATTTTTTTCAATGAAAATATTTGCCTGGAATGTAGAGAAAGACTAAAACCTTGTACTGATTATATCTGCATTTTTAATTAATTCACCTGTTCGGAAAACTGTTAGAATTGATGGAAGTCAACATCTAGGTCATTATTGAATTATTTTTGCAACAAATCTAACAAGTAAGGCAGATAAAGTTTAAATTTTTGTGTTTATCCATAAAGTTATTACTTTTACACCTGTTAATTAATAGTTTTTTTCATTTCTTCATCTGTAACTGTGCATTCGTTATAATAGTCATTCAATTCATCTTCACATTCTTCAATATCATCTCCGCATTTTCTGTCTTTTCACCAACTAAATCCTCATATAACACATCATCTTCAGTCCCGTCCATCGCATTTGATATGCCTCATTTTTTGAAAGCCTTCATTATTAGCTCTTCAGGGATACTTTCCCAAGCCTCCTTCACCCACTCCACCACTAATCTCAAGCTAGGTCTTTTCAGTGATCCACCTTTGGTAATTTCTTTTTCACCTGATATTATCCAAGAAGTCTAGAGTTTACGGATATAAGTCTTGAAGGGCTTATTTACTGCCACATCAAGGGGTTGTAAGACTGAGGTGCAACCACCAGGATCACTGCTTGTCTTGTTTTACAATCCTTCAGCTTAGCCTTTACAGACTCACAGCAGTGAGATCGAAACATATCCCAAACTAACAAACTTCGTGGCTTCAGTAATGCCCCTTCATCAAGCCATAACTTTGTTAAGTTCTCGTCCATCCAGCCCTTCGGATGTACCTTCACAATCACATCGCTTGGAAAATTCTCTTTCGGCATAATTTTCCTTTTAAAAATAACCATAGGGCGAAGTTTTTTCCCATCAGCCTGGCATGCTAGAACAACAGTAAAATGTTGTTTTTCATGACCTGTGGTTTTGACTGTAACAGTTTTGTTACCTACACTATCCACAGTTGTGTTGCCTGGCATGTCAAAGTACATGGGTGTTTCATCCTTGTTAGCTATATTCTCCATGGCAAAATCAAACATTTTTCTTTCCTTTAACACAAATTTTACAAAATAAGTGTTCATTGCAACGCTAAGACAATGAAATCACATTTTAAATACCGGGTATGCATTTCTATGGATTTTAATGACGGATGGTTCGGTCAGAGAGAAAAAAACGTAAACACTACGAAGTTTTAGTAAAAGATTTAAAATCAAGAAATATATGTATAAGAAGGTAGATATATGAAATTATTATGTTAAATAATAACAAATATTAACAAAGTTATTTTTATAAATACCCATCGTTGATTAAGTCTATGAAAAATCATTGGTCAGTCTGATGTCGATCGGATAGGTCGCACCCCAAAAGTTTATACTTATTTATCGTTAAAAAAGTGCGACCTATACACGAGTATATACGGCATGTATTAGCCAGTCTCTTCTTCATACCATGAGCAAAGAAAATCCAACTTTATTATGGCCTAGGGCATTAGGTGAAAAACTTCATTTTTTCAGCTTTTTAGGGCTTTTTGGAGGTATTACGTCTAGCCGATTTTCCCGAAATTTCAAGGCATATTATGCACATAAAAAAAAATTTATTTTATGATCCCTTAGATGAAAACCTGCATTTTTCCTGCTTCATCGAGGAAAATCTTAAAGATTATCTAGCCATCGGAGTATTCGGTTATTTTCTTTACATATTGTCCAGGCATGCAGTTTTTCCACGATTAGGTCTGTTGGCGGCCCGTGTTCCAAATTAGCTTATCCCGTTCAACGCCGGGTACCACTGCTAGTATTATATACAATATATATATATATATATATTATATATGTATTATATATATATATATATATATTATATATATATACAATATATACATATTATATATATATATATATATAAATGAAGTATTTCCGTCAGAAAGGTACAGGAAAAAAGAGTGCTCAATGTAGGCTACAGAGCTTATTAGTTATGTAATAAACAACATAAGATAATTATTTCATTTACAAGTGGTTTCTTGAAGACAGATGTTGTGTCTGTCTTCAGTCGTCAGAATGAATAAAAAAAACATGGTGTATTTATTAAATATAGATTTGAAAACAAAATTTAGGAAATATGAAAGCGAGGCTGAAAAAAACGGGGGAAAAGGGGGAAAAAATAAAAAATATATATATAAAAATATAAATATCCAGAACGTAAACATACACATACTCAACTATGCGTATATACTAAAAAGTACGTAGACGGATACTTTCTAACATAAGCGTATTAGCGTCTACATAGAAAAACGGACAGGAACATAAATACATACACATACATATACACAGATATATATGCACTCAAAAATATGCACACAAATATGGACAGTAATTAGGAAACAGGAATAACTAAATAAATAAATAACAAACAACAAAAAATACAAAAAATATATATATATATAAGAAAGTAAAGACCATTCAAGAGAATACCAAAAGGGCACAAAGAAATGTTCTTTGTGTACTACGGAAAAATTTAGAATTCTCCAAATCTTGAAAACTCCTACCACTTGTCTCAACTCTAAGAGCGAGATATTTAGATGTTGTCCATATTTGTGTTTATATATTTGAGTGCATTTATGTATGTGTATGTATTTATGTTCCTGTCCGTTTTTCTATGTAGACGCTAATACGCTTATGTGAAAAAGTATCCGTCTACATACTTTTTAGTATATTGCGTAGTTGAGTATGTGTATGCTTTTTTCAGCCTCACTTTCATATTTCCTAAATTTTGTTTTCAAATCCATATTTAATAAATACACCATGTTTTTTTTATTCATTCTGACGACTGAAGACAGACACATCTGTCTTCAAGAAACCACTGGTAAATGAAATAATTATCTTATGTTGTTTATTACATAACTATATATAGTAATAATAATAATAAATTTGAAGACTAAAATCTAAAGAGGGCTCGATAAGGATAAATATATATCAAATATATAAGAATTGTAGAGCAAATATTTATTAAAATAACAGATTAAAGTTTAAGCAAAGAATCGCTGCTTTCACCCTTAACGGGATCTTCTGAAACTAACAAAGTCAATCTGTGAACGCAGAAGTGAATATTTCAAAAAACGTTGCAACCGGAGGAAGACAGGAAGACGATACTTTGGTTCGTGGAAACGTTCCCTGGCAGAGAACGGGAAAAAACGAATATAATACGTCATTATTTGGAGCGGTGAAAAACAATTACACGCTAAGACAAAACCATGTTTATGGTATAAAAGAAGTCGTAGACTAATATTCTATTAGGTGGTTCATAAAGACGTTCTCTGGCAATGAACAGAAAAAACGAAGATAATACGTCATATGTGGAGCATATTTTCAACGACCATTCCACATATTACAATGAAGCTCTTGCTCGGAGTGGATTTATCAATAAGGTAGCATATACAGAGTACGAGAATAGACCTAGAAGAAATAGATCCCGATGCATTATATGGTATAACCCACCATATAATATGGAGGTGGCCACGCCATTAGCTAAGATCTTTCTCTCCCTTATTATGAAGCATTTTCCCCCTACACATAAATATAGTAAAATTTTTAATAGAAATACTATTAAAATTTCTTACTCTACGACTCCTAACCTTGCACATAACATCACAGCTTCAAATTTAGCTAAACTACCTAGCCATAGGAACACATGCAACCCTGTAGTTAGTACTAAACGGTAATTGTAGGAATCGGGTTGACTGCCCCCTATCCGGGACTTACCTCTATAGTAACATTGTCTACAAATGTAAGGTTGAAACACCCACGTCCCGTAGGGCCTACATAGGGTTAACCGCCAATAGATTCAAGCAGCGTCTTTACATGCATACCCATTCTTTTCGTTACCCTTTAAGAAGGAATATGACGTCACTTTCAGCTTATATCTGGAGTCTAAAAGACAACCACACCCAATATAAGTTACACTGGGAGATCCTAGCTAGGGTTAGATCGTATAACGGAAATAAAAGACCATGTGACCTCTGCGCCACTGAAGCCCTGGAAATACTCTACGCCAAAGACCACATCTTAAACTAAAAATCTGAGGCAATTTTGGCTTGTAAACATAAATTACACAAAACTTTCCTGTATTACAGCCCCACGTTATACCCTAACGGATAGTACGGTCTATACGTGGATATTTTACGTCTTGATGTGGTAGCTAAGTATATGTTATGTTTATACCATTACTTTTTTGTATAGGTAAGTATATATTACCTGTATGTTTTGTGAAGGTACGTATACTTTCTCGTACGTATATTTGATTGTATATGTTATGGCGTAGATTTTTATATATTCTGGTACATATGCTTTTGGTTATGTGTATACGTGAGTTTTGCGTCTGTGTGAGTATGTGGGTTCGTACGTATGTAGGGTGTGTGTATATGTTTACTTCGTGTTTTGGTTGACGTACGTCTCCGAACATATGTGTATTTACATGTAGGTATGTGTGTGCGCTTGTTATATACGTATTTATTTATTTATATACGTTTATTTAATTATTTGTATACACACACACACACACATATATATATGTGCGTGTATTTGTATACCTATGGCGAGTGTCTTCGCATATGCTTGTGTATGTACGTATATGGATGCGTGTGTATTTATTTAATTTCAATTACCTCTGTATTTTATTTACTTTATTCTTAACTCTGAAGCCGAGAATCATTCGGTTTCCTAGTTAGAATTTTAGTCTACGACTTCAGTTATACCTTTTACGTGGTATTGTCTTTGCGTGCAATTGTTCTCTACGCTCCACATATGACGTATTATCTTCGTTTTTTCCGTTCATTGCCAGAGAACGTCTCTATGAACCACCTAATAGAATATTAGGCTACGACTTCTTTTATACCATAAACGTGGTTTTGCCTTTGCGTGTAATTGTTTTACACCGCTCCAAATAATTGTTTCTACTTTAGGCACAAGGCCAGCAATTAACCAGTGCATTACTGGTACTTTATTTTATCGACCCCGTAAGGATAAAAGGCAAAGTCAACCTCGGCGGTATTTGAATATAATAATGAGGTATTATAATCGGTTTTCCCGTTTTTTACCAGGGAACATTTCCACAAACCAAAGTATCGTCTTCCTGTCTTCCTCCGGTTGCAACGTTTTTTTAAATATTCACTTCTGCGTTCACAGATTGACTTTGTTACTTTCAGAAGATCCCGTTATTTTAATAAATGTATATATATATATTGTTATACTTGGGGAGGGTCATATTTGTGTAATATTGCCAGAATTAATAACAGAACACACTCACTGTTTGGTTGGTTTTCGCTTCTCGCTTCTGTGTCTTTTATATCGGTAATCTAATTTACTCGGTCCTCAATGTTGCCATTGACTGACCGGCGGTCAAAAATAATACAGATACAATATAGACACAAACACATATATATAGTTTATCATAAATCTTTCGCCGCACATCTGCAACATCGTCAGTGGTGTTATATTATCCTCCTGTTGTATTGTATGTCTACGCCATTTTTATTCAGTCTGTCTATATATTTATTTATTTATTTGCTTGTTTGTTTATTTTATTTTGTCTTCTTTGTGCATGCGTCTGCGTGTGTGTATAGTGTTTTGTTTGCTGTGTGATGGGTGACTAGTGTGTGTTTATGTGCTTGTTGTTATTGTGCTTGTGTATGTATTTATTTATTTATTTATTTTATTTTATTTACTTATTTATACTTCTCTTAGGTCAGTGTTGTTTGTTTGGGTGTTGTTATTCCATTCATTCTTTCTGTTTAGCCTTGGTCTTCTAATTTCTATTTCACTGGCCTCTCTGATTTGCCTATCTGCTGGGTCATTTCTATGTTTAGATATTATTCTAATTTCTATGTTGTCTATGTTACCGTCATGTTGTTGTCTAGCATGTTCGTATCGTACTGACCCGTTTTTTTCGTCCTTTTAGTTCCCCCCAGTGTTGGTCTATCCTTTCACCTATGCTACGAGCTGTCTCACCTATGTATGTTGTTGTCATGTTTCTGCAGGTACCCTCTGTACATCTTATGCTATAGACTACGTTTCTAGTTTTACAGTTTATCCGGGGATTCACCTTACATATGATACACTTCCTCTTGGTACAGTGGGTTTTCTTAAAAGGGTAGGTTTTGCTGATCAGGGATTTTATGGTGGTTCCTGGCTTTTCTACCACCTTTATTTTTAAGTGGGTCTTTCTCAGGGCCTTTCTACACTGGTTAGCTAATTTCCCTCCAGGGGTAGCGTCCACAAAGATGACACTCTGGTATCTCTGGTTGTCGTACCATGAGGTGGCTTTCCCTATCTTATGTCTAGCCCTATCTAAACTATTCCATGATTTGCTCCTGTATAATGGGCAAATTCCTTTCATATCCAGTTCTATGAGGGTCTTATACTTCTCCATGGCTCCTTCGTATACTCTGACTCTGTCTCTTTGGTTGTAGCCAGAGAACTGCATGCGATTGATGAAGTGTTGGATGTGTCTTTCCATTTCTGTTGGGTCGTACATGCGGGACACATTCTTCATCACCCGTACCAAATCTGCGATCAGAATATTAAACTTAGCACTACTGGACATTGCTGAGTTTTTGAGTATCAGGTATTTGGAGGCCATGGGTTTAGCATAGTGTGAGTGGAGAATTTGGGCTATTTCGTCTATAGTGTTAATCCAGAGTTCTGTGTCTAACACAGGTAGTCTACTGTTAGGATGTTTGGAAGGGAAGTCGATAGTTACAGTTATACTCTGGTGTATGGAATTAGCTATCTGCTGGATGCTTTCCATCGTGCTACGTTCTAGTTCAAACTTGTTCGTGCTCTCTAGTGGGGGTGTTCTTATAACTATATTGATATCGTCTACATAACGAGAGTACATGATGAGGTCTATGGAGCTCTCATTAAGGAGATCTTTAAGTCTCCTTTCCCACCATACCATGAAAAGGTTGGCAACATCACCAGCTATGCTGACGCCGATGGCTGCTCCCTCATTTGGGGAGGAAACCTGTAGAAGGCTTGGTTAGCCTCAAGCAGCGCATTCCCAGTCATTCAATAAAAACCAAGATTACCAATAGGGAAATACGCAGCGAAAACCCAGGATGTTCATGCAGAAATGCAGAAGAATGTCCTCTACAGGGAAAATGCAATATAAAATCAATTGTATGTGAGGCAACAGTGACACCTTTAATCACCAAACAACAAGTTACCAGTGAGCGATATGTGGGTATGGCTCAAGATAAATTTAAACGTTATTACGCACATGTCACGTCCTTCAGACATCCTGAAAAAAAGAAAACCACGGCGCTGGCAAACAGAGTGTTGGAGATGAAAGAACGTGGAATTCCATATGTAATAAATTGGTCTATTTCAGACCAATCAAAGGAATATGCAAAAGGTACAAGAAAATGTACTTTATGCATAAGCGAGAAATATGGAATTCTGCAGAACCTGAAATCTCTAAATATGAAATTTTCACAGGTTGCCCGTATATAAGATAATATCTGCTTTCCTATTGGAATAAAAATAGAATCGACTTGGAGACACAACCACCCTGAACATATATCTTAATTATGAAATAGCATGAACTTATATTTAAGATGATCACCTATTTAGTTATACCTATAATACACAGATAACATTCACATATTAATTATTTTCACTCCTTTCTTTCGCTATGCGTACATCTAGATATGTAAGTGTATACATTTGATGACTCTATATGATGCATCGAACACTCCTTCATTCTAATGATATATTTGACACACATATATAAGTTCACATACATTTAATTATATTTATAACACTTACTCTTTTACTCTTTTACCTGTTTCAGCCATCCGGCTGAGGCCATGCTGGGGCACCGCCCTTATATGATTTACACCCAATCTTACTACATCTCTTGATGATTCTAAATATAGGATCGAAAACTTCTTTTCTCTGCAAATAGAATTAACATATTCATAGATATGTATGAATATTTTTGGGTGCTAATATATTTATTTTTTCTATGTATGAACTTACGTTCATATTAACTTAATTGCATCTTATCTACTTATTTTCCCTATTTATTATTGATCTGGGAAAACCTGTAGCTATATCATGTGCGGGGACATAGAAATAATTGGGCTGGATACCCGATCGCGCGGTTAAACCACTGAAAGTGAAGGACCCTTAGCCTTTGTCAGGGTATTATTCTAGAAGGCGACTCTGGAAACTGGGATAACTGATATAAAACCTGCAGCTCGGTAGTTACCGATGATGTTGATCCTTTCTTCTTTTCGGGTTATAGCTACTGTCACTCAGAGAGTGGAATTGGCTCAGTACACAGTCTTTCCTCACTTTAATAAAATCTTCACACACAGGCATTGCACAACAACATTAATTAATAATTATTAATAATGTTATTATTTATAAGATTTTTTTTCTTAACTGAATGGCTGTAACTTTAAAAAGCAACCAATTCAATGATGCCCCAAAACAATATAAAAATAAATGGCAATAAGGGGTCTGGAACCACACCAGGTAAAAGGGTCTGGCCCGGCAGGGGCCCTAGGGCATCACAGCCTGAACCCGGCTGTCATCGTGCTACTGTGATAGAACCAAACAAAACATTGAATATTGGCTGTTGGAATGTACAGGAGCTTTGTCGTTATGATCTTCGTTATGAACATCGTTGCTTTATCTGAGACGAGGTTAGCTGGAATGGTCATCTTACGGAATTTTGTAGAAAATATACATTTTGGGGGGGAAAGGGAGAGATGAAGGAATTAGAAGAGAGGCTGGGGTAGCATGTGCTCTTGTGGATAAGTTGGAAGAATTCCCAGTGGGGATTAGTGAGTGTCTTATGTCCAAGAGAATTCCGTTGGACAAAGGAAGGTATGTGACCCTGGTGAGTGTATGCTCCAACTATGAAT
Source organism: Eledone cirrhosa (assembly GCA_964016885.1). Classification (NCBI taxonomy): domain Eukaryota; kingdom Metazoa; phylum Mollusca; class Cephalopoda; order Octopoda; family Eledonidae; genus Eledone; species Eledone cirrhosa. Next base: position 163,999,626 of record OZ024743.1, read on the forward strand.
TCTGTTGATGAGGAAAAAGTATCTTTCTACCGTGCTTTGAAAGGTATTATAAAAAATATCCCTCAGGCAGACAGGGTCATCGTGCTGGGTGACTTTAATGCTAGAGTGGGTAGGAATTTTAACACATGGACTGTAATCGGGAGGCATGTGGTGGGAAGGTGGAACAGCAATGGTATACTTTTCATGCAGATGTGTGAGGAACTGGATCTGTGTGTTACCAACACCATGTTTCAGCAAAAGAATAAGTTTGAGACCACATGGATGCACCCTGCATCTAAAAAATGGCATCTTCTGTACTACATCCTTGTCAGGGTGCGTGACAGATGGGATGTGCAGTGTGTTCGTGTTCTTCTCGGGGCTGAGTGTTGGTACGTGCAAAAGTGAAATGAACTACAAAACGTAAAATCCAGGCTGCTGGTGTTATCCTGCCTAAAAGACTGAATGTTGCTCATCGTAGGGATAATAGTGTGAAGAGGACATTGCGAGAAGAAATGAATGTTTCAAATATTGGTGAGGATTGGCCGACCCTTAAAAAGTTGGTTTATGATGTAGGCAAGCGTGTTCTGGGATTGGTGCAAAGAAAGCATCAAGACTGGTTTAATGAAAATGATGAACATATAGATGATTTGTTGGCTGATAAGAGGCATGCTCTGTCACACTACTTAGCAGCAAAGCCACAGGAGAAGAATATGTTGCATAAGGAACATATCGTCGGACGAACGAATGAGGACGTTTCTTTCGTATTCGTCTTATTCAGGAAACCTCTGGTAATGAGGTAATTATATTGTATTGTTTATTATACATTAAATTTTGCTCTGGTACTTACATAGAGCACTCTTCACTCCTATGACTTTTTCAATTTTCAACGGAAACTTCAATACTTATACAACTCCCAAGGGAATGATCGCAGCATATTCTACATTTTTATGAGATTGGCACCTTCCAGCCCTTTTAAAGTCGAGCACTCTTCAGTCAATAGAATTTTAAACCAATACTGAGCATGGATAAATACCCTTTGGATTACTCTATCAAGAATATCCCAACACCTTCTAACACTTTCTACACGGATTGCCTTGCCCGACGAACGAATGAGGACGTTTCTTTCGTATTCGTCTTATTCGGGAAACCTCTGGTAATGAGGTAATTATATTGTATTGTTTATTATACATTATATATATATATATATATTGAAAGAGTGAAGAATAACATGGTCAACAGTACAAAAAAGGGTTTTATTTACAGTCTTAACAATTGTTTCACTGATTAAGTTGTCTAAAAATTGCTGAACACTTGAAGCTGTGCCACTCAATTTTAAATACGTTGTTAACTTAACCAGATCATCAGAGAAACTGTTAAAATATGCTCAGTTTCTACAAATTCAAATTACAACATCATTAATAAAGAAAGAGAGAAAAAAAAGAAAGAGAGAGAGAGAGAAAAGAAAAAGATATAGAGAAAAAAGACAGAGAGAAAAGATGAGAGAAAGAGAAGAGAAAAGGATAAAGAAAAATAAAGGGAAAAACAATGATAACAACAATAAATAATATGATGCCTGTGTTAGGAATGCGGTGCTGCATGGTAGTGAGACAGGTAGCAACTGCAGAGGATATGCGATGGCTGGAGAGAAATGAGGCAAGCATGCTCCGTTGGATGTGCAATGTCAATGTGCGTGAACGACCGAGCATGGATATGTTGAGAGAGAAACTGTGTCTGAGAGGGATAGATTGTAGTGTACGGGAGAGGAGACTGCGATGGTATGGACATGTGATGCGCATGGAGGATGACCGATGGGTGAAGAAGTGCCAGGAAATGCCAGTTGAAGGAAGACGTGGTAGAGGTAGACCACGAAAAACATGGGCGGAGGTAGTGAGAGCAGATCTCAGATCGCTGAAGCTCACAGTGGAGATGACAAAGGACCATGACAAGTGGAGAGATGCTGTGCTGAATAGGACGCATCCGACCCTTGTAAGCAGGGAAAAGCGGACGTAAAATGATGATGATGATATATATATGTATATGTTTGTGTGTGTGTGTGTATTTGCATGTGTCTATATATATATATGCATATATCAGTGTCTGTGTATTTGCATGCATATTATGTGTATGTGTGTGTATATATATGTATATACTGGACCACCCGTGACCCATTGGGTCACATTTACTTCAAATTTTTTTAAAATCATATTCACTTAAAAATAAATTTTAAATAATTAAAATATACACAGACATGTATATAATGTTAAATGAAACTGGAAGGCCCATATATATACGTGTTTGTATGTATATATATATATATATGTGTGTGTATATATATATATATATATATATATATATATATATGTATATATATATATATATATATGTACACAGCCAATCCTATTCTCCATATATTTTATCATGTTTCGCTGTGACGGCTTCTCTCTCCTACTATTTCGTTACTATCTACTCTTCCCCCTCTTTCTTCCTCTCCCTTTCTCCTTCTCACTTTCACTCACACCTCTCTCTGCCAGCCACCTCATTGTTTCCCTTGCCTAACCCTCTAGCAGTCCTTTTCTCAGACTCGCTGGGGTTAGTCGTGTCTTTTCGTTCGCCCACACGCTCTTGAACTTAAGTTCAGTTATCGTTGTGGTCACACATTGCTCGGTTTGTTGTTGCTTTTCGATGTTTTCTCTTTTCTTCTCTTTTCCCTTCTATTTTCCTTCCCTCCCTCCTCCGTTTTCCCAATAACTTACCCAGTTATTGAACGCTCTGGGCGGTAGATATATTGTCTTTAAAGCGTGGAAATATCCGAGATCCCCAGTAGACAACTGATGAGGAAAGCTGCCCCCCCCCCCCCGTTCTTGCTTTCTTCTTATTCTCACTCCATTTTAAGCTACCTTAACTAGCAACTACACAGCCAATCCTATTCTCTCTCTCTCTCTCTTCCATGCTAGCGTGGAAGATAGACATTAAATGATGATGATGATGATATATATACACAGGGTGCGGATGGTATTTTAGGGCACATGTATTTTTAGTCATTATTTTATTTGACTAATTTTTATTGAACTTCCATTTCAGAAAATAACAATGAAAATAACTATGCTTACTAATGAAATGAAGGCTTAGCATGAGGATTTAGAAATTTCTCGTTTTCTGAAAGTTGCAAGATCTTTTGTCCACAAGATTCGGTGTGAGAAAGAAGATGGAAGCGTATTACCTGTATCAAAACGTAAAAAACATTCCAAACGCTCTGATTCTATCAGGACACCTGAATTTATTCAGGAAGTTAAACAAAACATTGATGACAATCCAGGAAAATCAATGAGGTCAATTGCAAAACATTTTGCTGTGTTAGAAAAAAACAATCAGAAATGTTGTGCATGAAGACATCAGATATAAATCTTACGTGATGAGAAGGGTCAATTCATGTCAGAAAAAAAACAAAAGAAAAGTGTTTAATCAGATCCAAAAGACTTTTAAACAAACTTAAAAATCCATCAGAAGATGGTGTGATTTTGTTTTTCTCAGATGAGAAAAACTTTGACCAGGACCACAAAACTAAAAGACGAAATGACAGGCTGCTATGTGCAGACCCTGCTGAGGTTCCAAGAGTAATGCACACAAAATTTCCTGCAAGTGTCATGGTTTTGGGTGTTGTTAGCAATGAAGGACATGTGATGTCTCCTCACTTTTTTCCACAAGGCCTTAGGGTGAATGCTGCTGCATATATTGAGGCTCTGGATAAAGTTGTCAAGCCTTGGATCAACAGTGTATGCAGTGGAAAGCCTTATGTCTTTCAACAAGATTCTGCACCATCACACAAGGCTCAATTGACACAAGAATGGATGGCTGACAATTTGCATGATCACATCACCCCCAACATTTGGCCTCCTAATTCTCCAGATCTCAATCCACTGGATTATTATGTATGGAGGATCGTTGAGGAAAATGTCAATGAACACCCCCATAGCACCAAAGATTCTTTGAAAGCCGCCATAATTCGGGTCATGTCTGATATGAACAAGGACCACTTAATCCGAGCTTGCAAACAATTTCAACCCCGTGTAGAGGCAGTTATTGATGCTTATGGTGGTTTTATTGAATGAAATTATTAAATTGATAATTTAGTTTTATGTTTATGTTATTTTTATAAGAATACAGTTTTTTTTCTGTTATTATATAAGCGTTTTTTTTTAAACCATAAATATGTCCTCAAATACCGCCCGCACACTGTATGTGTGTGTGTGGAGTCGGCTAGAGTCAGAACATGAGTCTGCTTGCTCGCTCTCTTGTAATCGTCTGTACTTTTATATGTATGTATGTTTTAGAGGGTAGCTTTCAAACCATTTGCCTTTAATTATTCACTACCAAATACCAATAGCCAGTTGCATGCAGCTGATATTTTTATGCGTCTTGCCTCCTGACATCTCAACAGATTCTTAACAATTGATCACAAAAGTCATTGATTATATGTATGTCTGATTCGATTTCCTAATTTTTTCCCAACCTCTTCATGTTGATTATATATAATGTATGTATTTAATATATGTATGAAATATAAATATACACAGACTGACGTCACTTTCTCTCTCTGTGTATATATATATATACATATATATATATAGAGAGAGAGAGAGAAAGTTAGTTCCACAACAAATTAGCAAACCATACTCACCTTTTTCACCACAACCTCACATGAGTTGAGAATCTGTTGGGTGAAACGCGTGTCGAGTATGGTTTGTTAATTTGTTGTGGAACTAACTCTATACCGAACTCGTCCTATGGACTGAGTGCTCTACTTACTACAGATATAACCTCCCGTTTCTTTTTACCACAATATATATATATATTTTGTTTCTGAATTTGTCTAGCAAGATTCTTTATCTGAAAACGTGTGTTGAAACCGATATTGTTATACTAAGAAACACACGCACCAGTTGCTTTCACTTCAATTTATTATAAATTTCCAGTTGGTTCCACAACCAGATGGTTGTTCATATATTGTCAAAGTTCTTTCGTCACACATTCTGTGACCTCGTCAGTGACTGGGAGTTCATCTCTTTGTTTTGTGCCTCTCCTTTGTTCTGTCATACGCCATCTTGTTTTTGTGTGTGTTGTGTGCTTAGTTTGTGTATGCGTTACATCCGGGTGTCTGTGAGTGTTTTTATTTATTTATTTAAATGTTACTAGTTAGTTGTTTGTTCTATGTGTGTGTGTTTTCATTTTGTCCTTAATTGTAAGTTGTGATGTTGCTATTCCATTCATGTTTTCTATTTAATTTTGGTTGGAGTTCATTTATGTTTATTGCCTCTGTGATTTGTCTAAACATTGCGCCTTTTCTGTGTGTAGATTTTATTTTTATTTCTATATTCTCTAATTTGCCCTTATGGTCTATTTTAGCATGTTGGTGGAGTACTGATGAGTCTTTTCTATCTTGGAGTTCTCGCCAGTGTTCATTTAATCGTTCTCCTATGCTACGAGCTGCTTCACCTATGTACATTATATTCTTATCTTTACATTGTCCCTCAGTACATCTTATGCTATATACTATGTTTCTAGTTTTACAGTTAATATGGAGGCTTAGTTTACAGATTATGCATTTCTTATCTATACAGGGAGGTCTTTGAAAAGGGTATGTATTACTAATAAGTGTTTTTATGGAGGTACCTGGTCTTTCCATTATCTTAATATTTAGTTTATCTAGGGCCCTTCTAAATTTGTAAGCTAGTTCACCTCTCCCTCTCTCTCTCTCTCTCTCTCTCTCTCTCTCTCTATATATATATATATATATATATATATATATATATATATATATATATAGAAAGAGTGAAGAATAACATGGTCAACAGTACAAAAAAGAGTTTTATTTACAGTCTAACAATTGTTTCACTGATTAAGTTGTCTAAAAATTGCTGAACACTTGAAGCTGTGCCACTCAATTTTAAATATGTTGTTAGCTTAACCAGATCATCAGAGAAACTGTAAATAAAATCCTTTTTTGTACTGTTGACTATGTTATTCTTCACTCTTTCAATATTATTACTCCAAGATAAACTTACATAGGAATGCAAGAGAACTCATAAACTCGCCCCCTACAGAAACCTCTTGTTGAGTCAAACAACGCTGTACGCTAAAACTATCCACAATACGAAGTATTCACAACCTCTAACTGGATTACCTATAACGATATTTTGTTATCCCTTATATATATATATATATATATATATATATATAAATTAATAAAAACAATGAATAAAAACAAAGAACAAGTTCCTTATATTAAAAAATTCATCATTTTACGATCGTTTCTAGGATATATATGTGTTGGTATGTATATCATATAGATCTATGTAAAAATTTTACAAACTATCAGAGGAAATATACATACCTTCACATATATATGCTGTCTTCAGAAATAATTGTCTCTACTTTATGCACAAGGCCAAGCAATTACCCAGTGCATTACTGGTACTTTATTTTATCGACCCCGTAAGGATGAAAGGCAAAGTCAACCTCGGCGGGATTTGAACTCAGATCGTAAAGGGACGTAACTATGCTGGAAAGCATGGCGTCCGACCCTCTACTTATACTGCCAATCCATCGCCCTTCAGAAATAATTGTTTCTACTTTAGGCACAAGGCCAGCAATTACTCAGTGCATTACTGGTACTTTATTTTATCGACCCCGTAAGGATGAAAGGCAAAGTCAACCTCGGCGGGATTTGAACTCAGATCGTAAAGGGACGTAACTATGCTGGAAAGCATAGCGTCCGACACTCTACCGATACTGCCAGAAATAATTGTTTCTACTTTAGGCACAAGGCCATCAATTACCCAGTGCATTACTGGTACTTTATTTTATCGACCCCGTAAGGATGAAAGGCAAAGTTAACCTCGGTGGGATTTGAACTCAGACCGCAAAGGGACGTAACTATGCTGGAAAGCATGGCGTCCGACCCTCTACCGATACTGCCAGAAATAATTGTTTCTACTTTAGGCACAAGGCCAGCAATTACTCAGTGCATTACTGGTACTTTATTTTATCGACCCCGTAAGGATGAAAGGCAAAGTCAACCTCGGCGGGATTTGAACTCAGACTGTAAAGGGACGTAACTATGCTAGAAAGCATGGCGTCCAACCCTCTACCGAGAAATAATTGTTTCTACTTTTGGCACAAGGCCAGCAATTATCCAGTGCATTACTGGTACTTTATTTTATCGACCCCGTAAGGATGAAAGGCAAAGTTAACCTCGGCGGGATTTGAACTCAAACCATAAAGGGGCGTAACTCTTTGCTGCAAAGCATAGCGTCAGACCCTCTACCGATACTGCCAATCCACCGCGAGAAATAATGATATTTGTTTATTGAAAAAAAAACAACAAAGATTTAATATAATAGGTCTGTTTGGGAACAGGTTTTGAATTGACCAATAGAAAAGTAGTAAGAGGTCAAGTTGATAGAATAGTAGTAGTAGAAATTTAATTTAGGGGTAGAGGAATACAAACTTAAGTTTTGAATGGAAAGAATACTTTGAATGAAAAGAATACTTTGGAGATGAAAAGAGGTCAAACTGGTGTATTTAGATCTATAAAAAGAAATTAAATTAATTGATAGGTATACTTATAGGGATAAATTTATATTAATTCATATGGATGTGATAAATAAGAATTAGATGTTATTAAAGAATGTTGTTAAAAACGAAGGAAAATAAAATTTTGGGATAAATGTAGTAGTGAGAAATACCAATCTTATATAGACTTCAAGGAATCTAGATTCATAACAGGAAATTAAATTAATTTATATGTATATTTTTAGGTATTAATTTTAGGAAAAGAGAGCTGTAAGAGGGAAATAAAATTATGAAGTTCTCTGTAGTAAAGTACTAATTATAGGTTAACTAAATTAAAAAAAACTAATTATAATAATATGTAAAATATAAGTGTAAGGTGTATATTAATTAGGTTTATAATATTTGAAAGTTCTTCTAATTCTATGATTACAAGATATAATTAATTCTTGTCGCTTATTTAATAGGATATCCTTAGATATCATTATTTCATGAGTTCAAATCCCGCCGAGGTTAACTTTGCCTTTCATCCTTACGGGGTCGATAAAATAAAGTACCAGTAATGCACTGAGTAATTGCTGGCCTTGTGCCAAAAGTAGAAACAATTATTTCAAAACGTTCCTGGGTGCATAATCTACACTCATATCTGTTATTTTGATAAGGGGTGGCCCTTTTGGGCACCAGGTCAGTTGTAATCGATATTCTTTTTTCTATAATTATTAATTGTTTCAGCCAAGGATGTTGTATTAGCTAATGCGGCATTTTTAAAACTGTGTTTGTGGGTATTGAATTTTACTTTAAATTGGTTAGACGTAGCTCCTATATATGAATAAGTTGAGTCCTACTATATATATATATATATATCATCATCATCATTTCATTTTACGTCCGCTTTTTCCCTGCTTGCAAGGGTGGGACGGGAACTGATGCTGGCCTGATTGCTACAGCTGGATGCCCTTCCTAACACCAACCTCATTTACAGTGAGTGCTGGGTGCTTTTTTGCCGTGGCACCTCCACGACCACTTTGCAGTGGAATGATAGGGACCCCAGTCCTTATCATCTCATTTCTACAGTTGAGTAAACTGGAGCAATGTGAAATAAAGTGTCTTGCTCAAGGAAACAACACATCACCCGATCTATATATATACATATATATTGTTATGCTTTATAAATGAGCGGTATCTCAAATTAGTACAATCTAACCACAACTATTATAAACACCATGCATATTTCTGTAGGTACTTAGTGCCTGTCGGAATATCCATACCCTTATATATATATATATTACGCTTGCTTGGCCGTATTCTAAAGCTTCGTCAATGCTGTACTAAAATTTATATATATATATATATATGCAAAAGTTCTATTTAAATTGTTGGGATACAACAAGCAAATATTTTTATAATTGATATAAAGCACTCAACAAGTATTTGGAGTAAACATACGATATTAACAAATGGAAACTATATTTATAAAACCATATTTACTTTATTATACATATTTCAAGGACACCACGTTAAATTATGGTATGCTTTCATCAGACAAAATACAATATAGATCAGTTTTATAAATAAATATTGACATACCCTTAAAAAATGCAACCATTACTGTTGGGAGCTCCAGTTCTATATATTACTTTATAATTTTATAAAGGGTTAACTGTCTAATACCTATGCATCTCAATGAAATGAAAGGACAAGATTTATTAATAAAAACTGGGATCATGTTTATTCTTCTCCCCCTCTTTAATACTCAGAGAAGTATTAAATATATATATATATATATATATATATATGATGATCCGGACAAATGTCCATCGAGCTTTCCTATTGAGAAACATAAGCTTATATATAATTTACCTACCCTTTAACCTGTCGAACTTAACTGCATTCACTCACATATACGCACAGATATGCAGACACATATATACACGTGTGTATTTACACAGAGTATCAAATGTATGTGTGTGTATACTGGCACATTCGTGTACACACATTCATATATGGGTATGGAATATAGCCTTTATAAAGAATGGGAAATACGGAGGATTTTGTGTTTATGCCTTTTCCATTAGCCATTATTATTAAATGGTGACGATAAGAATAAAAATTGAGATACACTTTTTTTTTTAAGCAGGGAAAGGCATTCGAAACCGAGCCCACTAGTCTCGTTGTGACGATTACCTAACACACGTGTTCTCTTACTCCGCCTTCGCTCTACCTCCTCCTTCTCTCTCAGCCTCATCCTCTCTACCTCTGTGCGTGCGGTATGACATGTATAAACAATACCAGTCTTAAGTTTACGAAGACTGGGATCGTGTTTGTTCTTCTCCCCCTCTTTAAACTTCACATTGGATTACCGCTGATTTACACTGCTATATCTATATTGTAAGTAATTTGCTTTTATGGATAAATATTTATATACAAACAGAAACATACAAATAATGAAAGTATTAAAATAATAAACATGAAGAGAGAAAAAATAAGATGGGAGAGTAAATTATTGCTTTGGTTTGCATTTATTTACATAGTTGTTCTTGTTGATGTTTTAGCCACAGGTCAGCCAGCCTTGATCAAGCAGACTTATGCATGATCATAAGTCGTAACTACCGCATATTTTTACTGTGTGCTGGGGAAACCCCGAACCATTTTATCTCAACGTGCATCCTTTTTTAACGATATGGTTGTAATTTCGCGGGAGATATGACTGCTATTTCTAGCATGTCGAGTGACTAACTAAATGGCTCTGTCGTTGTATAACTCTAGTTACATAGTGTGCGTAAGCTATAACGGTTTAGTGGTATCTAGATTTAGATTCCCTGTTAGTGTCAATTCAATTCACTTTACGCCTTCTAAAGTTCTTTGGACAGGCATGAACATCATATATGTCTCTTCTATAAAGTTTTTTTATTATTATTATTTTATATCTAGCTATGTATTGCTTAATTAAAATATTACTATCATTATCTTTCCGAAGACACGACTAATCCGTATATAATATATAGTTATTTCACCTTTTCATTCAGCCCTCTTGTGTAAATATTATTGGGAATGTGACAAGGGGTAGTAGGATACACCCGTTTAACACTTTTTTTGGAAAATTATCCTTCTCAGTAAACAAAATGTGCGTACGCGTGCAAACACAGGCTTAACGCGCTAACTTCATAAAAAAGCGTTTCAAAAACGAAGAGGTGAGTTTATTGTGAGAAACGGAAACATGCATGAGCCCTTCTCCTTTCAGTGGGGGAAATGTAAGGGTTTGTTGTAAACTTTAAGTACTTCCTCTTCTCACGAGAAACTGACATGTCCCTTTTTTTTCTTTCTTTTACTATTCTTTTGTTTGGTTTTTACTTTATTGACTTTTGCCGGTTCAGAAGACTACTTGTGAATCTTCAATTCTAGTGATTATATTATATTTCTTATTAAGAGAATATTAAGAGAAAACCGTTTGAAATGTGTAGTTATAAA
>OZ024743.1:164015641-164020641 GCA_964016885.1 Eledone cirrhosa
TATGTGCATTTCAAAAACAAATATCATCATGCAATAACATTTGTGTTTTCATCAGATAAAATAGGAAGACATGATATGAAGGTTAAAAAACACTTGTGGATAGTGCAGTTTTAAATCAACGTATCATATGTTGATTTAAAACTGCACTATCCACAAGTGTTTTTTAACCTTCATATCATGTCTTCCTATTTTATCTGATGAAAACACAAATGTTATTGCATGATGATATTTGTTTTTGAAATGCGCATAATAAAATACATGGAACTCATTTAACCATCTTTTGATCTTATATATTATGTATACTCTAGTCCTACAAACTGTAGAGTGCTTCTTATCCGATAACTGCATTGCTTTATTGTGCTACAATAAAACTCACTTTATTATATATATTTTGAAGGTACTGTGTTGTTTTTTCAGTACGTCCTCGTCAGATAAAATATATGATTTGATATATGACATACCTCTACGGTCTTGATATTTCAATTCCTGTATTGGCATATATATATATATATATATATATATATGCGTGTGTGAATGTATATATGTATCATCATCATCATTTAATGTCTATCTTCCACGCTAGCATGGGTTTAGGCTGGGAGTTTTCCCACTTGAGGCAAGATTGGTCAGGTGACTGTGTCGCTCGTATGGGACTGTCTGGCAGGTTATCGTGTATATCGTGTATATTACTATTACACATCCAACGGAGCATGCATGCTTCATTCCTTTCCAGTCTGCGCAGGTCCTCTGCACGTAATACCCATGTTTCATTGCCATGTAGCATTGTTGTTCGTATACAGGCATCATACAATCTGCCTTTCATTTTTAGAGAGAAACCTTTTGTGGCCAACAACGGTATAAACTCTGAACTTTTTCCATCCCATTCTGACTCTGGCTACTGTACTTTCAGAGCACCCTCCACCACTGCTGATTTTGTCACCCAGGTAACGGAAGGTGTCCACTATTTCTATAGAACCATCTGGGAGCTAGTATCCTGTGGACACTTGCTACTTATTGCACCTGAGCATCGGCCACATATAAAATCTACGTTCTTAGATAGCTTACCTGTGATCCCACTACATTTTTTATGTACCCATAGTTTGTATTCGGGACATAAAATGGAATTTCTTCCTACTCCTTTCCTACACACTGAGCATGTATATATATATATATATATATATGTGTATAATACTAGTTGAGCTACCCAGTGATTCCTGGTTATTTTATTAAAGTTACAATATTTGACCATTGAAATATTATTGCTGAATTTTAACAAAAGTAGGAATTATAGCAGAATATTTATTGCCGTTTGTTTACAGCAAATCGTGGAGACAAAAATATCAGTTTTGTCCAATGGTGATTTTTTTTTTTAATACTGTTCCCTATTACAGTCAGCATATATAATGTTTTGCACTTGGAAGGATCATTAAGTATGTTGTCAGTAAAAAGGGCATGACCCAAAAAATAAATTTAGATTTTATTTTTTTTATTTTTATTTTTTTTATTTTGTACAATCAGAACCTGAAATTCAAACAAAATGTGAAGGCTATTTTAAAAAGCATAAATAAAATAAAATAAAATAATAAATTTACTATTAGTTTATGAATGAATGAAGAATTTACTTACTCATTTCTGTAATTCAGGAAAGTTTATTTAAATGTGTATAAGTGTGGTAAATATACATATACACCAGGAACCAAACTCCCACTGTCACTGCCTCCATCTCTCCTGATCTCCCCATCACTCACTATTATAAGCAAATTGGGGCCCATTCACTGGCCGCCCAGCAGCCCCGGCGGTCGGAATAGAGGATAGTGAGGGAGACGCGCTGGAAAATCTATTCTGGATTGCGAGGCTCACCCCGGCGGGTAGCCAACTCTGTGCTGATGGTGGTGAGTTGGGAGGTAGCCCTAGAGCCAAGGACACCAGAAGTCTCCATTGCTATGGGCTCAACAACAAACCTGTCGGAGAGCGACCAATATTTGGAGAGTTTACGCTCCTTGGCCCAAAGTGCGACAGAGCCTGGGTTAATTAAAATGTTTACACTGTAGCTTTCACAAACTTTTACCTCTATGGCAGTAAGATCTTGTTTGACGGAGATTTTCTATTTCTTTTAGGTACACTAACAGTTATAGTGGCTTCCATGACATACATACACACACATGCATGTGTGTGTAAGACTGTTTGCTGTGATTTGAAATGGATTTTGCTAATATTTCTAGTAGATCGAGGTGTCACATACAACTTTTCCTTTTTGCTTCATATATATATATATATACATAGATGAGACAGTACACTGGGGTATATGTCTCTAACTTAATTACGGTGATAAACACACACACACACACGTGCGCGCATGTGCACACATGCTCACATACCCACACAGTCTCATTACAACTTTTGTGAAAGAGAGAGAGAAAGAGAAGTAATGTTAAGAAAGGAGTTAGTTAAGCATTTAAAAAATAAATAAATAAAAGTTAGTTCTCGAACTATACTATCATTTTTCTGTTTTCTTTCTCTCTCTTCCCTAATCACCCCCTCTCTTTCTCATCTCCCCTCTCTCATCCCATCCTCTCTTTCTCTACAGAATGAAGAACAAAAAAAAACAAATAAGTTGTTGCTCCATTTTGGACGACAGAGTTGTGGGAGGAGAAAGGGGAGTAGAGGGGGGGGGGTTAATGTTCCCAGGAATTCCATTATTGATTTTTATTGAAATCCATTAGACAGTCCTGTTCCTGAATATTAGCTCAACATGTGTGTCAAGTTTCAACAGGATTGGATCACTGGTTTAGACACCGACTGGTTACCTACAAACAGACAAATTGCCATTTATATAGTACATATATATAGTGGTAGCTTCCAGTACCTCGGAGATCAGATTAGCATGGGAGGCGGGTGTTCCGAGGCCATAGTATCTAGAATAAGGACAGGTTGGAAGAAGTTTAGGTGAGCTGCTTCCTCTGCTGATGAAGAAGGGTTTCTCCCTGCATACGAAAGGCCGGTTATATGTTGTCTGTGTGAGAAGCGCGATGCTGCATGGTAGTGAGACATGGGCAGCAACTGCAGAGGATATGCGACGGCTGGAGAGAAATGAGGCAAGCATGCTCCATTGGATGTGCAGTGTAAATGTGCGTGAACAACCCAGCATGAATGTGTTGAGAGAGAAACTCTGTCTGAGAGGGATAGAATGTAGTGTACGGGAGAGGAGACTGAGGTGGTATGGACATGTGATGCGCATGGAGGATGACCGATGGCTGAAGAAGTGCCAGGAAATGCCAGTTGAAGGAAGACGTGGTAGAGGTAGACCACGAAAAACATAGGCAGAGGTGGTGACAACAGACCTCAGATCGCTGAAGCTCACGGTGGAGATGACGAAGGACCGTGACAAGTGGAGAGATGCTGTGCTGAATAAGAGCTGTCCCACCATTGCAAGCAGGTAAAAGCAGACGTAAAATGATGATGATATATGTATATATACATATATTCTATTTTTCTATTCTAAGGCGGGTAAAATTCCCGAGATCCATGGACGAGTTCTCTCCAGCGGTCTCTGTCCCTCATTATCGCTGCCATGTCCTGCGTCTCCAACAGACCAGTCTCTGTCCTTAGGGCATCAACATACGTTAACCTTGGTCTTCCTCTTCTAGTGTGTCCATGTAGGGGCTCCCAAAGGAGCACTGAGTGCAATATCAACTCTGGATGTCGGTGAGTATACACTGAGGATGAAAAACTCAGAGCTGTATGGGAGCCTCCCAAAAGTCAGCTCAAAGTGACACAGAGGAGACTGAGGTTAGCTGGACATGTTCACCGACATCCAGAGTTGACATACATATATATATATATATGATGATTTTATATACATATATATAGATATATACACTTATATATATATATATATATATATACACATATATATATATATATATATATATATATATACATATATATATATATGTATATATACATATATATACATATATATATATATATACATATATATACATATATATATATATATATATATATATATATATATATATATATATATATATATATATATACATATATATATATGTATATATACATATATATACATATATATATCATCATCATCATCATCAGGTTTAGCGTCCGTGTTCCACGCTTGCATGGGTTTGGACGGGGGTTTTCCCACTTGTGGCAAGAGTGGTTGTCTTGCTCGCATAGGACTGTCTGGCGGGTTTTCTACAGTTTGATGCCCTTCCTAACACCAACCACATTTACAGTGTGGGGCTGGGAGGTTTTTACCGTGTTGCCTACACGGCCACATTACAGCGTGGACTGTCTGGCGGGTTTTCTACAGCTGGATGCCCTTCCTAACACCAACCACATTTACAGTGTGGGGCTGGGAGGTTTTTACCGTGTTGCCTACACGGCCACATTTACAGCGTGGACTGTGTGTTTTTTGTCGTGACACCTACACGATCTCATTTGTTTCGGCCTGGATGTTGTGGGACCAACATAACTTTACATTGAAAGGGGCGGTGTGGGTGGGGTGGAGGTGGTGGGACGGGGGTGTGTTTTGATAGAGATGCCTACTGACTGTAGTAGGTTTTTACTTTGTATTTAGGTAAGGCGGGTCTTCTCTATTACTGAGTACCGCCAAAGGTCTCGGTCCAGTGACATTGTCTTGGAGAGGTGTAAGCGTGTGAGGTCGGAATTTATCAGCTCGTCCCATGTTTTTCTGGGTCTGCTTACTCTGTAGCTACCGTCTATCTTTATTGCCCTGCACTTTGTTATACAGCTGTCGTCTTTCATGCGCAATACGTGACCGTACCAACGTAGCCTTCTCTCGAGTAAACAACATCTGATCCCTCTTATTTCTAATTTTTTCCTTAGTTCGTTTATGCTTTGCCGTTCACGTATATTACTATTGCACATCCAGCGGAGCATGCAAGCTTCGTTCCTCTCTAGTCTGCGTATATCCTCTGCACACAATGCCCAGGTCTCACTGCCATGCA
>OZ024743.1:164034718-164179718 GCA_964016885.1 Eledone cirrhosa
TCTCTTTATTCCTTTGTTATTTTTCACCCCTTATATACGCCACCGCCCTCTGTACTATCTCCTTCACTATTTACATCCTCCTGTACTAATTTTCATCATCTTTTCTTCTTTCACACCCACTTCAAGCTCTCCTCCACCTCCTGTACTATTCTTTTTCACTCTCATCCACCTCCTCTATTAATGCTCTCTTACCATTTCTCTCCCTCTTTCACGTTATAGCCAATCTGATCTTTTATTTCCTTCACACTTTACCTTGTTCACCCCTATTTCTCATTTTGCTGTATTCTCCACCCTCCTCTTATTGTCTCTTTATCTCCGTCTTTTTTTTATATTTTTCTTATGTCTTTTCTTTTTCTCCTATGATCACTCCTATATCATCTCTCTGTTCTCTGCCACAGTCAGCTCTTAAACTCTTGCATATCTATGTTTTATTTAGTTTCCTTTGTTTATATTTGGTTATGTAACAATCATTTATTTGCCACATACAAACATTTTTCTTTGTCGAATAAACAATAATAATAATAATAATAATAATAATAAAATAAAGAAATATTATTTTTGTGAAACAGTTAACATTTTCAGAAAACTAAATGTTTATTACAGCAAAATGTTTTGTGATATTTAGTTGTGGTCCTTTTCCTTCTGAGTAAAGATCAATTTTGTTTTTAACTTTTCGTTGTTGATAAAATAAAGTACGAGTAGTGTACTGAGGGATGATATAATCAACTTTCGCCTACCCCTAAATTGTTGACCTTGTGCCTAATTTAGAAGCCAATATATTCTTCAAATTATAAAAAAATTAATAATGAACATGAGATGGTATTTGGCTTAAATTAGATTAAGTTTTTTACGCCAACATAAAGAGGGGTGTATATATAGGACAGTATTATCCTAGATATACAAAAAAAGGTTATGGACAAAATTCCCACTAGGGGTCTTTTTTACGTGGACCCACCGAAAAGAACTTTAGAGGAAAAAGTGAAAGGAAAACTTCGATAAATGACTGATTTAATGGGGTTTTTTTTTTTTTTCGTTTCAATATTTAAGATATTGCGTGTATCGATACCATTGTGTTATAACTATTAGCTAACTTTGCCTTTCATCCTTACGGGGTCGATAAAATAAAGTACCAGTAATACACTGGGATAATTGCTGGCCTTGTGCCAAAAGTAGAAACAATTATTAGCTAATTAACAACTTAAAATATTTAATTACTTTAACTAAATGTGGCTTCTTTCCTAACTAAAATTATGACTTTCTGCACTTTATTCCGTTCGTTCGGCTCAAAAATATATGATGTTCATGATGCGAACACCGTTGATCATAGCTTGATCGTGACTGACTAAATAACCATGACAAATGTCTTCTATCAGGGCTGACCTATGGCTATACCACCACCACAACAAGGCTTTTAAATACATTTCCAGATAACTAATGGTCATACACATACTCGTTTATCAATTCAAAATATTAGTTATTGAAGCACTAGGCCAGTGCGTGTAGGGTATAGGCGATTTCCTAATGGAAACTAAAATCTACTTAGGATTTAAACTGAAAACATAAAAATATATAGTAAATACTGTGAGGCATTTTAATTTTGCTTTGGACAACTGTTTCTGCTAACCATCTAAACTATAATAAAGTAAGAAGCGCGGGACTGCGTACGGTTTATAATGTTTTATCCCCTTAGTAAAATAAGTTGGATTACTTTGATTAATAATGAATGAATATTACATAATTTATTTGCTAAATTTCGTGGCTGTTCATTAAATATATTTTATTACTTATTTAAAGATTCACTTCTTTAAAATTTTCAAATGTCAACACTTCCGGTTAGTGATTGTTTAAATAAACATACATATATTTCTGTCACTAATTTTCTCCTAATGCAGTTTATATATAATATCGTCTTTTTTTAATGTATCATGGATTACGTTACTGATTACATAAGACAGTGTAACGCAGTCTTTGTACAATTTCTGTGTATATTGTCAATTACGATTTTATTTGATCATATCTACATGCATATATACTTGCGTATAATATCAATATACACACTACACATCTAGCAGATATATAATATCATATTTTTTTTAATGTATCATGGACTACGTTACTGATTACATAAGAGACTTATAACACAGACTTCATTCAATTTTTGTGTATATTGTCAATTACGATTTTATTTGATGTATCATATCTACATGTATATATAATTGCGTATAATATCAATATACACACTACACATGCTAGCAGAAAAACATCCAAGGGTGGTTTTTCTGCTAGTATTTCTAATGAAAGACTCTGCTTTTGATTTTCAAGTAATTTTTTAAATAATCTAGATTCAGGAGAGTTTAGTAATGTAGCAAACTTTCCCATTATTAGGCTACTATTTGGAACGTAATGAAGGTTCTTTATAAATTATGATGGGAGGCTTTTAGCTCCGATACTATGGGCATTTGGTTAGAATGTCACAGGAAATAATCAATGGACAGATTTTATGAGCAAAACTAATCGGCAGGAGACCCATATTCAAACAAACGAGTAAAATCTTTTCAGAGTGAAAAGTTTTCGTTTTTAAATGATTAAGTGCACTAACTTTAAAATGTTGCTTTAAAAAAAAAAGAGCACAAATAACTTTTATGCATTCGAATGATTGGCAGATATGTTCTTTTTGATTGAATTATGCCTTGTTTCAAGAATTACAAACATCTCCATAACTTAAAGATTCAAAGATTTATTTCCAAGCATGAACATTCTAAAAGTTTGTGAGTATAGTAAGTTGCTGGACCTATAAGAAATATGAAAAATCTGTAATTAGGAATTAAATAATTTATCGGAAATGTTGAAATTTTTCCATTGAACAATTTGTTGGTGGTTTGCGGCCTTGAAATAAAGTGAATGCTTGGCTATTCCAGCACCTTGGCCTCGCTATTACCTGTGGTCATTTTGTTTCTTTGCTCGCTTCAAAGACTTGGAGTTTCATAACAAAGAACCCACATAGTAAAAAATAATAAATGTTGATGCTTATATAGTTTTAGTTTATTGTTTATCGGATAAATTACATTTCATAATGTTAGCTTTTAAAAACTAAAAATAGATGTTCAGGTTTTTTTTAAAAATGGAATAGCTATCTCCGTTAATAGAAAATGACCCTTTGCTTTCATAAAGTTATGATTAGGGTCAGTTTTGTATCATAGAACTAAAAGCGATTTCAAACTGGTTGGTATCAAAATTGTTATTCAATGAGTGTGAGATAAGCTCAAAACAAGGTAAATCTACGACGTGTGTTATTTTATTTCTCTTAATGAAGCACAAATTTATAACATCTCATCTCCTCTATTCTTGAGAAACACAAATTTATAACATCCCATCTCCTCTATTCACCCGCTGAATCTAGAACAATGTACAAAACTATGAAATCAGTTTCGGAGTTGTACTTGTCTGAAAAGTGACTTTGATTTGAAACCTTGAGTTGAAACTATAACAATTACATTGCAGAAAAGTAATTTTAGTCATTCAAAAACTCACAAAATCTTAACTTCATTTTAGATATATCATTTGTTTTTTTTTTTTGTTTTTTCTCTAAATGTTTGTTGCAAAGAAGGCGACATAATTTTTGGATATCAAGAAATAAGAAATCAATGTTTTCAACAATTTTCGCTACTACCCTTGTGAAGGGCATCATCAATAAATTTGTTGAAAGGTGGGTGAGAGTTGCGAGCCTGACGCTAATGAAAGGCTTATTCTCAGTGTGCGCTTGTAAGACCAGAGATTGACAGTTGGAAGAGGACACTTAGCCTTGATAGTCAAGTTGATCTGGAATCGTATGGTTCCTGATCGGCACAAGGTGTTTCTCCATCCACTTTTTGTAAGCTGACCCTATAATGTCCCCTAACTTACTACTACTACTACTTTACTATTTCGGTCATTAGACGCGTGGCATATTGAAGCACCATCTTGATTCAGTCTATCATATCAACCTCCAAACTTAGTTTTTCAAGTCTGGTACTTATTTTATCGATCTTTTTTTCTTTTCTTTTTTTTAACTGCTAAATTATATATTTATATATATATGACGATGATATTTATATATACACACACACACACACCTTACTGTTGCTTGATGGAACTAGGGTCATCCTAGGCCAGCGATCCATGAGGCATCATCGTGCGTAGAGCTAACCGGGTCCACCAGCGCCCTCCATCGCTGGCGATTCCGTGCCACCCCTTCTATCCTCTAAGGTGATGTCAAGCTTCTGACAATTTTCCTCAATCACATCTAGCCTATAGCTGCTGCGTCGAACAAGAGGCGCTGATAGGATAATCTGGTGGGAAGCAGAGGAAATGTCTGTACCAGCACATGAGGTGGGAAGCTACGGACTAATGTGTGCATGCTCACTACTCTTTGTTGGAAATGTCGTGGTACTATTTGATGTTCCCAATGGTCCTCAGAGCCCTGCTAATGAAGGCATTGATCCTCTTTGCCGGGATCATAGAGGAGAATGGAGAAGACCAATGCATTGTAGATATAGAGCTTTGTCTCCTGGAAGATAGAACAGTGCTGCCAAAGGGGTTTCCATATGGATATATATATATAATCATTGAAAAAAAAAAATTTAATTAAATTTACAACACACTTATGTGGGTTTAGCTGGCCTCATCTCAAGTTTCATCTCAGAGGTTTCTCAGCTGTTCTCTGATTATAAAAAGCAACATGAAATAAATTATTGTTCTCAAGAACACAACATAATGGCCAGTCTATGAATCAATCCCACAACCATATGATTGTAAGTTCAACCCTAACCACAAAATTGATATATTGATTTGATTTTTGTTTTTCTCATGGTCTTCTTTAACAGTGATATCTGGTTGAACAAATCACAAGAGAGAGAGAGAGAGAGAGTGTGTGTGTTGAAGGTGTGTAGTCTAGAGGTTCAGGGTGGAGCATTGTGTTTTTGAGCAGGACACTTCATTTAACCCTTTAGCATTCGCATTAATTTTCAAATGTCATGCTTATCTGTTCGCATTATTTTGAGTTAATCAAGGGCGGTGGATTGGCAGTATCGGTAGAGGGTCTGACGCCATGCTTTCCAGCATAGTTACGTCCCTTTACGATCTGAATTCAAATCCCGCCGAGGTTGACTTTGCCTTTCATCCTTACGGGGTCGATAAAATAAAGTACCACTAATGCACTGGGTAATTGCTGGCCTTGTGCCTAAAGTAGAAACAATTATTTTGAGTTAATCATACTCAAGAGGGTTATCAATTTTATTTGTTTGTAATTTTCTTAATTTTCTATTTGCTGGCTTGAAATTTTGTCAGTAGATGTTTAAATATCAATAATTTACAATAATATAATTTTACCTGATTTTTTTGGTCAAATTTGACTTTTATGGGCAGGTGAAATTAATTAATAGGGGCATTTGAAGTATCAACCAGGTGCAAATACTGGTTTAATTTTAAATACGTTGTTTTCGGCATAATACTTGATATATAAGAATCACTAAACCTTATATCAGTGTTCCAGTAATTCCAGTCTTGGAAATTGTTTTATACCGAACATAATATTTACGGTAAAAAATGCTTGCATTTCCGCAGCATCTGTCAGTCGCCAAACAGATTGGGTTTTCCTCGATTTGAAATCTGTTGTTGGGCATATCGATTAATCTCTTCTTCCACAACTTCGAAGAAAGTTTGTGGTAAAAACAAAAAGAAATAATCCAGTGCTTTAGGATCGGGAGCTAATGTGTGTTGTGGACCAATAATTTGAATAAAATCAGGAACATATATTAGTGTGGTATTTTTCAACCACGTTGCTGTAATATTTTCAATGGTGTCCTGGAGACCTCCTTCGTTTTCACTTTCAAAACAATCATTGTCGGACGAAATTTCAGAAGTATAAACATCAGATTCATTTGCAGATAAATCACTAATATTATCATTTATTTCTTGTTTATTCTGAATGTCGTCGTGTGTAAAACCTTTAAAGTCGGTATCGCTACTTTCATAAACCATGTAGATACAAAAAAAAAATTTGTTGCACTTTCAAAGTTAAAAAAAACACTTGTTGTTTTAAGTTGTTTCACTATATTGAGTGTTAATTTTCGCGGTAAGAGCCTAATCTCGCAGAGATTTTGATAATGGTTTGTTTATTTTTAGAACGATTTTTTAGTGTGGGTGTTTTCGGGCGATTTTGGGCGGTTTGAACAAATGAAGGGGGAATTATGTGAGGGCGATTTCAGGCGGTTTGAACACTAAAGAGTTAACTCTAGTTTTCATGTTAGTATTAGGGGCCGTATCATTAAAACACTTGCAGAACCTCCTACGAGATGTAACTTCATAGAAGGCCAGCTAAACTTATATAGCTGTGAGCTCTAAATTTTCCATACTTGCTCGTCTCCAAAAGTGAAGTGGACATAAAATGAATGATGATAATGATGATGACATTGAAAGCACTTTTAAAAAGTGCTTCAATAACACATTCTTTTCTTTCCATCAAAAAGAATTAAAGGCACCTTGAAAAATATATTAATCTTCAACATCATCTACTACATGAAACCACATTAGTAAGACATTCTTGAAAATATAAAACAACATTATGACTACATCACATTAAATATTAAATTTATTTTAGTTTACTGCAAATATTCACAAATATCTACCTGCCAATAAAGATACTGAGTTAATACCCATCTTTAAATATTTTTCTGTTAAATCATTACAGAAAGGTAAGAGTTAACAAATGCTGCCTGGGAATGCTCTCACAACATTTACAGACTTACGTATTGCTTTTTCTGGATCATCATCATCATTATTAACCCTTTAGCATTCATATTACTCTATATTTACTATTGTATTTTCACAGAAAAGACTTTATCTCACATATCGAATCTATGAGATTTTGATATTATATATTTTGAGAACAATACCTTAATGTTGGTTTGAGCAGTTGGTTACGACTGGTTTGAACAGAAGGAAGTGAGAGAATTCTGGCTGGATATGGTCAGTTTAAATGTTAAAGGCTTAAGTCTGCACCAGCAAATCTCTTTTCTTTGTTAAAACATGTCATTGTTGTTTCAAGAATGGTATAATATAGCATTGGAAGAAAGCAGGAATGCTAAAGTTCTATGTTAAAACTAGAATATTGCCTCTTTCCATGTTTTTTATCAGCACTATTTTTGTTGCATTTTCGCTTTACAACAGTGATTCTCAGAGACTCGCGTCACATTTCTCTCCTTGCAACAGGGCTGTAGTTCGCAAAAACCCAGGTCATGTTCTTCCCCTTGCAATCCCACGTTTCCTAATTCCTCCCTATTTTAAATTGTCACCTAATAATTTTTAAGGCAAACTACTTTAAGTTCTTTGTAAACTGTTAATTCGTGATCACTTTATATATATATATATATATACACACACAATATACACTACAGTTTGGTATATTAGTATTTCATTTGATATATACTCTATAGTTTGGTATATTAGTATTTCATTTGATATATACTCTATAGTTTGGTATATTAGTATTTCATTTGATATATACTCTACAGTTTGGTATATTAGTATTTCATTTGATATATACTCTACAGTTTGGTATATTAGTATTTCATTTGATATATACTCTACAGTTTGGTATATTAGTATTTCATTTGATATATACACTACAGTTTGGTATATTAGTATTTCATTTGATATATACTCTATAGTTTGGTATATTAGTATTTCATTTGATATATACTCTACAGTTTGGTATATTAGTATTTCATTTGATATATACACTACAGTTTCGTATATTAGTATTTCATTTGATATATACTCTATAGTTTGGTATATTAGTATCTCATTTGATATATACTCTATAGTTGGGTATATTAGTATTTCATTTGATATATACACTATAGTTTGGTATATTAGTATTTCATTTGATATATACTCTACAGTTTGGTATATTAGTATTTCATTTGATATATACACTATAGTTTGGTATATTAGTATTTCATTTGATATATACTCTATAGTTTGGTATATTAGTATTTCATTTGATATATACTCTATAGTTTGGTATATTAGTATTTCATTTGATATATACTCTACAGTTTGGTATATTAGTATTTCATTTGATATATACTCTATAGTTTGGTATATTAGTATTTCATTTGATATATACACTATAGTTGGGTATATTAGTATTTCATTTGATATATACTCTACAGTTTGGTATATTAGTATTTCATTTGATATATACACTATAGTTTGGTATATTAGTATTTCATTTGATATATACTCTATAGTTTGGTATATTAGTATTTCATTTGATATATACTCTATAGTTGGGTATATTAGTATTTCATTTGATATATACACTATAGTTGGGTATATTAGTATTTCATTTGATATATACTCTATAGTTTGGTATATTAGTATTTCATTTGATATATACTCTACAGTTTGGTATATTAGTATTTCATTTGATATATACTCTATAGTTTGGTATATTAGTATTTCATTTGATATATACACTATAGTTGGGTATATTAGTATTTCATTTGATATATACTCTACAGTTTGGTATATACTCTACAGTTTGGTATATTAGTATTTCATTTGATATATACTCTATAGTTTGGTATATTAGTATTTCATTTGATATATACACTATAGTTGGGTATATTAGTATTTCATTTGATATATACTCTACAGTTTGGTATATTAGTATTTCATCTGATATATACTCTACAGTTTGGTATATTAGTATTTCATTTGATATATACTCTATAGTTTGGTATATTAGTATTTCATTTGATATATACTCTATAGTTTGGTATATTAGTATTTCATTTGATATATACTCTACAGTTTGGTATATTAGTATTTCATTTGATATATACTCTACAGTTTGGTATATTAGTATTTCATTTGATATATACTCTACAGTTTGGTATATTAGTATTTCATTTGATATATACTCTACAGTTTGGTATATTAGTATTTCATTTGATATATACTCTACAGTTTGGTATATTAGTATTTCATTTGATATATACTCTACAGTTTGGTATGTTAGTATTTCATTTGATATATACTCTATAGTTGGGTATATTAGTATTTCATTTGATATATACACTATAGTTTGGTATATTAGTATTTCATTTGATATATACTCTATAGTTTGGTATATTAGTATTTCATTTGATATATACACTATAGTTTGGTATATTAGTATTTCATTTGATATATACTCTACAGTTTGGTATATTAGTATTTCATTTGATATATACTCTACAGTTTGGTATATTAGTATTTCATTTGATATATACACTACAGTTTGGTATATTAGTATTTCATTTGATATATACTCTATAGTTTGGTATATTAGTATTTCATTTGATATATACTCTACAGTTTGGTATATTAGTATTTCATTTGATATATACTCTATAGTTGGGTATATTAGTATTTCATTTGATATATACACTATAGTTGGGTATATTAGTATTTCATTTGATATATACTCTATAGTTGGGTATATTAGTATTTCATTTGATATATACACTATAGTTTGGTATATTAGTATTTCATTTGATATATACTCTATAGTTGGGTATATTAGTTTTTCATTTGATATATACTCTATAGTTGGGTATATTAGTATTTCATTTGATATATACTCTATAGTTTGGTATATTAGTATTTCATTTGATATATACCACTATAGTTTGGTATATTAGTATTTCATTTGATATATACTCTATAGTTTGGTATATTAGTATTTCATTTGATATATACTCTATAGTTTGGTATATTAGTATTTCATTTGATATATACTCTATAGTTTGATATATACTCTATAGTTTGGTATATTAGTATTTCATTTGATATATACACTATAGTTGGGTATATTAGTATTTCATTTGATATATACACTATAGTTGGGTATATTAGTATTTCATTTGATATATACTCTATAGTTTGGTATATTAGTATTTCATTTGATATATACACTATAGTTGGGTATATTAGTATTTCATTTGATATATACTCTATAGTTTGGTATATTAGTATTTCATTTGATATATACACTATAGTTGGGTATATTAGTATTTCATTTGATATATACACTATAGTTGGGTATATTAGTATTTCATTTGATATATACACTATAGTTGGGTATATTAGTATTTCATTTGATATATACTCTATAGTTTGGTATATTAGTATTTCATTTGATATATACACTATAGTTGGGTATATTAGTATTTCATTTGATATATACTTTATAGTTTGGTATATTAGTATTTCATTTGATATATACACTATAGTTGGGTATATTAGTATTTCATTTGATATATACTCTATAGTTTGGTATATTAGTATTTCATTTGATATATACACTATAGTTTGGTATATTAGTATTTCATTTGATATATACTCTACAGTTTGGTATATTAGTATTTCATTTGATATATACTCTATAGTTTGGTATATTAGTATTTCATTTGATATATACTCTATAGTTTGGTATATTAGTATTTCATTTGATATATACTCTATAGTTGGGTATATTAGTATTTCATTTGATATATACTCTACAGTTTGGTATGTTAGTATTTCATTTGATATATACTCTATAGTTTGGTATATTAGTATTTCATTTGATATATACTCTATAGTTTGGTATATTAGTATTTCATTTGATATATACTCTATAGTTTGGTATATTAGTATTTCATTTGATATATACTCTACAGTTTGGTATATTAGTATTTCATTTGATATATACTCTACAGTTTGGTATGTTAGTATTTCATTTGATATATACTCTATAGTTGGGTATATTAGTATTTCATTTGATATATACACTATAGTTTGGTATATTAGTATTTCATTTGATATATACTCTATAGTTTGGTATATTAGTATTTCATTTGATATATACACTATAGTTTGGTATATTAGTATTTCATTTGATATATACTCTACAGTTTGGTATATTAGTATTTCATTTGATATATACTCTACAGTTTGGTATATTAGTATTTCATTTGATATATACACTACAGTTTGGTATATTAGTATTTCATTTGATATATACTCTATAGTTTGGTATATTAGTATTTCATTTGATATATACTCTACAGTTTGGTATATTAGTATTTCATTTGATATATACTCTATAGTTGGGTATATTAGTATTTCATTTGATATATACACTATAGTTGGGTATATTAGTATTTCATTTGATATATACTCTATAGTTGGGTATATTAGTATTTCATTTGATATATACACTATAGTTTGGTATATTAGTATTTCATTTGATATATACTCTATAGTTGGGTATATTAGTTTTTCATTTGATATATACTCTATAGTTGGGTATATTAGTATTTCATTTGATATATACTCTATAGTTTGGTATATTAGTATTTCATTTGATATATACCACTATAGTTTGGTATATTAGTATTTCATTTGATATATACTCTATAGTTTGGTATATTAGTATTTCATTTGATATATACTCTATAGTTTGGTATATTAGTATTTCATTTGATATATACTCTATAGTTTGATATATACTCTATAGTTTGGTATATTAGTATTTCATTTGATATATACACTATAGTTGGGTATATTAGTATTTCATTTGATATATACACTATAGTTGGGTATATTAGTATTTCATTTGATATATACTCTATAGTTTGGTATATTAGTATTTCATTTGATATATACACTATAGTTGGGTATATTAGTATTTCATTTGATATATACTCTATAGTTTGGTATATTAGTATTTCATTTGATATATACACTATAGTTGGGTATATTAGTATTTCATTTGATATATACACTATAGTTGGGTATATTAGTATTTCATTTGATATATACACTATAGTTGGGTATATTAGTATTTCATTTGATATATACTCTATAGTTTGGTATATTAGTATTTCATTTGATATATACACTATAGTTGGGTATATTAGTATTTCATTTGATATATACTCTATAGTTTGGTATATTAGTATTTCATTTGATATATACACTATAGTTGGGTATATTAGTATTTCATTTGATATATACTCTATAGTTTGGTATATTAGTATTTCATTTGATATATACACTATAGTTTGGTATATTAGTATTTCATTTGATATATACTCTACAGTTTGGTATATTAGTATTTCATTTGATATATACTCTATAGTTTGGTATATTAGTATTTCATTTGATATATACTCTATAGTTTGGTATATTAGTATTTCATTTGATATATACTCTATAGTTGGGTATATTAGTATTTCATTTGATATATACTCTACAGTTTGGTATGTTAGTATTTCATTTGATATATACTCTATAGTTTGGTATATTAGTATTTCATTTGATATATACTCTATAGTTTGGTATATTAGTATTTCATTTGATATATACTCTATAGTTTGGTATATTAGTATTTCATTTGATATATACTCTATAGTTGGGTATATTAGTATTTCATTTGATATATACACTATAGTTGGGTATATTAGTATTTCATTTGATATATACACTATAGTTGGGTATATTAGTATTTCATTTGATATATACACTATAGTTGGGTATATTAGTATTTCATTTGATATATACACTATAGTTGGGTATATTAGTATTTCATTTGATATATACTCTACAGTTTGGTATATTAGTATTTCATTTGATATATACACTATAGTTGGGTATATTAGTATTTCATTTGATATATACACTATAGTTTGGTATATTAGTATTTTATTTGATATATACACTATAGTTGGGTATATTAGTATTTCATTTAATATATACTCTATAGTTTGGTATATTAGTATTTCATTTGATATATACTCTACAGTTTGGTATATTAGTATTTCATTTGATATATACACTATAGTTGGGTATATTAGTATTTCATTAGCCGCAATGACAGGACGGAGACATCGTTATGCTAGCAGTGGACTTCAATGGTCATGCTGGACAGTTCAAGGATGGTTACACTGGGGTACATGGTGGGCACTGTTACGGCTCAAGAAATGAAGAAGGGGTTAGACTTCTTGAATTTTATGATGCAAGTGCACTAACCATTTGCAACACTAACTTCCAGAAACCTGCCAACCACCTAATAACCTACAAATTAGGCAACCACATAAGCCAGATTGACTTCTTGCTATTTAGGCAACGTGACAGACAGATGGCGTCAAATACCAAGGCATACCCCGGGGAAGAATGTACCCCACAGCATAGGTTAGTTGTTAGTGATATCGCAGTAAGCAAGAGATGGAATGAGACATACAGGAAGGTGTGGAGAAGAAAGGTCTGGAAGTTAAAAGACCTTTCACTAAAATACAAAATTAGGAAAGCCCTTCAAGATGTGTATGACGAAAAAGAAGACGATTTAGAGTTGTATGACATAGATGATAATTGGAATTTCTTACATGACAATTTACTGCAGGCTACTGAAGAAACTTGTGGCTAGAGCAGAGCTCCAACCAGACAGAGAATGACCTGGTGGTGGAACAGCACGGTAGATTAGAGACAAAACACTAGCATGTAATGCTTGGGAAAATGGTGGGAGTAGAGAATATACAGTAGGGATATACAGTCGCTAAGAGAGAAGCTAGATGTCAGGTGTTCTGAGCACGCATGGAGTCTGAGAGTAGGAGGTTTGCCAATGTTCTGCGATGGTAAGATCAGAGACGTGCGGTGTCCCGCATTGCAAGGCAGTGTGTCAGTGCAAATCAGGATGCTGTTGGAGATAAATGTGTCCAGAATGATCAGAAAAAGGTCTGGAAATGTCATTATGAGAGACTGATGAACCGACAGAGGGGCCAGCTATTGAGATTGACGAATATAGGGTCCAAGAGGCGATTAAGGAAATGAAAAATGCTAAGGCCGCTGGACCGTCGGGGATAGTTGCTGAGATGCTGAAGGCGTCAGGGGACGTAGGTACTAAACTGGTTGCACGCATAATCAATCAGGCTATATATGGCAGTGTCATACCCAAAGACTGGTGCAGCAGTATTCTCATAAATTGCTACAAAGGTAAAGGGGATGCTCTGGATAGGAGCAATTATAGGGGCATAAAACTGATTAATCAGGTCATGAAAGTGGCAGAAAGGATATTAGTGCAACTAATTAGAGAAAGGTCAAACTAGATGAGATACAGTTTGGTTTTGTGCCTGCGAAAAGTACAACAGATGCCCTCTTCTTAATGAGACAATTACAAGAGAGGTTCTTAGAGAAGAATAAGCCACTATACTTAGCTTTTGTTGACCTAGAGAAGGCCTTTGATCTGTCATCTGGTGGTCCCTAAGGAAGCTGGGTGTTGAGGAATGGCTTGTGAGGAGAGTGCAAGCTTTGTACAGAGGTGAGGGTAGGAATGGAGTTTAGTGAGGAATTACAGATACAAGTAGGAGTACATCAGGGTTCGGTCCTCAGCCTGCTCGTCATTATAGTCCTCCAAGCCATAACAGAGGAGTTTAAGACCGGCTGTCTATGGGAACTTCTCTATGCTGATGATCTGGTTCTTATAGCAGAATCAGTAGAGAAGCTAGAGAATAAATTCTGGCTATGGAAACAACAGTTGGAATCAAGAGGACTGAGAGTGAACCTAGCTAAGACAAAAGTGTTGATGAGTAGAAAAGAGGACACAACTCTGATTCCGTCAGGGAAATGGTCATGTTTGATATGCAGAAAAGGAACTGGCATAAATTCTATAAAATGTACACAATGCAGATCTTGGGTACACAAGAGATATAGTGGGATAGCAGGCAAACTAACAGGTAGGCAGAAATACGTATGCAGTAGATGTACAGGCAAATTTGACAGTAGAAGTCGCATTGATAGACACATTTTTCAAATGCAGGTGGGTGCTATAGAAGTTGTTGATAGCTTCCGGTACCTAGGTGATCAGATTAGCATGCGAGAGGGGTGTTCCGAGGCCATAGTGTCTAGAATAAGGACGGGTTGGAAGAAGTTTAGGGAGCTGCTTCCTCTGCTGATGAAGAAGGGTTTCTCCCTGCGTACGAAAGGCCGGTTATATGATTCCTGTGTGAGGTGCGCGATGCTGCATGGTAGTGAGACATGGGCAGCAACTGCAGAGGATATGCAACGGCTGGAGAGAAATGAGGCAAGCATGCTCTGTTGGATGTTCAATGTCAACGTGCGTGAATGGCCGAGCATGGATGTGTTGAGAGAGAAACTGTGTCTGAGAGGGATAAATTGTGCGAGAGAGGACACTGCAATGGTATGGACATGTGATGTGCATGGAGGATGACTGATGGGTGAAGAAGTGCCAAGAAATGCCAGTTGAAGGAAGACGTAGTAGAGGAAGACCACGAAAAACATGGGTGGAGGTGGTGAGAGCAGACCTCAGATCGCTGAAGCTCACGGTGGAGATGACGAAGGACCGTAACCCTTGCAAGCAGGGAAAAGCAGACATAAAATGATGATGATGATATTTATACAATATAAACTATTCTTTCTCTGACTGTATTCCTCCTTTGAGAACCAAGTACCTCCCATTTGAGAAACACTATATTAGTTGGGGTTTTTTTCCAAAAAAGAATCCACTTCACTTTTGTGAAGTAGTACAAATTCTGTCAATTGTAAATAATACTCTTTAAAAAAATGTTTACCTCTCTAATTTTCCTCTTCCTTTCTCTCCTTTTATCAGGAGTTGTGACTGGCAGATAGCATCAGCAATAGAAAGACCTAGGGAAATAGTTTCCTCAATCTAATTTCATGATCAGCTCTTTTCCTTTCTTTGATGGAAAGAGCCTACCTAATTTAGTGTTTCAATTGTTATTGTCCTTTAGATTCATTATAATTTGTGGACACAGCATGGCCAGATGGTTAAGAAGTTTGCTTCACAACCATTATGTCCTGGTTTGATCCCTCTGCATACCATCTTGGGCAAGTGTTGTTTATCATAACTGCAGGTCAACACATGCCTTGTGAGTAAAACTGGGCAAATGGAAATTGCTTGGAAGCCCATGGATTGTACCTTTCATTCAAAGGGCCAACCTTGACTCACACTGTGTAATGTTGTGTCTCTCTGAAAATTACATGTCTATGAAATATTTAGAATCTTTGCATGCTAATTTAGTGAATATGTTGTTCAACAACTGTAACACACATTGTTAAAACCGATGGAGATCTATTCCGTTTTTAATTTAGATCCAAGGTGCATCCATTGTTATAAGAAGTGCTCCATAAATTACTCTCACTGACAGTATTGTCACTTCTGTTTAGTGCGACTAGAAACATTTTCATTAAACCAAATATTATTTACTTACGTGTACATGTGTATGAAGAAGCAACCTAATCTTTTTGATACTAATCTACCCTGAAATTCCCCTGGTTATATGATGAAAATCCATTTCTTTTAAAGTGTTTATGTATCAACTTAAATCCTCCTTTATATGAAAACCTGTTATGTTCCAAGCACCAATTTAATAATATGAAAATCATATTATTAAATTCTAAATTATTTTCAATATTAATTGCAAACCCTAGGCAGTATCTTTTATTAGAAATATGGTAACAAAGTGGTTAAACTTAACATTATTATTTACATGTGTAAGCAATTTAACACTGTTTTTGTTTAGTGTTTTGACGAGTTTGTTTGCATAAATGAAAATTGAGTTTATCAGTATTTGGACTTATTTCATTATATTGAGAGTAGAATGACTGCATTTCTTGTTTTATGTAATCTAGTTTACAGCCTCTCATTTCTAAGTTCAAATTTCATCAGGACCTGTGCTGTTTTACTTTTCAAAGTTACAAAAGATCACTGTATGAAAATGAAAAATGATGGTGTTAGGGCCATGTTTAACTCATGAAACCGCATTAGCAAAGCATTCTTAAAAAGTACAAAACAGCTCTATAACTGCATCAGATTAACTCTTCCGATACCAAACTGCCTCTGGTTCTACAATACAAGGCTGTTTATTCTAAAGTATGTATATTTATCTAAAATCCTATCACAATTTTATATAAGAACCTTTGTTAAGCTGTTCCAAACACCAACTTAATAGTGAAAAAGTTATATTATTAAATCCCTGAAAATTTGATTATTTTCAGAATTATTTGAAAATCATAGATATTGTCTTCATTAGAAATATGGTAAGGAAAGGTTTAGTCTAGTACAACAAATTTTCACAGCCATCTGTCCACTAGTGAAAATGCTATAAACATTTGAATTAACAAATGCATTTTTAGATATTTTCTTCTAAATCATTGAGAGTTAAATGCCAATGGCTATTTTGAGCTTGCAGTTGTTTAGTCCCAGATCAACTCTGCCTTAGCAGACATTGGATCAAAGGCATTCAATCTTTATATTGGTTCCAATACTACCACTTTACAAAGTGTACTGAATGCAATTGTATCATGGCACCTGCACTACTGCTTTACAGAGTGTACTGCATGGAATTTATACTGGTTCCAGTACTGCCACTTTACAGAGTGTACTGAGTTCATTTTATCATGACACCAATGCTATCATTTTATAGGGTTTACAAAAATAATAATTAAAGAAAAATTTCTTCTCCTTTTCACCTATGAACTCTAACTGGAACTAAATAATGCCCGAAGTTGAATTAACAGATGGTAAAAATATCTCCAAAGCACCAGTTTTTGTTAGGAAAACAGTACTGTATATTTTTTATGTTTGGGTGGGTGGATTGGTTTTTGCTGAAGTAATTTGTTTTTACAGATGGATGCCTTCTCAGCTGTTAACTGCTCAACTGTGAAGAGGGTGGGGGTGAAACTGTCTTATCTCTGAAGTAAGCTTTGTTTGGTGCTTTGTTGAAGAGCACAGTAAACTCATCATCATACATCTGTTATCTATGCTGGGGCAACATGGGTTCTTGAGCAAAACACTTAATTTCACATTGCTTTTCATTATAGGGCTGAGTCTCTTACCATTAAAACACTTGAGAAACCTGAGATGTAACTTTGTAAGAATCCAGCAACGGTGTGTTCTGTAACAACACACACGCACGCACGCGATAGGATTAGGGCCAATAATTAAAACACATGAGAAACCAATGAGATGCAGTCAGCTAAACTGGCATATGTGTGAGCTGTGAATTTCTTGTCTTTCTGGCATGGGTTGGACAGGTCATCATGGTCTATGCTTAAACGATCAAAGTACCACATCTTGTTTATAAATAAGTTCCATATTTTGGCATTTTTATGACTGGATATGACAAGCTTCATACTCATCGTGGAATCCTTTTTGAGGTTGTGTTTTATGGCTGGAAGCTCTTCCTGATGCCAATTCTTTTAGTTGTCCCTTGTCCCTTATAGTCTACCTACTCTCACCCAGATACAATATATTATGATATAACACGGGTGAAAGAACAGAAATTTGTTTTCTGAACTTTGTTTTATTTGTGGCCCACTTTAGAAGAAATAAAAAAAATTAGCGAACTGAGTTCATAAAGTTAAAAATGAGTAGTTATATATTTTAACCTATATAAAATTTATTAAGTAATTTCCTTATTTGTGAAGGCATGTAGCTTAGTAGTTAGAGCGTTGAGCTCACAATTGTAAGGTTGTGAGTTTGAATTCCGGACTGGGCAGTGCATTGTGTTCTTGAGCAAAACACTTTATCTCATGTTGCTTCAATTCACTCAGTTGTAGAAATGAGTTGTAATGTAACTGGTGCCAAGCTGTATCAGTCATTGCCTTTCCCTTGGGACAACATCAGTGGCATGGAAAGGGGAGACTGGCATGCATGGACAACTGTTAGTCTTCCACAAACACACCTTTCCCAGGCTTGTGCCTCAGAGGGAAACTTTCTAGGTTCAAAACCACGGTCATTCATGATTGAAGGGAGCCTACGAATTTCATGCAACAATAAAATACCCCCAGTACACATTGTAAAGTGGTTGGCATTAGAAAGGGCACCCAGCCATAGAAAACCTGCCAAAAATGAAATGTATGAATAATAGGGAGTCACCTGACTTATCTAATCTCAGAATATGCCAACCACTTCGACAATTGAAAATAGGCATAAAATGGTGATGAGGAATTTTACGATTTTCATGGCATACTTAGTTACATCTTGTGACACTCCAATGTGCTACAGCATACTGTTTGATAATCTCTCCAACATCTTCATATCTACCTCTTATTTAGTGAAAAGGAACATTCATTAATAATACTTTCTATTTTTATGGAGGACAACTTCAATTTATAGAGGAGGAAGAGCGAGAGAGGAAATATCAAGTTCTGTTATTCATACCTGAGTTTAGAGCATAAGCATGTAACTGAAGATACTTTTATCTAATTATAAGCTGAAAACTAGGTCATGGACTTAGTTCACTGAAATCTTATCACCCGAATAAAGAGGCTAATCTCAATAACTACAACATTAAAATAAAGAATGAGGTGATTTTAATAGTTGTCAAGTTCATTTATCGTTAAGGTCATATGTCATAGTTAGTGTTGAACTCTTCATAAGACTTGCGACAGTAATATTAAAACCCCCAAGAAACCTCCTATGAAGTACAACCATGTTAGGTACCAGCTGAACTTGCATTGCTGTCAGATGTAATTTTCATTTTTTTTTTTTTATTCGAATTCATTTTTCATCATCACTTTTGTTGCTTTTCTTTCCACTTTCATATGTGCATGGGTTGGACAGGCTTTAATTCATGGATTCCACTCTTATGATTTTGCATCATCATCTTGTCTATGATAACCAATTTTAGATGTGATTTAATTATTTCGTCCCTGGTTTCATTCTGAGATGAAATAAGTAAATCTTGAAATAGCACAACTTTTGATATTCTCCACTCCTGCCTCACTCCACACTATCTTTTTATTTTGTCTATATTTTAGCTGGTTTCACAGCTACGTGGTTTGCAGTTCAGTCCCACTGCGTGGCACCTTGGGTTAGTATATATTATGACCTGAGCTTGACCAATGCTTTGCCAGTGAAATTTAATAGGCAGAAATTGTTTTCTGGCAGACTAAGCAGATATGTAAAGACTCCATGTATTTTGTAGTTAACATAGTTCACATATTTAACCCTTTACAATTTACATTACTTTATATATATACTATTGTATTTTCATGGTAAAGGATTTATCTCGCATAATATCAAATCTATGATATTTTGATATTTATTTTAAAAACAATACCTACTGAGTGGCCAGTTACAGCTGGATTGAACAGAAAGGGGTGAGCGAATTCTGGCTGGATATGGCCAGCTTAAATGCTAAAGGGTTAACCACACTCAACCTTTTCTTTTACCCAATCATTACACAGAACCTCTATGTACATGTTCATGTCTTCCTATGAAACCCCATTGCATTTCTTTTATATCATATTTTTCTATGTGTAAAACACATTTTTAAACTTAAAAATTTGATGTTGAAATCCTTCTGTGTCCAAATACACCAAATGGAAATATTAGATACTACAATAACCTTTTCCAAACTCTTTTCTCTAAAATAAGGATGTGTCTTATACAATGATGTACCTTATATTCCAATCAATCTGGGATACCCTCCTCATCTCCCCCCATACAATTGTCTTGCATTGCCTTGAGAATATTCCCAATAAATGTTTATTATTTAAACTTTTTAATACATGTTCCCTACACATAAACACATACATGTGCACATGTGTGCCCACTGTTTTTCTCTGATTTAATTATACTTTTTCTTTCAATCTTATTTCATTTTATTTTGCTTGCTCTCTCTCTCTCCCTTCTCTTGCTCTCACCCTCTCTTTTTTTGGCTCTGTCTCTCCTCTCTCTCACTTGCTGTCTCTTACTCCCCCTTCTACTCTGAATCCTTATACAGTGTTCTCTTAGTTTATTTCTTTCAACTATTCCCTATTTATTTTGATATTTTAGTGTTTTTAATGATCTCCATAATGGTTAAAGATCTTTTTTTTAAATAATACCTTAAACTAAAAATATATCTCCATTTCTTTATATTATATTAATTTAGAATTTTCTTATGCTTTTTTATTTTCTAGATATAAAGAAATAAAATTTGAAAACAATGCCATAATGTGTTGATTAGCTGCCTCAGCTTATAAAGTGGGAGGAGGAGGTCCATTTCTCAGACATAAAATAGAGGGGCCCCGGCATATATTCAAGTATATATATGATAGCTCCAGGTCACTCCTGACCAAGCAGACATTTAATCAAACGCATTCCAGCCATGACTATACCATCAATTTTTGGCAATGTGTATCTAGGACTTCATTGTTCAATTTGTTCTTTTTTTTTTTTTATGGCATGGTTGCTATTTCTAACATATTGAGTGACCACAGAGAGGTTCCTTTGTTAGTTAAATCTCAAAATAAGACAGCTTGGTTGATCTATCATTCTGAAAGGTTTTTGGTTTTAGTCAAAGAAAGTTGAACAGTTTGAGTAGACTGATGCAGTTGATATCCCACCTTGAACATCTTTGGATTTGTCTACATGTACTCTTGGGGCTTGAATAATCGTCCTCTCCCACCTCCACTTATTAAATTTTCAGATTTTTTCAACACCCCCAACCCCTGTTGATTCCAACCTCTCTGCTCATTAAATTATGCTAATCTATCTCCAGCAAAATTTTATTTTAAGTGATAGCTTTCCTGCGATAATTAATTTTCTTTAGACATTAAAAAACAATTTCACATGACAACAAAAGAACATCACAAGAAATCTCATGTTATAAAATGAATAGGATGGATTGGGGTCTCAATATGTAAACTAAACAATTAATTGTGGGGTTTTTTTTAATCAAGGGAGACAACTCAGAACAATTATCGATTTTCCACCCTCTTCTATTATTTGGGACCCAAGAGTAAAAACACCAAAAGCTGTCAGTTTTAGAAATGTCAATGTTGCTGTTACTATTTAATTAAAGTTTGTGTGTATGGGGTTTAGAATAGGTACACTGTATCCTTGCATGTTGTAAGGGATGTTGAAAAGAGTTTGCACTAGGAAGGGCATCAAGATGTAAAGCATTGATTTGAAAAGGACTCAGTGAGCCTTTCAAGGGAACCACAAAACCAACCCTTGTTTTAGTAATTAAAAATAGCCTTAACCCTTTTGTGACTGTATTTCTAATGAAATACTCCATTTCAATTAATTGATGAAATATTAATTATCTCATTACTAAGGTAGTAATGATTTTTATTTAAAACTATGTTGAAAGCTTTTAATTTAGATAGGAGCTCTTTAAAATGAGTGGCTTTGTTTCATAGAACTAGAGCTGGTTTTGACCAGGTTGGTATCAAAGGGTTTTAAATATTTGCTGCAGTAGACCAAGCCATTTGCGAATTACTCCTAATCATACCTTGTGAGAACTGAAACAGTGGCATTGTTCCCTGAATATGATATAACACAAGTGAAATGTTCACAGGCAACTACCTAGAAGAGAGCTCATGCTTTTCCATGCTGGAATGGATAGGACAAAAACTGTTTTTGAGACACTTATGTATGGTAGAAAGTCTTTTCTTCTCTGATGCCAACCCTTACTTGTTGAACCAGTCAACTGCAGGACATAAACACATATCACCAGCTTCTCAAGTTGTGTCAATTTGTGGGGGGACACGTAAACAGGGATCGAAGAGATTAATACATCTTGTTTATTATGTAACAATTTAACTTTTGTTGCTACAATAATTTTGCTCTCAACTACAATGATGTTATAGCTGGATTCAGACAATTATCACATCTTCAGGCATCTATGTAGGCCATCAGGTACATAACCAGCCTGTCATTAGAAATCCTCATCATCATACGTCAGTCCGCTTTTCTTTACTTGCAAGGGTGGGACGGGTCTTCTTCGGCACAGCATCTCTCCATTCGTCATGGTCCTTCGCCTTCTCCTCTGTGAGCTTCAGCAATCTAAGGTCAGCTCTCACCACCTCCGCCCATGTTTTTCGTGGGCTTCCTCTCCTGCGTCTTCCTTCCACCAGAATTTCTTGGCACTTCTTCACTCAACTGTCATTTTCCTGCATATCACATTACCATACCAACGCAGTCTTCTCTCCTGCACACTACAGTTTATTCCACTTATATAGTGTCACTCTCAACTTGTCCATGCTTGGTCATTCACACACATTGACATTGCACACCCATCAGAGCATGCTTGCTTCATTTCTCTCCAGCCGTCGCA
This sequence comes from Eledone cirrhosa, assembly GCA_964016885.1. Classification (NCBI taxonomy): domain Eukaryota; kingdom Metazoa; phylum Mollusca; class Cephalopoda; order Octopoda; family Eledonidae; genus Eledone; species Eledone cirrhosa. The sequence goes on from OZ024743.1 coordinate 164,057,875, forward strand.
TATCCTCCGCAATTGCTGCCCATGTCTCACTACCATGCAGCATCACGCATCTTACACAGGCACCATACAACCGACCCTTTGTTGTCAACAGAGTAAGCAGCTCCCTAAACTTCTTCCAACCCATCTTTATTCTAGATACTATGGCCTCGGAACACCCCCATGCTAATCTGATCACTTAGGTACCGGAAGCTATCAACCACTTCTATAGCACCCACCTGCATTTGAAAAATGTGTCTATCAATGCGACTTCTACTGTCAAATTTCCTTGTACATCTACTGCATACATATTTCTGCCTACCTGTTAGTTTGCTTGCTATCCCACTACATCTCTTGTGTACCCAAGATCTGCATTGTGTACATTCTATAGAGCAGGCATGTCAAACTGAGGTTTCTCCTAGGGCCACATGGGTCACATATGTGTTGTCTGAGGGCCACACATGACAACTAATTGCGCACATTACAATAAATTTTTTTATTTTATATTATGAAGATAAAACTTGCTTATGCTGTAAAAATCTTTGTGTGGGCTGCAGGTGTTCTTGTGAAGAGCCGGCCGCATGTTTGACATGCCTGCTATAGAGTATATGCCAACTCCTTTTCTACATATCAAGCATGGCCATTTCCCTGATGGAATCAGAGTCTTGTCCTCTTTCCTACTTATCAACACTTTAGTCTTTGCTAGGTTCATTTTCAGTACCCTTGATTCCAACTGCTGTTTCCACAGCCGGAATTTCTTCTCTAGCTCCTTTACTGATTCTGCAATAAGTACCAGATCGTCAGCATAGAGGAGTACCGATAATGAATAAGAGTGGGCTGAGGACCGAACCCTGATGAACTCCTATTTGTATCTGGAATTCCTCACTAAACTCCATTCCTACTCTCACTTTACTGACAACACCTCTGTATATAGCTTACACTGTCCTCACAAGCCATTCCTCTACACCTAGTTTCCTTAGGGAGCACCAGATGACAGATTGGGGTACTCTATCAAAGGCCTTCTCTAGGTCAACAAAAGCTAAGTATAGTGGCTTATTCTTCTCTACGAACCTCTCTTGTAGTTGTCTCACTAAGAAGACGGCATCTGTTTGATATAGATGAAAGTTCATACACAACAACCTACTGCACGCAACTGAAGAGACTGGTGCATAACCAGTCTGTCGTTAGAAATACAGGTACATAACCAGTCGTTAGAAATACAGGTACATAGCCAATCGTTAGAAATACAGGTATATAACCAGTCTCTCACTATGTTACAAAATAGAATATTTTTAAATGTTTATATTTATCTAAAACCTTTAATCATAATTCTTATGTAACGGCCATTGTTATAAAATATACAGCTAACACTCCAATTTATTATTTCAATAGTAAATTGGAGTGTTTTAGTAATATAAAAATCACAAGCAGTTATTTTTCATTAGAAAAAAATTCAGTAACGAAAGTGTTAAATGTCCCGGCTTACAGAATCAGAACAACACTTTTAGTAGGATATCATCTGCTGACCTTTTCAGTCAGTAACCCAACACCCATGATATTTTTTAGCTTGCTCCCCTCTCTTTTTTTTTGTGTACACACACACACACACACACACACACGCCTTACCATCTGCTGGCTTTCACTGCACTGCTTTAAATAAATGGAAGCCCTCAATAACACAGTGCCACTATATTTCTTAATTCAGTATTTCATAAACAACCAGTTACTTGAGTCTATGCCATCCTCAGAGCTAAGTTAAGCACCCAAATCCCTAATGACCTGGAATACAAAAGGTTATCTATCCATAGAGTTCATCAGCTGATATTGTTGGTCAAACCTTTGCAGAATAAAAACAAAATGGTGTGTGCATGTACATGCAAAACCATTATTCAACTTAGTACTCCATACTTTAAGGAGAGTGAATGTGCATATGTACACAGATAATCTCTCTCTCTCTCTCTATCAACCAATGACCTCTACCCATCCCACTCCCCACCCTCTCCTACCACCTGATAAGAGCTATAAATACCACATTTATTTTTGGATAGCCGGATTCCTGATGATTTCTAAAGAATGAAACAGTTCTAGTCCTGTAGAATCTCATCTATTAAAACTATATATATATATATATATATATATATATATATATATATATATATACGTACATACATATATGTGTACAGACGTACAGTAGTATGTATATATATATATATATATATATATATATACATACATGCACACACATATATATATATATACGTATGGGTTTACCGAACATTTATTATAATGTCAAGTTTGTTTGTAAACAAACAGCCCGAATTGAGTGAGAAATTAAATTTTGTTTCATTCTTTTCCTTTTATCGTTTTCGGTACGCCCGACCGACTAACTCACTCGATATGCAAATTATACTGCTCAGCCATTAATATGCATAAGGAAAGTATATACTTTCAAACGTTCAATCATCTGTCAGAAAGGTCTACGATGCTGCCGATAGCTAATAAGCTTGAAACTAGTACATCGTTCCTTTGTCACTGTTGAACAAAAGGGCGACGATGGTTGCCGAGCACTGTACAGCGTAATTCGGGCTGTTTGTTTACAAACAAACCGAACATTATAATAAATGTTTGGTAAACCCATACATACATATATATATGTGTGCATGTATGTATATATATACATACTACTGTACGTCTGTACACATATATGTATGTACGTATACATACTTATATTTAGGTATCGGCCGTACTAAGAGTGAGAAATGAAATTTCGTTTCATTCTTTTTCTTTTATATATATATATATATACATATATATATATAATGAAGATAGAAGAAACATTAGATAGTAATAAGATATATCATACCTAAACTGCTTCTATAGTCCCCGACTACGTAGTTTTGTGGCATATTATGCAAAAACACTACATCATAGAGATATAGAGTTTTGTGAGGTCTGCCGACTTATCAAGGGGGTACCTCATTAAGGGTTTCAAAACATGTCTGTGATGCGCGAGATAGAATCTCGAAAAGGCGGAGGGGGAGTCAATCACGTGATACAGCGGTCAAGAAACAGAGCTAAGCTCCTTATAACCCTGAAAAAAATACTGCGGAGGGGGTATTTATATCAAAGCCATAGAAGAGGTGGTTTGAGGAGGCGAGAAGTATGAGTAATGGGTAGCTATCCAGCAGTCACTACACTTCAAAGGTTACTCGACCAAAGGGAGCTATAAACAATATATAGAAAAACACACAGATACATGCCTTTTCGAGATTCTATCTCGCGCATCACAGACGTGTTTTGAAAACCTTAATGAGGTATCCTCTTGATAAGTCGGCAGACCTCACAAAAACTCTATATCTCTATGATGTAGTGTTTTTGCATAATATGCCACAAAACTACATAGTTGGGGACTATAGAAGCAGTTTAGGTATGATATATCTTATTACTAATTATATCTAATGTTTCTTCTCTCTTCATAATGTATTATATAGCTCTGATACTGAATCAGTCTAATCCATTCAGATTGGTTTGTCCCAGTTATTCATAGAGCAACATAGGTTGAGGCTGATACCACTAACTCAGGGATATATGTGGATATATTCATGTGTATGTATGTGTCCGCATGTATCTGTGTGTTTCTCTATATATTGTATATATATATATATATATATATATATATATATATATATATATATATTAGTGTACACCCAAGGCTTGGGCCCCGTGCTATCCGCCCAAGACAAGAATCCCACTCGCATCACATAACAACAATACGGCACAATTATTTTACCTCAATTGGCCCTGCACTCTTTAACATTACACCAAAACACATCAAAGCAGAGACAGACCCCATCAAGTTCAAGAAGTTTTGGGATAAATTCCTTCAAGAAATCCCGGATAAGCCTCCTACACCCGGATATGCCTCCGTAAACAATAACTCTCTGCTCGAGTGGGCCATGGTGCCCAAACACTGATTTGTAAGACTTCGCCAGGTGGTGCTATTAAGTTAGACATGGCCTGGGCCAATACTGGCAGAAACCTACCAAAGTTATATATATATGTATATGAGAGAGAGTTTATCATTCCCTGTTCTATATTACAATAAAATACAGGTACAGAAGGAAAGAATATTTTATTTAAGAGTGTTCAGTTAATGAAAAGCAGGCCAGGGGAGTTTCAGTCTTGAAATTGTGAGGATAACCTCAGTTGATTAGACTTTTTCCCCCACTTGCCATATTTAGGCTGTAAGACTCCATTTATAAGTATTCACTTCATGTAGAACACTCCTCTCAAAAGAATTAGTGAATAATTTCTTTCCCTTTCCCTATATTGAGGTTTATTGTTTATCTCAGTGGTTTGTTGGAGGTTTATACTTTAGAAAATTTCAGGAGGCGCAGTGAAGGGGTGGAGCAATTATGCAATGGGGTCATAGTTGCTGCAGATAATAATGATTATTATTTTATAGAAACTACATAATATGACAGCTTCAGCTTGATAACGTCTGTCTTTGCCATACCAGTGATTGATGTCGGTCAGTGGTGTTAGGGATATAGTCAGTTGTAAGAACATGCATGTTCTAGCTCGTCCTTGAGTCGTATGGTAGGTTGCCTGAGGTCAAGTATAGGTGTATGGTTTATGTCTGGCTTATGTTAGAGGTTGGCTTTGATTTTCTGGATGTATTTAATCACAGGTTCAGGCAATCAATGGTCTTAGTTGCATATATATTTGGTTATTCTAGTTTATTGTTGCTAAGTAAATATGCTTCCCTGAGAAGATCTAATAAGATCAAAACATGTCTATTGCTTTCACCAAGTTGTCATATAGACAAGGTTCACTCCCACTGCATTGTCTTAAATTGTTCCAGAAGACTTGAATCAGCTCAGGCTCTAGAATTTCTCTCTTTTCACTGTCTTATTATCTGAACACCCTTAATGAGGGTGTCGGTTTTGAAATTGAAGGATAATCTCAATTGTTTTAAGTTATTTTCCTATGTGCCATATTCAGACTACAAAACAAATCATGTAGAGGAAAACAATAACATATCCCTCTTTCTATTCACTCTTAAAATAAAGTCAAACTTTTGTGAATATTAACTCAGAAACGTTTGGCAGTTTGGTCCTCAATGCAATCTTGTTTAATTATTCAAAGCAGTACCCCCCCCCCCCTTTCTATCTATCTCTTGCTATCTCCTTCCCTCTCTCCCCTGCCTCAACCATTCACTCCAGCCACATCAACAGACAGTATAATTCTTATTATGACTGTTTCCATGACAGCACTGACCAAAGGTGAATAGTGATAAAGTTTGTGAATTATATTTGACCCTTTCATCAGTCCAAAGGTCAAGTGTATTACATGTTGTTAGCTTTGCTTCTGCTTAGTGGTCAATCATATAAACTGTTCTAGCTACTGGCAGACAAACAGCCACAGACAGACTTTCTGTCCCCACATTTTTCTTCACAGACACAAGTTAAACTGTGATTACTTATTGCCTGGTGTTGTACTCTGGGGGTCTCGAATAATTGCCCTCCACACCTCCCATGCTTATTAACTTTTCAGATACTCCCCACTCTTATTCCAGCCCATCTGCTTATTAATGTTTGCTAATCTATCTCTGACAAAATTTTATTTTGTGATAATTAGTTTTCTTTAGACATTAAAAAAGATTGTACATGACAAAAAAAGAACATTACAAGAAATCTCATGTGTTATAACATAGATAGGATGAGTTGGGGTCTTAATATGTAAACTAAGTGACTAATTCTGGTTTTTAAAAAAGATCAAGGGAAGCAATCTAAAGAAATTACCGACCCCCTCCCCCCTCCCCCCATATTATTTGGGACCCAAAAGTACATATTTGGCAACTGGCATAATCTGATAAGGGAACCATGTGTGGAAATTGAAGCAATTATATTACAGGAAGAGTCATTTCTACTCACTTAACCCAGACAAAACTAGCTCTAGTTCTATGAAGCAAAGCCATCCTTTTTAAAGTATTCCTGTTTAAACTCTTCCAACATAATTTTATATAAGAACCATAAGTTACTATATTAGTAATGAAATGATTAGTAATTTTAATAAATAACCCAAAACTCTTTGTTTGTTGATTGAAATAGACTGTATTTTGATATACAGTCATGAAAGGGTGAAGAACTTATATGAAGGGACGTAGCCTAGTGTTTAGGGTATTGGAATCACGATCATAAGAGCATGGGTTTGATTCCTGAACTGTGTGATACATTGTGTTCTTGAGCAAGATGTTTCACTTCACAATAGGACAGGCCTCTATCATCAAAACACCCAAGAAACCTCCTATGAGATGTAGCCATGTAGGAAGCCTGCTGAACATTTGAAAAAATGTACTGTGGTTAATATGATTGACTAAATTTCTTGATAGCAGTGCTGATGCATGGCCTCAGTCTAATTACTGAAATCAAAAAAAGTCATTAACTTCGAATTAGGACTGACTGAAACTAATGACATGCCCAACCTGTGTCGGGAAGCTGATGTAATAAGATGGTGATGATGATTTAAATGCTCTTCTTTTTTGTCTTTATGCTAAATGGAAAAAAATGAAATTTACAATTCACACAGCTGGCCTCCTATGAGGTTGTATCTTGTAGGAAGGTTCATGTGTGTTTTAATGGCAGTCACTCCAGACCTTTCATGAAAAGCAGCATGAAATGAAGTGTCTTGTTCAAGAACACAACACATCATTTGGTTCAGAAATCAAATCCACGACCGTATGATTCTGAATCCAACATCCTCACCAAATGAATGCAATTGAAAATGTAGAAGAATTGGGGAACCTGGGATTGCAAAGGGAGGAATATGAATTGGGTCTCTGAGAAGCACTGTGTTAGAACTTTGAGAGGAACAATATTAATGGAGAAATACTGCAAGACCTTGGGTCTACCCACAAGAGATGTAATTCAGTTCTGCCATGCCAACATTCTGTGAATTATGATGGTTACTTTTACTGCCAGGAAATTGTTCTTGAAATAGAAAGAACTCATTACTCTTAGTTGAGTAAATTACATTCTCATCTGCAATCTAAAACTGCCAGACACTCCATTGTTTCTTATCTTCCTAACTTACCTCCTCTTCCTCCTAATTATTAGTATTGTTGCTGCTGTCACTGTTGTCGTTGTTGTCGTCGTCATTAATTTTTTCATCCATTATATATATTTTTTTACTTACTTTTTCCCACTCAATGATCTGTCTGAAAATACTCTTCATCAATATTTTAGCTTGAATTCTATTGTTTCTTTTTCTTTTCTTTTTGTTGTTTTGTTTCTTCCCAATATAGCTCCACTGTAGATATGTTTCCATGCTGTTCAATAATGAGCTATATGCAAACTATATTATTGTTTATGAAAGAGAGATTAAAAAAAACACATGTTAGTCAAAGATGGTTTATGGTGACCCTGTAAGAGCAGTATTTCCCAAACAGGTTCCTAAGAACCTCAGGGTTCTGCAAGATAAAATGTCTTTTAATTAAGTTTAATGAAAAATTTATGCATTTCTTTTAATATGAATATATCCATCCATCCTTAACTCCTAATGGAATCATAGGGGTGCTGTCATGACATATGACGGGTGTTAGGCATTTTAACCTGGTATTTCTCCAGGTTTGAACACAGCTCATTTTTATTTTCCAGCTAGAGTGAGAGAGAGGCAAAGATATAAAATGAGTAAGAGATAGACGAAGAATCATTTCCAGTACTTGACTGGTACAGTACATTATCAACCTTGAAAAGATAAAGGGTAATTCTAGTTGTGGCAGGATTTGAACTCGGACTGCAGAAATCTAGAACAAATACCACAAAGCACTCTATCCGACGTTCTAACAATTCTGCCATTCTGCCACCTTGTGAATAAATACTCTTTCTCTACAACAATTTTTGTTTCATTTTCTTATTTTTCTAATGAAATACAATGTCTATGATTTTCAACAATTTGGAAAAAATTCAAGAATTTGCAAAGATTTAGTAATATAACTTTCTCATTATTAAGCTGGTGTTTGGAGCGTATCTTAACAAAATTTCCTATATAAAATTTTGATGAAATCTTTTTAGATAAATATAAACACTTTAGAAAAAACAGTGCTATATTGTAAAATTAGGGGTGGTTTCATATAAAAAATGTTAATATCTTAACATTTAAGATTGTGCATAAGCATTGGTGTGGGTACTGTGATTTTAAAAAATCATATAATTTGTTCCGTGACAAAGTATGTTTGGAAACCATTAGGATAGAGAAAGAATACATTAGCATTTCTATTTCCTATTGCTTTCAGTTTGGCCTATTAGAGATGTTGTGGTTTGTTTAGCCACATGACACCCCTTGATAAAAACTGTTCCAGTCTTCACCATTCAGTATTCATTCTTTTTCAAATTATCTAATGTGTCCTTTCTTTTTTAAAATGGTACAATATTGAGGGAAATTTAGCTGCTATATCTAGTAGGTCCAGCAAATAGATAGAGGCTTGACTTACAGTTGGTTTAAGTATTGCCAGGTGATCCAAGTGGAATGAAGACTCAGTGGTGGTGAATGCTAATATCAAAATACTGAATGCTGAACCTCACAAAGGAAGACAAGTGGTGAGATGTGTTAGAGAGAACCCATCCAATCCATGCAAGTGTGGAAATGATAATTATACATACTGTAAAAAGAAATGTAGCCAGCTATGAAAAAAAGAAACAAAAACTGGGACTTAATTGTCCAACTCATGCCAACAGAAAAAAAGAGACATAAAATGATGATAATGGTGATGTTGGAGATATATATAAAATGCAGCAGCAACTCTGTAGAAGTTATGTATGTATGCCATATAAACTCAAATATAGGAATATGTGACCAAAACATTGATGGTAAAATAGGTGGGGGTGGTCAGCTTATATTCAGGGTTAATATTTCGATGATTTTTACCAACTTCAGATTCTATGTAAATAAGGTGTTAAAATATCTGGAAAAATTATTTCACAATGAAACACTGTTTTTCTACATTTACTATATTGTGAGTTTTATTTATGCATTGCATTGAGAACATTCCCAACAAATATTATTTGAATTTTTTAATACATAAATATCCCCCACACATATACACATGAATGCATGTATGTGTATATGTGTGATTCTTTTTTATTTTTTAAATAATACCTTAAACTAACAATATATATCTATTTCTTTATATTCTGTTAATTTAGAATTTTATGCTTTTTTTATTTTCTAATTATGAAGAAATAAAATTTGCTAAAAATGTGGCAGGTGATCTTATTTTCACTTGGGGGTTTTATCTGTACCTTTCAGTGATTTTCTTACACATGTAACATGTTTCTAACTGAATCCAATACTCGGAACTATTCATTTGTCTTTTCATCGCCCATCACGAAAAAAGATAAACTACACGCTAAACTAGTCCTTGTAATCCATTTTTGGTGTCAGAAAAATTTCAAGCCCACAAAATCACAAATACAAATTCAGTGTAACAGAAAATACATTTTATTTAGAAGAGCAAATTTGGAAACAGAAGGCAACCTGGAGAATATGTATATATATATATATATGTATATAAAGATGAGTATTGACGTACATGTATGTGAATACTCATCTTTTAAGACCCGCCTTACCTAAATACATAGTAAAACCTTCTACAGCCAGTAGGCATCTCTAACAAAATACACCCCCGTCCCACCACCCACACCCCATCCACACAACCCCCTCCTATGTAAAGTTATGCTGGTGCCACACCATCCAGGCCGAAACAAATGAGATCGTGTAGGTGTCACGACAAAAAAACACAGTCCACGCCGTAATGTGGCCGTGTAGGCAACACGGTAAAAACCTCCCAGACCCACACTGTAAATGTGGTTGGTGTTAGGAAGGGCATCCAACTGTAGAAAACCTGCCAGACAGTCCTATGCGAGCAAGACAATCACTCTTGCCTCAAGTGGGAATACCCCCGTCCAAACCCATGCAAGCGTGGAACACGGACGTTAAACGTTGATGATGATATGTATATGTATATATGTATATATATATATGTATATGTATATGTATATATATATGTATATGTATATATATATGTATATATATATATATGTATATATATATATGTATATGTATATGTATGTATATGTATATATATATATGTATATATATATATATATATATATATATATGTATATATATGTATATCTATATGTGTGTGTCTGTGTCTCAGCTTGAATTCAAATGCTGCTGAAGTCATTCTTCAAGTACTCTCGTCCTCTCTTGCACACACACACACACTCTTATATATATATATATATATATATATATATATATATATATATATATATATATACGCACACGTGTATACTTTCATAATAATAATAATTATAATAACTACTTAGTTCAAAAGACTAAAATTCAGTGAGGACACAATAAAAGATATTCCATTACCTAAGGTTTCATGAAATTAGATGATTCTAACATATATATATATATGTACATATATTGATATATGCATATATATATGTATGTATGTAAGTATATATATATATATATATATATATATATATATATATATATACATCCACAGAGCAAATGTTTATTATTGGAAGAGATTAAATGTTGATGCAGAAATCTCTGCTTTCACTCTATCCAGGGTATATATATATATATACATGTGTGTGTCTGTATTAATATGCATACATGTATGTGTATGCATGTATGTGTATGTATGTATATGTATGCATGTGTGTATCTGTATGCATGTATGTGTATGTATGTATAAGTAAGTATGTATGTATGTATATGTATGCCTGTGTGTATCTGTATGTGTGTATATGTATGTTACCTACACGACCACATTACAGCATGGACTGTGTTTTTTTTGTCGTGACACCTACACGATCTCGATCTCATTTTCTCGTGCTGTTGGTGGGAGTAGGAGGATAGGGTAGGGGTAGTGGATTGGGGTGTATATTTGGTTAAGAGGTGCCTACTGACTAGGTTTCGCTTTGTACATAGGCAAGACAGGTCTTCTGTATTACTGCGTAGCGCCAAAATCTTGGTCCAGTGACATTGTCTTAGAGAGGTGCAAGTGTGTAAGGTCGGAATTTATCAGATCATCCCAGGTTTTTCTGGGTCTACCTACTCTGCAACTACCATCAATGTTGATCGCCCTGCACTTTTTTATGCAGCTGTCGTCTTTCATGCGCATCGTAGTCTTCTCTCAAGAAACAGCATCTGATCCCTCTTATTCCTAATTTCTCACCTAGTTCATTTATGCTTTGCCGTTCACGTATATTACTATTACACATCCAACGGAGCATGCATGCTTCATTCCTTTCCAGTCTGCGCAGGTCCACTGCACATAATGCCCATGTCTCACTGCCATGTAGCATTGCTGTTCGTATACAAGCATCATACAGTCTGCCTTTCATTTTTAGAGAAAAACCTTTTGTGACCAACAGCGGTATAAGCTCTCTGAACTTTTTCCATCCAGTTCTGACTCTGGCTACTGTACTTTCAGAACACCCTCCACCACTGCTGATTTCGTCACCCAGGTAACGGAAAGTGTCTACTATTTCTATAGAACCATCTGGGCAATAGAAGGAGCTAGTGTCCTTTGGACACTTACTACTTATTGCACCTGAGCATCGGCCACATATAAAGTCTACGTTCTTAGATAGTTTACCTGTGATCCCACTACATCTTTTATGTACCCATACTTTGCATTTGGGACATAAAATGGAATTTCTGCCTACTCCTTTCCTACGCACTGAGCATGGCCATTTCCCTGAGGGCACCTGTGCCCTATTTTCCTTTCTACAAACTAGAACTTTAGTCTTAGACAAGTTAACTTTAAGGCCTTTTGATTCTAGGCCATGCTTCCATGTTTGGAATTTCTTCTCTAGTTCAGCTATGAGCATTAGATCATCTGCGTACAGGTGTTCCCATGGGCAGCCGGTCTTGAACTCCTCTGTTATAGCCTGAAGAGCAATAATAAATAAGAGGTGGCTAAGGACAGAGCCTTGATGAATGCCAACTTTTACTTCACTATATTCATTGTTAATTCTAACCTTACTGACTGTTTCATTATACATAGCTTGTATAGCTCTCATAAGCCATTCATCTACACCTAGTTTTCTGAGAGCCTACCAGATAATGGAGCGGGGGACTCTGTCAAAGGGTTTCTCCAGATCTACAAAAGCTAAGTAGAGAGGTTTACTTTTAGCTAGGTACTTCTCTTGTAGTTGTCGTACAAGGAAAAGAGTGTCTGTGGTACTTTTACCTGACACAAACCCGAACTGCATTTCATCTAGATCAATTCGCTCTGTGATTAGTTGCGCTATAACTTTTTCTGTGACCTTCATGACCTGGTCAACTAACTTAATGCCTCTATAGTTTCCCCTATCTAGAGCATCCTCTTTACCCTTGTAGCAGTTAATGATGATGATGCTGCTATGCCAGTCTTTTGGAGTTGTCGAAAAGTAGGACTGTCTTCCTGGCGTGGAGGATGATATTTCTTTCCTGGTCGGTGATGGGCGTGAATGTTTCGGCAAAGTCCAAGGCGGCCGTAAGGAGCAGTAAGGTAATTGATGCATAGTAACTCTCTATGCCAAACTGGATGAATTTTGTGTGTCGTTTGTATTCCATATTGCTGAACCATGAGATTACTTCCTGGGTGTTGATCCACAGGCTAAGTCTCGCGTTTTGCTTAAATTTTCGTATAACGCGGTCTAGGATTTTTTTACTGATTCTCCCTATGTCATACTTCGTTGGGTTTATAAGCCTTATGGATGGTTTGCGGTTGAAGTCGGGCTGGGCGTGGCACTGTGGACATGATCTTTACAGCCAGACAACGGCAAGAAAAGTGTGTTGAGCAGAATGTGGATCTCTACCAGGTGTTTGTTGATCTGACAAAGGCGTTTGACACGGTCAACAGAAAGGCTTTATGGGATATCTTGAAGTTTGTTTCCATTTTGCGTTTGTTCCATGATGACATGAAGGCATGGGTAAATGTTGGTGGAAAGCTCTTTGAGCCGGTGATGGTCGAGAATGGAGTCAAACAGGGTGACATTCCAGCTCCAACGCTCTTTGCTTTGTACTTTTCCATTGTCTTCGAACAGGCCTTCGGGAACTGCAATCATGGTATATATGTTCGCTCTCGATCAACTGGAAAGCTGTTTAATATCAAGAGGTTCAATGCTAAGTCAAAGGTTCACTTGTCACTAATCATGGATTTGCTTTATGCAGATGACTGTGACCTGGTAGCGCAGACGGAGGTTGATATGCAGCATCTCATGGAAGCATTTTCTAATGCGTGTACTGCATTGGGACTTACCATAAGCCTGAAAAAAACAGTAGCCATGTACCAACCAGCCCCTAGTAAGCTATGTTGTGAGCCCAACATCTTGGTTTATGGTGAAAGACTAAGGGTCGTTGGCAGTTTTGTATATCTTGGAAGCACTCTGAGTATGTCCTGCGATCTTGATGGGGAAATATCAAACAGGATACAGAAAGCCAGTGATGCTTTTGGAAAACTGAACAAGCGTCTCTGGTCTCAACACGGAATTTTGGTAAAGACAAAGCCCAAAGTGTATCGTGTGTGTGCTCGCGGCACTTCATGCTTGTGAGACGTGGGTGGTCTACCGTAGACAGATGAAGCGACTTGAGAGGTTCCACCAATGCTGCTTACGTCGGATCCTCGGCATAACTTGGCAAATGTTTGTCACTGACGTCGAGGTTCTGGACAGAAGTGGCTGTGATAATGTTGAGTCCCTGATTTTGAAACATCAGCTGCGCTGGACAGGCCATCTTGTAAGGATGAATGACAAGCGAATGCCGAAGCAGCTGCTTTATGGCGAGCTCCAAATGCAAAAAAGGAACGCGAGCAAACCCAAGATGTGTTTTAAGGACTGCATCAAGGGGGCGCTCAAGAAAAGTAACATCCCTTGTGAGCACTGGGAAGCATGCGCTAGTGACCGATCGCATTGGAGGAAAGCAGTGGCTCGTGGCAAGAGTCTATTTGAGGAAACAAGAAGAAGGCACACGACACTAAAAAGAGATGTCCGGAAACGAATCCATGTTGGCCTGACCTGACATGTGAAACCTGTAATAGGGTTTGTCTGAGCATGGCAGGTCTAAAGAGTCACCTGAGAGTGCACAAGAACAGGGAAGCAGGCACCTGTGGAGCTATAAGTGTTCATCAGACGACGACATGTAATATTTGTGGAAGGGTATGCAGGTCGAGTAGTGATCTCACATGACACCTTGGGTCACATGGTACCATGGGCCCAGCACTAGGTGTCAATAATTGTCACAAGTGTAGTGTTTGTACCAGAGTTTTCAAGTCGCTGGCTGGACTAAAAAGTCACACTCGTTCAGCGTATCGGTAGGGGGTCTCCTACATGGATATAAAGTTGTGGCTGTACTCGAAAATGAGTTGGCAGCCACCATGTATATATATATATGTATATATATATATATATATATATGTGTGTGTGTGTATGTGTGTGTATATATGTATATGAAAAAACTATTTTTAGAAATATACACAATACAATGGCACAGATAAAGTTCATGTTCACACATATATATATATATGTGTGTGTGTGTGTGTGTGTGTGTCATGGCTATGGTTGCAAATTCCACCACTCTCACCACTAATTAATTTGACAGGTGTCAATAACCCATTGATATCAAAAATTCTTTGGCCAGAGCCTGACAATTATCAGTCACCTTTTTGTTTACTTGAAATAAATGAACCCTGAAATGTGTTGGCGTTTGTGTGTATGGTTACTTGAGTATGAACGTGAACCTTGTCTTTTATAAGTATTATTCTGTTTATTTCTAATAATAGTTTTTTGAAAGAATCCCTGTTCTTTAAAATTCCTTTGCCAAGGAGCCTGCAATGGGTTCGTTGGGGTGAGCCTGGCAAGAAGAGTAGCGTCTGTGAGGGTGATCTCATGGGGTGGGATTTGTCCCAAGACCTGTTGAAGCTAGTTGTAGACAGTGTCCTCTGTGATGTCTGTAGGGGCATAGGCAATGATGATAGTCATCTTCCCATGCTGCTGCAGAAAACGGCAGACAGCAAACGGTCACACACTGGATTCCAGCTGATGAGTGACTTGCAGACGTACTTGGGAATGGTCAGTGACATACCACAGTGGCCCGTCCTATCCTCAGGGCCACTCCAGATGAGGCAGTGGTCGCCTGCGATGAATTCCTTGCTGTCAGGCCAGCGCGTCTTGCAGAGTCCTGCCAATGTGCTGTTGTAGTGTGATAGCTCTCGGGACAGTGGGGTGGCCGCTCCAGGGCAAAGGAGCGACAGGACATTACATGTAGCAAATATATATATATATATGTATATCATCATCATCATTTTATGTCAACTTTTTCTTGCTTACAAGGGTGTGACTGCTCCTCTGTGAGCTTCAATGATCTGAGGTCAGTTCTCACCACCTCCGCCCATGTTTTTCATGGTCTTCCTCTATTGCGTCTTCCTTCCACCAAGATTTCTTGGCACTTTTTTGCCCAGCAGTCATCTTCCATGTGCATCACATTGCCATACCAATGCAGTCTTCTCTCTTGCACACTGCAGTTTATTCCTCTTATACACGGTTTCATTCTTAACTCGTCCATGCTTGGTCGTTTACGTACATTGACATTGCACGTCCATTGGAGCATGCTTGCTTCATTTCTCTCCAGCCTTTGCATATCTTCTGCAGTTTCTGCCCATGTCTCACTACCATGCAGCATCACACATCTCACACAGGCATCATATAACCGATCTTTCATTCATAGGGAGAAACCCTTCGTTGTCAACAGAGGAAGCAGCTCCCTAAACTTCTTCCATCCTGTCCTTATTCTAGATACTGTGGCCTCGGAACATCATCCTCCCTTGCTAATCTGATCATCTAGATATCGGAAGCTATCAACCACCTCTATAGATCCTACCTGCATTTGAAAAGTGTGCCTATCACTGCCACTTCTATCAATTTTCCCTGAACATCTACTACATATGAAGTTTTTCTTTCCTGTTAGTTTGCCTGCTATCCAACTACACCTCTTGTTTACCAAAGTTCTGCATTGTGTACATTGTATAGAGTTTATGCCAACTCTTTTTCTACATATCAAGCGTGGCCATTTCCTTGATGGAATCTGTGTCTTGTTCTCTTTCCTACTTATCAACACTTTAGTCTTTGCTAGTTCACTATCAGTCCCCTTGATTCCAACTGCTGTTTCCACAACTGAAATTTATTCTCTTCTGATTAGAGAAGTTCCTATGGGCAGCCAGTCTTAAACTCCTCTGTTATGGTTTGGAGGACTATAATGAATAAGAGTAGGCTGAGGACTGAACTCTGATGTACTCCTACTTGTATCTGGAATTCCTCACTAAACTCCATTCCTACTCTCACTATACTGACAGCTCCTCTGTACAAAGCTTGCATTGTCCTCACAAGCCATTCCTCTATACCTAGTTTCCTTAGGGACCACCAGATGACAGATTGGGGTACTCTACTAAAGGCCTTCTCTAGGTCAACAAAAGCTAAATATAGTGGCTTATTCTTCTCTAAGAACTTCTCTTGTAGTTGTCTCACTAGGAAGAGCGCATCTGTTGTACTTTTCCCAGGCACAAAACCAAACTGCATCTCATCTAATTTGACTCTTTCTCTAATTAGTTGTGCTAGCACTCTTTCTGTCACTTTCATAACCCGATCCATCAGTTTGGACACACTTATCTCCAACAACATCCTGATTTACACTGACACACTGCCTTGCAATGCAGAACACCTCACGTCTCTGATCCTCTAGTCGCAGAACATTGGCAAACCTCCTACTCTCAGCTTATCTGCATGCTGTGTATACCTGACGTCTAGCCTCTCTTTTAGTGGCTGAGTATCAGTCTCTACTCCCCCCATTTTTCCAATCCTCCCATGCTTGTCTTTTGTTCCATCACCAAGTCACTTTCTGTCTGGTTGGAGCTTTTCTCCAGCCACAAGTCTCTTTAGTTGCGTGCAGTATGTTGTCGCATAAGAACTTACAGTTTTTGTATATCATAATATTCGAATTTGTCTTCTTTCTCATCATACACATCTTGTGGGGCTTTCCTAAATTTATATTTAAGTGAAAGGTCCTTAAGCTTTCAGACCTTCCTTTTCCATACCTTCCTGCGTGTCTCATTTTGTCACTTGTTTATTGAGCTGTCACTAACGACTAACCTATGTTGGGGGGTATATTCTTCCCTGGGGTATGCCTTAGTATTTGACACCATCTGTCTGTCTCATTGCCCAATTAGCAATAAGTCAATCTGGCTTATGTGCACGCCTGATTGATAGGTGATTAGGTGATTGGCAGGTTTCCTGAGGTTAGTGTTGCAAAGGGTTAGTTCACTTGCATCACAAAATTTAAGAAGCCTCACTCCTTCTTCATTTCTTGAGCCATGACCTTAACCACCATGTACCCAAGTATATCCATCCTGGAGCTGCCCAACATGACCATTGAAGTATAACTAGGTCTCTGTCCTCTGTCACTATGGTTGTCTCTAGAAGTTGCTCGTAAAAGCAGTCCTTCTCTTCTTTACCTAGGCTCGTTCGGGGAGCATAGGTAGAGATAATTGTCGGCAGTCTATTGCCCACAACTTATCTAATCTTAATGATTCTCTTACTTACTCTAACTACTTCTATTGTCTTATTAATCCACTTCTCAACCAGTAAAATGCCTACCCCACCTACCCCATGATCTTTTCTTACTCAGAAAAGCCTATAGCTAAGCTGTTTGCTTGCGATTAGCCTTGCTGAGGCACCTCTCCATCTCACTTCTTGTATGCAGCACACATCCACATGTCTTCTCTCTAGCATCACTACAATCTCACCAGATCTACCTCTGAGTGCCAACATTAAGTGTGGCAACCCTGAGATGTGTCATCTTTTGTTGATTTTTACCTTTTTCTCTGCAATGAAAAATATTTAAAATCATTATCATCATTATTATTGTTGTGTGTGTGTGTGTGTGTGTGTGTATACAAGCTATGTATAAAGAAACAGTCAGTAAGGTTAAAATTAACAATGAATATAGTGAAGAATTTAGCGTAAAAGTTCATCAAGGCTCTGTCCTTAGCCCCCTCCTATTTATTATGGCCCTTCAGGCTATAACAAAGGAGTTTAAGACCGGCTGCCCATGGGAGCTCCTATATGCAGATGATCTAACTCTCATAGCTGAATCTATGGCTGAACTAGAGAAGAAATTCCAAACATGGAAGAATGGCCTAGAATCAAAAGGCCTTAAAGTTAACTTGTCTAAGACTAAAGTTCTAGTTTGTAGAAAGGAAAATAGGCCACAGGTGCCCTCAGGGAAATGGCCATGCTCAGTGTGTAGGAAAGGAGTAGGCAGAAATTCCATTTTATGTCCCAAATGCAAACTATGGGTGCATAAAAGATGTAGTGGGATCACAGGTAAATTATCTAAGAATGTAGATTTTATATGTGGCCGATGCTCAGGGGCAATAAGTAGAAAAAGCCCACAGGATACTAGTTCCTTCTATTGCCCAGATGGTTCTATAGAAATAGTGGACACCTTCCGTTACCTGGGTGACAAAATCAGCAGTGGTGGAGGGTGCTCTGAAAGTACAGTAGCCAGAGTCAGACGGGATGGAAAAAGTTCAGAGAGCTTATACCGCTGTTGGTCACAAAAGGTTTCTCTCTAAAAATGAAAGGCAGATTGTATGATGCCTGTATACGAACAGCAATGCTACATGGCAGTGAGACATGGGCATTACGTGCAGAGGACCTGCACAGACTGGAAAGGAATGAAGCATGCATGCTCCGTTGGATGTGTAATAGTAATATACGTGAACGGCAAAGCATGAATGAACTAAGTGAGAAATTAGGAATAAGAGGGATCAGATGTTGTTTACTTGAGAGAAGACTACGTTGGTATGGTCACATGAAAGACGACAGCTGCATAAAAAAGTGCAGGGCGATAAAAATTGATGGTGGTTACGGAGAAAAACCTGGGACGATCTGATAAATTCCGACCTTACACACTTGCATCTCTCTAAGACAATGTCACTGGACCGAGATCTTTGACACTATGCAGTAATACAGTCTAGCCTATGTACAAAGCGAAACCTAGTCAGTAGGCACCTCTTAACCAAATATACACCCCAATCCACTACCCCTACCCTATCTTCCCACTCACACCAACACCACCCTCTCTCTGTAAAGTTGGTACCACAACATCCAGTCCAAATAAATGAGATAATGAGATCGAGATCGTGTAGGTATCACGACAAAAAAAACACACAGTCCACGCTGTAATGTGGCCGTGTAGGTAACACGGTAAAAAGTTCCCAGTTGCACACTGTAAATGTGGTTGGTGTTAGGAAGGGCATCCAGCCGTAGAAAACCTGCCAGAGAGTCCTATATGAGCGAGACACGGTCACCCGACCAACCTTGCCTCAAGTGGGACAACTCCCGTCTAACCCATGCTAGCGTGGAAGATGGGCGTTAAACGAAGATGATGATGATGATGATGTATGTGTGTGTGTATAGTTATATATATGTATATATGTACATGTTTTTATGTGTCTATATCTATCTATGTATATATATATATATCAATATATTTGTGTATATGTATATATATCATCATCATTTCATTTTACGTCCGCCTTTTCCCTGCTTGCAAGGGTGGGACGGTAACTGATTTTTGGCTTGATTTCTACAGCTGGATGCCCTTCCTAACACCAACCTCATTTACAGTGAGTGCTGGGTGCTTTTTTGCCATGGCACCTCCACGACCACTTTGCAGTGGAATTATAGGGACACCAGTCCCTATCATCTCATTTCTACAGCTGAGTAAATTGGTGCAATGTGAAATAAAGTGTCTTGCTCAAGGAAACAACACATCACCCGGTCTGAGAATTGAACTCACAACCTTTCGATTGCAAGCCTAATGCTCTAACCACTAAGCCATGTGCCTCCATATAAATATATGTATGTGTGCGTATATATATATATATATGTATATATATGTGTGTGTATATATATATATATATGTGTGTATATATATATACATGTGTGTATATATATATATACATGTGTGTATATGTTTATGTATATGTGTGCGTGTATATATATATGTGTTTGTGTATGTATATTATATATATATTTATATTATGTCTTACAAATGTACGTGTTCATATTCATACATCATGGTTTATTAAGAATTCTTTACCATATTGTAAATTGTTACAGAACGTTAAAAAAATGTTAAAAATTATCTCTTTTGTTCCTGTAGTCAATAAGTAGTTATTCAAGTGTGTAAATACTGAGTGTTCTTAAAAAATGTATATATGTGTATATTTGTCTATATATATATATATATATCTATATATATATTTATGATTTCCAATCTTTTCTCTACTAAGTATCTCTTTTGTTACCACATTTCTAAGGAAATATACTCAATATTTAAAGAAATTTGACAGATTTACTAACATATGATCTGAGTTCAAATCCCACCGAAATTAACTTTGCCTTTCATCCTTATGGGGTCGATAAAATAAAGTACCAGTAATGCACTGGGATAATTGCTGGCCTTGTGCCAAAAGTAGAAATAATTATTATTTCATTACTCATATGCTTCCTATATAAAACTATTTTGGAAGATTTTAATTTAATCCTAGAAATATGTTAAAGATAGGCTTAAATAGGACCGCTTTAAAGTGGGTAAGTTTGTTTCAAAGAGCCTGTTTTAGTTTAGTTGGTATCAAGAAGGTTGAATGAATTCTTCCACAGACCCCACTGCTGTAATTCCTCCCCTCTCTGATTGGTATAGAAGAATACTAATCTACTAACAGAGAGATGTTTATATCTAGAGAAGAATGGCTATCCAATAGCATGCACATTGTTCTTTTCACAAAGTATTTGAAACTTTGAACCTATGCCATGGACCTCCAGCTCTAAATTTGTGGACTGCAGGTTGGGAACTGGTGATATACTGTATATACTCGAATATAAGCCAACCCCATAATTTTATGTTTATGAAATGTATAAACTGAGGCAGCTAATCAGCACATTATATTTAAATGGCACAGTTTTGATATTTAAAATGTTTTAAGTATTGTTTTTGTTTCACATTACTATGTAATGATTTTTTACCATTTCATCCCTTTATAAAGTTTCAACAAGTTTGTTGAATTTTTGCTTACTTCCAGTCACTTACATGCTGGGAGTATTTTGCCTTTCTTTTTTAGCTGACAATGATAGCGCCATCTCCCAAATGTAATAGATTTTTATTTAATATACACATCAAATTTGGAAATCATTTAACATGTACAGGTATTAATAGATTTTTGCAACTACGCCCATTTTGCACCAGAACACTCCCTCACTCAGTTAACTAAAAACAAATAATTTCCAACCATTACAAAGGCCATATTCATTCAATCCACACTAAAATCAATAAGAAAATCAAATTTTACTTCCAAAGTGAAACTGGTGTAATATTCAGATCCAAAGCGAAACTCTGTATGTGCAGGGGATACTTATATATTAAAAAAATAAAAATTCTAAAAATTTGTTAGGAATGTTCTCAAGAGAATGCATGAATAATAACACTCATGAGGATGTAGTAAATGTAGAAAAACCGCTTTCTTGTTTTAGCACTTTATTTACGTAGAATTTGATGTTGGTAAAATAGTGACCTTGATTATAAGCCGACCTCCCATTTTACACCAATTTTTTTGTCATATTTCTCGGCTTATATATGAGTATACACAGTATATCTATTGCACATGATGGTGGGAACTCTTTCCAGTTGTCATCATTATCATGAGAGAGTTAGGTAGAGGTATTGAGGTTGGCTGCTCCACCACATGCAATTTGTTTGAGACTAAAGTGCAAGAAAGTTGGCAGAATTGCGTCACAAAGAGTGGATAATAGCCAACTAAAAATCTTCAGGTGCAACATACACTTGCAGTAAATATGACCAGCAACTTACAAATGCTGCCTGAAAATAGGCTGTCTAACACTACAGAAACTGATGTTGCATGGTGCAGTTGCATGAGGCAATATATAAAACAGCTGCTGCCTTAATCAGCTTCCCTAAACCCAAGTATGCTGAAAATTATGTGAACATACGGCAGCTGTTAGCTGAGAAATGTAAATACCATCACGCTGTTCTTAACAGACAGAATACATGACAAGTTACCAGATGGGAGGGCTTTACTACTGTTGAAAGAATAATGGTGGGATGAGAAGGTGGCTGAAATTCAGGCACTTGCTGATACCCATAATATGAAGGCCTATGCTAGTTTGAGTAAGGTTTTCAACCCCAGAAAGGTTGTGATGCACAAATAAAGAGTAAAGATGGTTCACACCCTTCCACGGGGGAAAATGGCAGGAACATTTTAGTGAACTATTAAATGAGCCCTCAACAATTTCTCACAAGGCTCAGGAACATATCCAACAACTTCCCAGAGATGCCAGTTTGTATCTAACTCTGAGTATGGAGGAGATAGAAACTGCCACCATAGGAACAAAATCAGGAAATGCTCTTGACATTGGCAACTTTCCCATGGAGGCCTACAAATATGGTGGGATAGAATTGCAGTGTAGACTTCTCCAGTTCTACACAGGGCATTGGTAATGTGGAAACCTCCTGGAACACTTCATAGATTCTCAAATAATCACTCTACGAGAGGAGAGATGACCAACAAGACTGGAAATTATCGAGGAAGTTTCCTTCTCTCAATTGCAGGGGAAATTCTATAGAAATGCTGCTCAGGCAATTACAAAAAACAAACAGATACTTCCAGAAAGCCAATGTGAGTTCTGTGCATCTAGGAACGCCAGTGACGTGGTTTTCACCTTGAGACAAGTTCAGGAGAATCTATGGAATGAGTCCCACTTTTTATCATTCATTGACTTTAAAAAAGACATTCAATAGTATGAGAAAAGTATGGATGTTTGGACAAATTTGTGAAATAGTCAGACAAATGGCATGGGACGATAATTCAGCCTCGTTTCCAATTGCTCACGAGGTAAAACAAGTCTGTTTTGACGCTATTTGCATTATTCCTGGGTGCTGTACTTGAAAATATGGTGAGCGTCTCGCATGTGGAGTAAATATCTGCACATAAGTAGATACTGGACTGCTAAACCTACTCAGGTTGAGATCCTCAAGGAATTGCCATGATACATATGTATATCTGTGAGCTGCTCTTTACTGATGACTCAGCTCAACCATTTAAACTTCTCGCCACTGTCCCCCGTACATTTGGGATGATAACAGATTTGCAGCAATTCCAGATTCTCTGTTTTTCCTATTTTAGTTCTTGAATATTATCTCCCCCACCCTCCTTTTTAACTCCATATTCAATTAATGTTTACTGAATGAATTTAACTGCTTTGAAGAATAAGAAGATTCAAGAAAAAGTTGAGATGTCTTGTTTATTCTGTATTGTGTCAGCTTGTTTGAAGTTATCCTTTCAAATATGTTGCAACAGCCATCCAAATATAGATTTATTTCTCTTTTTTTATCATTTTATTATTTATGTTTGTGTCTGAATGTATATATGTGTGTGCCTTTTTTTCTTCCTCTCATGTTGTTTCAGTATCTTTCCAAATATGATGTAACTGACACCATTTAAAAAAATATTTTTGCTTCCCCTCACCTCTCTCTCCACATACATACACGCCACATACACATACACATACATATATTTGTACAGGCATGTATACACATATATATATACACTCATATGCATGTGTACATACACACACACATGCACATACATATATATTAGGGAAAAAAATAATTGTTTTAGATTTGTCAGAGCATTCAAATGTAGCAGGTAAAAAGAAAATTGAAATGAAATGAGAGGGAAACATCATACTGGTAGACATGCACACACATATACGTATGTATATACATAGACATACACACACATATATATACGTACATACGTACTGACATTTGATAATCAAAGAATAGTTTTGTTCACCTTCTCTTTAATTTTAAACTTCAGGTTTTTTTTGTTATTGGTGGTGTAAGTCTTGTTGGTGGTGGTGATGATGGCAATTGTGATGGTCTTGTTATTTGTTGTGGTAGTGGTCTTGTTGGTGATATTGTTTTTCTTATCTGATGTGGTGATTGTGGCAGTTGTGACAGTGACATTGGAGGTATCTCTTTTGTTTCTTTAACATTTTCATGTATTCTTAGCAGTGCAGCTTCAGGCTGGGTGAGGCTCAAACCTGATGGCTGGATGTTATCAAGGAAGATCTCCAGAGGCTCGATGTCACCTTGGAAGATGCAGAGGGGCTGGTGGACTTAGTCAGCTCTACACACGATGATGCTTCTGGGATCACTGATCTAGGATGATTCTAGTCTCATTGAGCAAGAGCAGAGAGCGAGTCTATACAGCCTGAGATTGTCCACGTTGTTGTTGTCACTACATATTATTTAACTTGGAAAAAGATTTAAACAATAGATACATTATACCTCAGAATATTCACTTATCTAAACTATAATAAAGTAAGGAGTGCGGTACTACGTCCAGAATATATTTTTTTATCCCGTTTGTAAAATAAGTTGGATTACTTTCAATAAATAATAAATGAATATAACATAATTTATCTACTAAATTTCGTTATTCTTGATTAAATATAAATAATTTTGTTGCTTATTTTAAGATTCACTTCTTTAAAATTTTCAAATGTCAACACATCCAGTTCGCGATCGCTTAAATAAAGATTCATATATTTCCATCACTAATTTTCTCCTAATGCAGTTTATATATAACTAGCAGAGGTAGTTGCTCGGATATTAAATAGCAGTTGTGTATACCATTTATGTCAATACTTCAGTGCTGCTTCAAAAACTATACTTTTACAAAATCATCGGCTTTTTCCAAAAGGGGGTTCCTGCCCACAGGAGTCCCCTACCCAATATGTGCCAATTCTGAGAGTTCACATTCATCTGTAGGACAAACGTAGCCCATGTGTCAAGTTTTGTGAAAATCAGTTGCGAACTCCAGAAGTTATGACGTTTTGTTGCATTGCACTGCAGTGCTTCAGTCGACTCCAATGAAGTGGTTAAAGGGGTTATCTGCCGGGGGGCCCTATAATCAATATCTGAAAAAATGACAGTGCCCATGACCATCCGGAGTACATAAGTAACCTATGTCTTAAGCTTGGTGAAAATATAGTAGAAATGCATAAGGTTTATACATACGCGCGTGCGTTTGTGTGTGTGTATGTATGTGTATGTCCGTCGGGGCATACGTATGTACTGGCCTAAATCTTCACTATTTACTTTTACTATTTTAATAACCTCTGTCATTTTCGTTTTCAATTTTATTTACATCATTCTTAAACTCCAGGGCTGGAAATTATTCTGTTATTTTAAATAGAATATTAGTCTAACGACTCAATTTACACCATAAACTTGGTCTTGTCTTTGCATGAAATTGTTCTTCACGCTCCACATAACGACGTATTATCCTCGCTTTTTTTCCCGTTCATTGCCAGGGAACGTCTTCACGAACCAAAATATCGTCTTCCTGTTTTCCTTCGGTTACAACGTTTCTCGAAATAATTACTTCTGTATTCACAGACTCTCAGTTCAATTTGAATGGGAAATTCCTGTTTCATCGATTTTCTCCATAACCATGGAAGATTGTAGATTGAAAGTCGACCCAACGCCGCCTCGGGTCATTCTGCATAACTGTGTAAATTTTCGCTGCATTCCACCAAGCCGTTTTGACGTTTATCCGACTACACCTACAAATACAACGTCCGACCACTTCCAATTTATATAGTAGATTTGTTTATATATGAATGACAAAAAGAAAAGTACAAAACTATGCATGAATTGTTTCTACTAAACCTTCAATTTAAGACACAACCTACATATTTCATAGGACTCCAGCTCACTTCTTCTTCTTCTTCTCCTCCTCCTCCTCCTCCTGGAACATTGGGCTGCGAGCCACCCCCACACTGCGCCATGTTCTGAGTCTGCTTTTCAACTTGACCATGATGCACGGTGCGTCATGGTGTATCTAACCATTTTTTTAGGTCTTACTACGGCTGATTTCTTCCAGAGAGAAAGAAAGAGATGGAAAAATGCAGAGAAGATTCATCCCCGGAGGAATAATAAAAAATGTTTACACTGCACATTTCATTTTTTCAAAGCTAAAGCTGCCGATCCAAAATCAGTAATTCAACTCTCTGAAAACTTTCAAATATATGCTGTTCTAGCATGAATATTATGCTAAGGATAAGTTGTCCACAAAGTAAGATTTACTTGCATATCCCCGCTCATATAAACACATAAATACATGCATGCATACATTACAGTTGATATTTGATAGCGTTTTCATATTATATATATTAGATATAGTGACGAAACATAAGTCAATTGCATGAACTCATAATCCTTTATTTACTGCTTTATTTGTATGAAATTGTAAATAAGACAAAAGTATTA
Organism: Eledone cirrhosa; assembly: GCA_964016885.1. Lineage (NCBI taxonomy): Eukaryota > Metazoa > Mollusca > Cephalopoda > Octopoda > Eledonidae > Eledone > Eledone cirrhosa. The sequence goes on from OZ024743.1 coordinate 164,084,335, forward strand.
GAACAGGGGGAAATAGCTCACCGAACGCGATAGTTTTGGATCCCCAGGGACCATATTTTTCAAGTTAGAGATTTGAAACCTCATCTATTTGCTTCCTTGGCACTTTTTACATAGGTGTGTAAATTTTCATGTCAGTCCGAGCACGTCTACTACCATTTAACCGTGCACATCTGAATTTCAACCACCACCCATTTCACAAATATATATTAGATATGGTTTTTTTTAATGTTGCATGGATTACGTTACTGATTACATAAGAGAGTGTAATGCAGTCTTCTTTCAATTTCTGTGTATATTGTCAATTACGATTTTATTTGATATATCATATCTACATGTATATATACTTGCATATAATATCAATATGCACACTACACATGCTAGCAGAAAACCACCCGAAGGTGTTAGTTTTAGTTAATTATTACATTGTTGTTGGGATGGTGGCAGTATCAGTAGAGCGTTGTCTTAGCATCGGACAAGATGCTTTGTGGCATTTAGTTACAGCTCTTTACATTCTGAGTATAAATTCTGTTGAGATCTATTTTGTTTATCATCCTTTTAGGAGTTGATAAAATAAAGTACCAAATACTGGGGTTGATATAATTGACTTTTCCTCCTTTTCCTAAATTATTGAACTTGTGCCAAAAGTAGAAAAATTATTATTAAGGGCAGTGTATTGGCAGAATTGTAATTGTTAGTGTCAGATAAAATGTATTGCAGCATTTAGTTACAGTCCTTTACTTTCATTATCAACTTTCTGAGGTCAAATTTGTCTTTCATCTTAACAGGCTTAATAAAATAAAGACCAGTAATGCACTGAAGTCAATTTAATTGACTTTTCTTTCCCTTCAAATTGCTGGCCTTGTGCCAAAGGTTGAAAAAGTTATTACCATAATAATTGTTTCTACTTTTGGCACAAGCCCAGTAATTACCACAGTGCATTACTGGTGCTTTATTTTATCGACTCTGTAAGGATGAAAGACTAAGTTAACCTCGGCCAGATTTGAACACAGAAAGTAAAGGGCCATAACTCTGCTTCAAAGCATAGTGTCTGACGCTCTACTGATACTGCGGATCCACAATAAAACATAATCATGTAACATCCACTTATCTGGGATGTGGTAATTTGAGCATGTATGTGCTTTGATATCTTCTTCCCTACCTTTCTTTCCCCCACACAGTGCTGACAGGACATATTCACCCTCTAAATGATCAGTGGTAGAACAGCAGCTATCTATATTTCTATTTATCTCTCTATCTATCTGCCTGTCTATCTGCCTACCTATTTGTCTACCACCGATCCACCTACCTACTTCTCTATCTATAGCTATCTGTTCATGTATCTATCTTTGGACAATAAGAACATCTATCTATCTGTCTAATTTCTCTCTGCTTTTCTATCTATATTCCTATTTATCTTGCTCTCTATCTATCCACCTGATTATCTATTTACCTATTTGTCTATCATCAATCCACCTACCTACCTATAGCTATCTATTTTTGTATATTTACCAATATATCAGGCAAGAATAACATTAAGGTACAGATCTCAATAGCAGTCTAAAGACAACTAGATACATATATAAATCCAAGTTACCACAATTTAGTGAGTATATGCTACTTCTCCAAATCGAGAGATCATAGCTCTGATACTATGGGCATGTGGTTAGAATGTCTCAGGAAAGAATCACTGAACAGATTTTATGGGCAAAACCAACTGGCAGGAGACCAAAGGGTAGACCCTGAGCAAGATGGTTGGATGTTTAGCCAGATCGGTTGGAGGCAGTTGCTTCTGACAGGACCCAATGGAAGGATTGTTTGAGGACTGCCCCCACAACCCTCTCAGGAATAAGTGGGCAAAGATGATAATTGTTTCTACTTTAGGCACAAGGCCAGCAATTATCCAGTGCATTACTGGTACTTTATTTTATCGACCCCGTAAGGATGAAAGGCAAAGTCAACCTCAGCTGGATTTGAACTCAGATCGTAAAGGGACGTAACTATGCTGGAAAGCATGGCGTCCGACCCTCTACCGATACTGCCAATGATGCTTGATAATGGTTAAATCAAATATGAAAGAAAGTTAGTGTAATTAATTTAAATAAATGTAAAATGAAACACAGCAATGACTGGAGCGACAAGCATCTCAAGGAATTTAATAATTTTTTTTTTCTTTTTGTATTATAAACCATTCTCGTGGGTACTATGCTAGTTTATATTTGTTTGAAAAATTGGTTCACTTATGAAGCATTGGGAAATTTTGAATTTGAAAAATATAGTCACCTCAATGCAGATAAGTATGATAATAGTTAATACTTATAATTAAATAGTTAAATAAATCAAGTAAAGTACCCCTTTGGAGAAGGGAAAACTGGACAGTTGTGCAGTTGAGAACAAAAGAAATATTTTTAAAAAAATAAAAGTATTTTTAGATATTTATATTAATAGCCATTTAGATCTTTTTGGTATGTCTCTCAGTTGTGTAATTATTGGATTTACCATAATATAATATTAACTCTACATCTATTATTTGTTATAACAAAAAAAAAAAACCCATAAAAGAAACTAAACAAAAGTTCCTTGACCATTGAAGTTCTTAGGGGGTTCTTTTTGTAATTTTGTTGTTTTCTTAAAGAATCTAAAGTTCTCTATTATTTGCAGCTGCTATCAAATATTCTCGGAATAGTGAGTGAAAAGAACCATTACAACAATCAGGGATTTCTAATTTAGGCACAAGGCCAATGATTTGTGAGAAGGGGAAAGTCGATTATGTCAACCCCGGTATTTGATTGGTACTCTATTTTATTGACCCTGGAAGGATAAAAGGCAAAGTTGACCCCAGTAGGACTTGAACTCAGAGTATAAAGAGCCAAAATAAATAAACACATTGTTATTTCCAGCTGTCAATTGGCAGCTTGAGGGATTGTTGATTGGCAGATCAATAGAGCATTGGAAAAAATATGCTGCAGTATTTAGTTATGTTTTTCTGTGCTGAGTTCAAGTCTCGTTGAGGTCAGTTTTGTCTTTCATCCTGCCAGGTTGATAAAATAAGTACTAGTTAAATATTGGGGTTGATATAATCAACTTTCCCCTTCCCTCAGAATTGCTGGCCTTGTGCCAATGTTAGAATTCTCATTTTCAGCCATAAATGGTTAGACTAGATAGCATCTCCTAACATGTGTAAATATTATTTGGGGTGAAGAGGGGCCACACTTACTCTTAGGTCCCAAATAATAGGGGGATTTGGAATAAGAACGGGGGGGGGGGTATTCAAGACCTGAGAATAATCTATGGGAGGGCAGTTTTTGTATGTAGTGAATGCGCAAAACAAAAACAACAAATAGTTGGTTTGTATGGCCAGATAGTTATTTTCATAACAAATCAGCTGAAGCCACTCTGGGTTTATGATACAAAGCCGTTTATTTTAAAGTGTTCATGATCATCATCATAGGTCTATAATCCATTCCAACATGGATTGAATTGGTGTTATGGTTGGACGCCCTTCCTAATGCCAAGCACCTTACAGATTGTACCAAAGGCATTTTATCAAGCACCAGCATTACCTCTTTACAGTGTATACTGGGTGCATTTTATCTAAAAACATTCCATCATAATTTTATGTAAGAACTTTTGTTAAGTTATGTTCCAAACAATAGCTTAATGAGAAAATTCTCGATTATTTTCAAAACCTTTTGAAAATTATAGTGGCAGTGTTTTTCATTAGCCATATGGTAATGAAAGGGTTAAAGGATGCTCTGATTTGTTTTCAGTGTTTACTGGCATAGCTATATGATTAAGCAATTTGCTTTGCAACCACATGGTTTGGGGGTTGACCTCACTGTGTGACATATTGAATAAGTGTCTTCTAATATAACCTTGGGTTGACCAATACCATTTAAATAAATTGGGACTGGTACAACCTCAGTATTTGATTGGTATTTTATTGAACTTGGAAGGAAGAAATGCCAAATTAATTCATGTGGAATACAGAGCAGCAAGAGCTGGAACAAATACCACAAGACAATCTGTGCCCTAATGATTTTCCCAATTTGTGACAACTGGTATTTGTTGTTATTTTTTACTCTCATTTATTTTTATAAATCCTGAAAATGATCAAAAGCAAGGTAGACCTTAGTGGACGGGTTTAACATAATGGGGGAGGGAGGTTTAACTAAATATCACAAGATATTTTGTCTGTGGTCTAGTGATTAGGGTATTGGACTATGATCATAAGGCTGTGGGATCAATTCCTTGATCAGCCAGAACATTGTGTTCTTGAGCACTGTGCTTCATCTCATTTTTATCATCATGTGACTGGGGCCTTAATCATTAAAATACTCAAGAAACCTTAGTTCCACAACAGTTAGTTCACCATTACTGAGAACAATTGTTTCACCTTATTTGAATCATCAGCTCCATTTAAATGGGGTTGTACAGAAAAGGAAAAACAACAACTATACAAATACGCATGTTCAGAAACAGTCACTTCTTAAAGGAGGGGGGGGGGGTAAACCTGTGAAAGATCGGTGCAAGGGAGAGACTGTGGGTACTCAGAATAATTATAGATTATTCATGTTATTCAGTCCAGAATATTATAGATTGTTCATGTTAGTCAATCTAGAGACTTGTAATTACGTAATAGGTGTTTCCAGACGTGTAGACAGCATGAAAAAAGTTCATTAATTAAATTTAGACAAGTGCTATTATGCAACTTCTCAGGATGTTGATTCTTTCTTCAATGCACAGCCCACAAGATGGATTCCCATTTCCATATGGCTTAGACTTAGTAATAACTTTCCACTGAATGGAGTAATCCACTCCTGTTTCCTTGGGGGACCATACGTGGCTCGCGAGCTTCGTGCATGATTGTTTGTCCAAGTATCTGAAGGTCGGCAGATGATTCAGGAAGCATTCTTTAAACCGGACCTCTGCCATACTTACATAGGATTTGACCTCTTGTTGTTGATTTTGTCGGTTAGAAGTGACCGCAGCTTTGTAAATTACAGCAGGTGTGTTACATTGTTGTTGAAGGGGACAAGCTTCAGGCCTTCAGCAAGAGCATCCTGGTGGGGTTCTGCTCTTAGAGCTGTTGGTGATATGGGTCTTCATATACTAGCACAGGAGTATCTTAGTTTCACTCTGTGTTAAAGATGGAGTGGTATTTATGACCTATGGGGAAGTGTCTATCTAAGAGAGCTAAAAATATTTTACCTACATTAGTTTTAATGTTGAGTGAGAAGGGAGGGGGCACAAATTATTTTGCTATTAGCACGATTTCTTTACTTATTGTTGTTGGCGTTAATAGGGGAGTAAGCAATTGGTTGTCCCATGGACTGAGTGCTCTACTACTACGGATATAACTCACCAGTGTTCTACTATTATATATGTATATATATTAAATGAGCCATACACATTTTACTTTTCTTAAGACTTTATTTCTGAAGCAATAGTGGTGGAAGCTACCAGACTTGGTGCATTTCTGGTTATAGGCAGGGCATTTTTTCATGCGCTCCTGTACATGGCGTTTGTGGCCTTGTTTCCCACAGTGGCTACAAAGGGCAGGTGAAGGTTGAGAGTTGTCGGACCTGTTGACGTATTGGTTCCTTTCCTGGTGTCTGTAGGAGCTGGAGGCGGCTATGGTTGAGGTGATGCCTTGACGTACATCAAGGCCTCTTAGAGAGTCATACCCTGCCGTGAGTTACCAAGGATGTCTAGGCGGATCTCATCATCCTCCAATCCTCAAATGAGGGTGTCACGGACCATGATGTCACTATAGTCAACCGCAGTGTGGCATGAGGCCAATGGGCATTCTACTTTGAAATTGAAGACACCGGCCTGCCCTTGGAGACGGGCAGCGAAGGCCGGTCATGCTGGTCCTGGCGCATCTGTTGCAGCTGCACATGAGCAGCCATGACGTATTCTTGGCGAAAGGCCAGGGACTTAATGTTGCGAAGGGCTGTTTGCTCATCGCTGGTAGCTAAGGCACCGAATTTCTGTATGAGGTCCTTCCTCAATTTTTCGTCACAGCACTCGAGAAGCTGGAAAAACATCCCTACCTGTAAGGCTCATAGCACGTTTGTAGTCCAACCATCTCTGCTCAAAATAGGTTCACTCTTCACTCGTTCCAGCCACAGAGATGTCAGGGTGTCATACCTTCTTGGGTGTAGCTGCTCGTGTAGTGGGTGGCGGTGCAATTGTGCTGTGAGTGGTGAAACTGTGAAGGCCGATGAGGCGAATCAGCAGCTCCATAGGAATGTTGGTGGACCATGTTGTGCCGCAGTCAGGTGCAGGGCAAGGTATGTTGCTCATGTTGCTTTGCAGGAAGTTGAATGTACTTTTTTTGTCATATATGAGTCTTGAACACTCTTCGCTTTTCTCATGACTTTATTTCTGAAGCAATAACAAAAGAAGTTCTTAGCGCGTCTGTGACCATGAGTAAGTAATTTGCAAAGTGACAAAAGCGCTTTGACATCTAACAAAGAAGAGTTCCACGATAAAGGGCAAACCTGTACGAGTCTTATCGCCCCCCCCCCCCTTCTCTCTCCCTCTATATATATATATATATATATATAAAATTTTGTGTATGTGTTGGTTGTTTACCGACACCTTAGTATGCAGGTTGGAGCACTCAACGAAGTGCGCAGGTTGGTTTGTTTACTCCAGAGTAATGTAAAAATAAGAAGGGTATGTCAACAGGGTAAAATTGGCTTCATTTATTCACATTCGCCTCTATATATATTTCAGTGATAGCCATTATTTAACAGCTATGACCTCATCAGGCTGTAAGAATTTAAACAGAAAAAACAGGAGCTGGGCATATCAATGAATTAACACAGTAAAATCCATTACATCATGTTTTTCTGTTTAAATTCTTACTGCCTGATGAGGTCATAGCTGTTGAATAATGGCTATCATTGAAACATATATAGCAGCAAATGTGAATAAACGAAGCCAATTTTACCCTGTTGACTTACACTTCTTATTTATATATATATATATATATATCATCATCATCATCAGGTTTAGCGTCCGTGTTCCACGCTTGCATGGGTTTGGACGGGGGTTTTCCCACTTGAGGCAAGAGTAGTTGTCTTGCTCGCATAGGACTGTCTGGCGGGTTTTCTACAGTTGGATGCCCTTCCTAACACCAACCACATTTACAGTGTGGGGCTGGGAGGTTTTTACTGTGTTGCCTACACGGCCACATTACAGCGTGGACTGTCTGGCGGGTTTTCTACAGCTGGATGCCCTTCCTAACACCAACCACATTTACAGTGTGGGGCTGGGAGGTTTTTACCGTGTTGCCTACACGGCCACATTTACAGCGTGGACTGTGTGTTTTTTTGTCGTGACACCTACACGATCTCATTTGTTTCGGCCTGGATGTTGTGGGACCAACATAACTTTACATTGAAAGGGGCGGTGTGGATGGGGTGGAGGTGGTGGGACGGGGGTGTGTTTTGATAGAGATGCCTACTGACTGTAGTAAGTTTTTACTTTGTATTTAGGTAAGGTGGGTCTTCTCTATTACTGAGTACTGCCAAAGGTCTCGGTCCAGTGACATTGTCTTGGAGAGGTGTAAGCGTGTGAGGTCGGAATTTATCATCTCGTCCCATGTTTTTCTGGGTCTGCCTATTCCGTGGCTACCGTCTATCTTTATTGCCCTGCACTTTGTTATACAGCTGTCGTCTTTCATGCGCATCACGTGACCGTACCAACGTAGCCTTCTCTCGAGTAAACAACATCTGATCCCTCTTATTTCTAATTTTTTCCTTAGTTCGTTTATGCTTTGCCGTTCACGTATATTACTATTGCACATCCAGCAGAGCATGCAAGCTTTGTTCCTCTCTAGTCTGCGTATATCCTCTGCACACAATGCCCAGGTCTCACTGCCATGCAGCATTGCTGTTCGTATGCAGGCATCGTATAACCTGCCTTTCATTTTTTGGGAGAACCCTCTAGCGGCTAATAGTGGTATAAGCTCTCTGAACTTTTTCCATCCAGTTCTGACTCTAGCTACTGTACTTTCAGAGCACCCTCCCCCATTGCTGATTTTGTCACCCAGGTAACGGAAGCTGTCCACTATTTCTATAGCACCCTCTGCGCAGTTGAAGGAGCTAGTATTTTGTGGGCACTTGCTGCTACTTATTGCACCAGAGCACCGGCCACATGTAAAATCTATGTTCTTAGTTAGCTTACCTGTGATCCCACTACATCTTTTATGCACCCATACTTTACATTTGGGACATAAAATGGAGTTTCTACCTACGCCTTTCCTACACACTGAGCATGGCCATTTCCCAGATGGGACTGCCGCCTTATTTTCTTTCCTACAAACTAGAACTTTAGTCTTAGACGGGTTAATTTTAAGGCCTTTTGATTCTAGGCCGTGCTTCCATGTTTGGAATTTCTTCTCTAGTTCGGTCATTGATTCAGCTATGAGCATTAGATCATCTGCGTATAGGAGTTCCCATGGGCAGCCGGTCTTGAACTCCTCTGTTATAGCCTGAAGGGCAATAATAAATAGTAGGGGGCTAAGAACAGAGCCCTGATGGACACCAACTTTTACGCTAAACTCTTCACTATATTCGTTGTTAATTCTAACCTTACTGACTGTTTCTTTATACATGGCTTGTATAGCTCTCACAAGCCATTCGTCAACACCTAGTTTTCTAAGAGACCACCAGATAATGGAACGGGGGACTCTGTCGAAGGCTTTCTCCAAGTCGACGAAAGCTAAGTATAGGGGTTTACTTTTAGCTAGGTACTTCTCCTGTAGTTGTCGTACAATGAAAAGAGCGTCTGTGGTACTTTTGCCTGACACAAACCCGAACTGCATTTCATCTAGATCAATTCTCTCTCTGATTAGTTGCGCTATTACTTTTTCCGTGACCTTCATGACCTGGTCGACTAATTTAATGCCTCTATAGTTACTCCTATCTAGGGCATCTCCTTTTCCCTTATAGCAGTTAACGATGATGCTGCTACGCCAGTCCTTCGGAACAACCCCATTCTGTACGACTTGGTTAACTATGCGGGTGACCATGGTGTGTCCCACCGAACCAGATGCCTTCAGCAACTATTTCCGAAGGACCAGCCGCCTTACCCGTCTTCATATCTTTGATTGCCTTGCTTATTGTACTACCCTGGACTAACACTGCTGGTCCCTCTATTGGGTCGATGTGGGGGAGACTGTCTTTCTCCCATTTGTTCTCATTTAGAAGCCTTTCGTAGTGACACTTCCAAGCTACCTTCTTATCAGCGTCGGTGATGGCAAGTATGCCATCATCGTTAAGTACACACTTCTCCCCGACAATATCATGGTTTTCCTTGACACATTGCCTGGCAATCCTGAACACCTCACGTTTTTGGTCCTCACGTTGTAGAACATGCTTGAACTTTCTTTCCTCTGCTTCCCTTCTTGCGAAGTACACTTGTCTCCTAGCTTCCCTCCTGGCCACTTGATAGTCTTCTCTACTTCCCCCATCCCGCCATGCTTTCCAAGCCTGCTTTTTGGCCTTAATTGACTCCTCCACCTTACTGTTCCACCACCATGTTACTCTCCTCCTACCTACAGGCCTGCTCCAGCCACAGACTTCGTCTGCCGCCGTCAGCAGGTTTGCTCTCAGGAATTCCCATTGTTCCTCTATATTATACGACTCTAATTGCTCTTCCTTACTGTCGAAAGCGTCAAGTAATATGCTTTGAAATTTATTTCTGGCTATGGGGTCCTTTAGCTTCCATATTTTTCTCCTGAGGATAGTCCTCTTCCGCTGTCTAGTACGTCTCGTCCTGACTATGAGGTCGCTAATTATCAGTCTATGTTGGGAGGTGAATTCTTCATGGGGGAGGGATTTAGTGTTAACAACAGACACTCTGTCACGTCTTCTGGTAAGGATATAATCTACCTGGCTTGTGTGCTCCCCCAATCTATAGGTGATCAAGTGATTGTCTCGTTTTTTGAAGTTAGTGTTACAGATAGTTAAGTTATTTGCGTCGCAGAATTCCAGGATTCTGGAGCCTTCCTCATTTCTAGTACCGAACCCATAGCCTCCATGGATTCCGTCATAGCCGTCACAATGTTGTCCAACGTGACCATTTAGGTCGCCTGCAATAACTATATAGTCACTGTCGGTTATTTGGGAGGTAGCGAGCATCACTGTCTCGTAGAATCTGTCTTTTATAGCGCCGGGCAGTCCGGATTGGGGTGCGTACGCAGATATTACTGTCACCGTAGTTTTATTGAGGACAAGTCTTATTTTAATTATTCTGTCGTTCACTCTATTTACGTCTATTATCTTATCTGCCCACTTTTCTGCTACCATGATTCCTACCCCACCCAACCCATTGTCATTTCCCACCCAGAAAAGCTTATAGCATCGTTCTTTACCCACGATGAATCTAGCCGACCCTCCCCTCCACCTGGTCTCTTGAATACAACAAACATCGACCTCCTTACGTTCAAGCATTTCTACAACCTCGTTAGAGCGACCCTTTAAGGTGCCTACATTCATGGTACCAACTCTGAAGTTTTGGATTGCGTTTGGAGGGTGGGAGCGGGGGGGGGGGGGGGTTATGTTAGCCATCCTGGGCCGAAACAAGGAGGAGTGCTTGCATTCTCGTCCACGAGGTGAATTTGGCTTTATATATATAGGACTGTGGCCCTGTCATTAACCCATTTTTTCTGTGGTACAAAACTTTGTTTTAAAATGTTTATATTTTTGTAAAAACCTTTCATGATGATTTCATTTAATGTCATGAAAACACCTGTGAAAGCTATATGATGTGGTAAGAGCTAGTTAAACTTACATAGGTGTAAACTTTAACATAAAATTAATAATCTTGTAAAGTGAAAGTATTAACAAATACAATATTGTAGAATATTGTAGAATGTCTGTCCAGTATCAATGACATGGCTCTCTAAGGCCCTCTAAGGTATGTAAGACAAGCAAGTAATAAATTATGTAAGTAGCAAACATTACTACAATGAGTATAGTATGTAGTGCTTGGTATCAGTTACACAATGTGGTTGATGTAGTGGTAAAAGATTCCATAGATATATAATTGATAGGTGGAGTAGAGTGAGAGAGAGGAGTAATTAATAGATAGTGGAATATGGAGAGGATTGGAAGAAAGAGTGAAGGAGGAAGATATGGCATGAGTTAGTGATAAAGTAAGAGAGAAGTGGAATGAAGAAAGATATGTGTAAAATAGAAAGATTACTTGATAAAATAGAAATATATAGAAAGCAAGGTGTGAGAAATGATGAGAAGAGGTTGAGAGATATTTTGACTGAGAAATTAAAAAGACAAGGAAATATATACATGAATATCTGTATGTATTGCCTCTTTCTGTTAATTTCAAGTTTATTTTTGACTGGCTGCCTTCCTGGCAGCAAGGTTATAAAGAAAAGCAAATTTTTTATTGTCTCTTGTGTAATCATTCATCATTTGAATTGTAAGAATGTTTTACAGATTTTGAAGGTTCCAGGTATTGTGGTCATTTGTAGCTTATGAATTAAGGAACTACATACTTTCTCCACAAATCCAAGTTCAGTTTTACTTTGGTCCAGGCAGGTTGATATATATCCTGTAGCTCTAATAATAGGTATGAAACTGAACGTGTATTTTAGGTACTGGATCTGCAAACTCCTCATCAGTGGTCCATAGATATCCTCCTCTTCTTTTTTCTTACTACATTTACATTAATTGACCAACTGACTTCTGCAACAGCATGCTATTAATATGTGGTCCCAAACAACAATATCAAGTCGGTTATGTTTTAATTTGTTAGCAATTTATATATTTAGGTTTGACTAATATTCCTTTGAGCCATCAGTCTCAAAGTATTCCACCCTATTTGTTGTTATTTTCATCTTCCAAACTTGTTTCCGCTGGGTTCAGCACGGCCAACTAGCCGGTGCCATCCAGTTCCAGGCTCCCAAACTATGGTTCAACTGAGAGAAAGGTTTGGCATGGCCAATTTGCCTGTCCCTCCTCATAACAGTGCCATCTAGGTCCACACTATAAATGTGGTTGCTGTTAGGAAGGGCATCCAGCTGAAAAAACCCCGGCCAAATTTAGTCTCACCTGAGGAAAGTACGGTGTGGCTAATTCTGGCCAGGCTTGTCTCTTGATGTGGACGACCCGACAAACCCATGCAAGCATGGAAAATGGACGTTAAATTGTGATGATGATGATATATATGTGTGTCTATATATATGTGTGTGTGAATGCAAAAATGTAAATAGATGTACCAAAGCAAGCAACACAGTACAATGAATAAATATATTAGTTTAATGTTTGATATAGTAGAAAAAGAGTCTTAATGCTTCAGACTTTAGTCCTTCATCAGAAGATAGAATAATAAAAAATGAAATAGAAAGATTGTGAGAAGAAGAAGCAACAGAATAAAAAATATTTTTGATAAAAACAAAAATGTCATTGCTCTCTGTAACAATGGTTTGATATAGTTTGTTGGCAGGTGTTCCTCACGCTAAAAAGAAATGGTAACAGGTGGAAATTCAGGTATGGTAAGCACTCACCTGAGACTGCTTTCTAGGTTCTGAACAATACTATAGTATTTACTCACACATTCATGCATTGACAAAGGATTATATATATATGTGTATATATATATATATATGTGTGTGTATGTATATGTGTGTGTGTATATATATATGTATATGTGTATATACGTATGTGTGTGTGTGTGTATATGTGTATATGTGTATATATGTATGTGTGTATATATGTATATAAAGTAGTAATATATAAGTAGTAATACAACAGTTAGTTCACCATACTGAGAACAATTGTTTCACCTTAGCGGATCTTCAGTGCAGACTGGTCATGGTTATACAGAACAGGAAGAACAACCATATGAACGCGCATGCGTAGAAACGGTCACTTAACCTAAGCGATACAAAGCCATGGGCGAAAGGTGTAAGAGAAATAACTGCAAAAGTCCGGAAAAGATGTTCGAGTTGATTAGAAAATTAGAATGTTGTTGTTATTCAATCTGGAGCTTTGTAGTTATGCAAGAGGTGTCTCCAGACATGTGGACAACGTGAGAAGATTTCGTTTCTTGAATGTGTATATGTATATATATATGTGTGTATGTATATGTGCGTGTATATATATATCATCATCATCATTTAACGTCCATTTTTCACGCTAGCATGGGTCTGGACAGGAATTGTCCCACTTGAGGCAAGATTGGTTGTCTGGCGGGTTTTCTACGGCTGCATGCCCTTCCTAACAGCAACCACGTTTACAGTGTGGAATATATATATATATATATATATATATATATATATATATATATATATATATATAGGGCGGTGCCCCAGCATGGCCTCAGCCGGATGGCTGAAACAGGTAAAAGAGTAAAAAATATATGTATATGTGTGTGTGTGTATATATATATATATATATATATATATGTGTATATATATATATGTACAGTATTTACGTATCGAGAAAGAGAAAAAAAGGGGAGGATAGGTGATACATATAGTTATTTGCCAAGTAGCGTATGCCAAAGGTGCTCGATACTAGTGCCGGCAGTATTAAATATTCGAAGTGTTAATATTTAGTGGGCTAGAGAGTTAGCAGAGCGTAAGCACGTGGGAAAGTAAAAAATCGGAGAATAGACCGTTAAAACATGTTTATTTAAAACAGCACCTACGTACGTTTCGCCCAGTTGGGCTTCTCAAGGGCATAAATAATCACAAGTGTTCCTTATATTGCTCGGAAAGAGTTTTGGGGGTTAAATCCACATCAAGGTTCATTGCTCGCAAAAATATCTTGTTTTGATTTTGCAGCAGGTCAAGGGAGGTAACTCTGGCCGGTGTTAGGGCAGTCTTTCCCGGACAAATTTTTTTTTTTTTTTTTTTTTTTTGCCGCATCTGTTTGTCTGAGGCTGGGTCTGGTATGCACGGATTGTTTCCTGGGTGTTATTTTGCAGCGCCTGCCCGCCGGGGTGTTAAGACTTGCTGCAGGGAGATCCGGTGTACGGTTTCACTCCTCATCCTTAACCCATCTGAAGAAGGATATTTTTAAGCGATGTGTACAACTTATCGCTGTTTCAGCTCTGCTGTTGATGAGCTCGTGGGGTGCAGTTATGATGTGGTAGAGCTCCATGAAGCAAAGATCGCATTTCCTCTTGAAGTTGTACGGTGCAGCCCTGCCGACAATCTCCCAGTGCGTGGAGAAGCTGATGTTTAAGTCCTTTAGTGATGTGATGTAGTCCGCGAGCGAAGTGGAGTGCCTTAGTTTTCTATTTGTGAAAGAGTGGAGATGTGTTCGAAATCTAATTTTGAACGGGCCGGAGGTAGCCCCTATATAATGTTTAACGCTATTGTGGCTAGTAATAGTGCATCTATATATAACCCTATCAGTCAAGCAGTATCCTCTAAGGGGGCAGCGTCCTCTGTCGCGGCAGTTACAATTTCTGTCGCGGTTCCGTCTATTTTCCACGGTAAGGCTATCATTGTTGCTGCCTACGTTGTTACCTACGCAACCGCAGCTGTCGTTAGCACCATTACAACCCACAGCACGCGGGGTGGTGCGATTGTTATTCCGCACGTCATGTCCTGCATGTTCCCCAGTCATTTCGCGGTTCTACTGGTTGCGTCTGCGGATGCCATTGCCAACACTATTGGATGCTGCCAGGGAGTTGTTAAGGCCGATATAGTTATTGTCAGGTGTAGGTGCGTCTGTGTCTTGGTGCTGTATCTTGGTGATCTTACTGTGGTTCGTTGTTCCTATGATGTCTGCTAGGTTAGGAGTAGTAGAGAAGGATATTTTTATATTGTTCCTATTAAGAATTTTTCTATACCTATGGTTGGGCGGGAAGTTCTTCTCTAAGGCTTCGAAGAACATCCGGGGTATATTGCAGGCCACACTCCGAGAGTAGGGGGTGTGGAACCATAGGACGTTACGGTGGCGATTACGTGTCCTTGTACTTTTGCTACGGGTGGTTCCATCTAGGTGACCGCTCTTATGTGTGTTAATGCGCAGTCGCCCGTTCGGTGCCCCTTTCACTTTATGCTCGGGTGCACTCTTCCTACCTCTTCCATGTTTATGTACACGAAGATGTTGGTTGGAAGGCGTTGGTTTTGTAATAGGGGAATAGTTCGAGTAATCTACAGTGTTCACCGTCGCCAGGGTCGTGATCTTTGGTGCGGTTATCTATATATGTATATATATATATGCGGTTATATATATATGTATATATATATATATATATATATATATGTATATATGTTTATGTGTATATATATATGACGGCGATGAATTTGTTTTGTGAGGTTTTTTATATGAAATCGTGTTGAAACAAATATATATGTATGTCTGTATATGTATATACATGTATATGTGTGTGTATATATATCTATGTGTTGTGTGTGTATATATATGTATATACACACACATATACATATATACACACACATATATATATATACACACACATATACATATATATACACACACACACACACACACACACACATATATATATATATACAAATACATATATATATATATGTATATGTGTGTGTGTATATATGTTTGTGTATATGTGTATATATATATATATATATATATATATGTGTGTGTAACCATGTATGTCGATCTGAGGCCACAAAATCCAAAGTGCGCAATCCACTCTTGTGCTGTTGACAACAAAAATCACCCAATCCACTGTTAGATGGTCATTTTGGTGTCATGATAAAAAACACCCAGCCCAGACTGTCATATGGTTGGAGTAACGAATGGCATTCACTTGTAGAAACCAAGCCAAAATACAGATCCGTATGAGCAAGACGTCTTCACCAGGCCTGACATATCTCATAACGAGACAACCCGTCTAATTCCATGCAAGAACGGAAAAATATACATTAAATGCTGATGATGATGATAGCTGGCATGAAGTTGGCGAATGGTCTGCCAGAACTCTTTATTTGCTGATCTGAAGTTGGACTTCAGCTTAACCCATAAGTCCTCCCTTTTCTTAACTTTAGTCGCCTTTACCGTCTCTTTTGTGACCTTTCGCGCTTGCTTGTACCACAAGAGCAAAAAGGAGGACCTATTTCCAAGCCAAGCTATGTAAGCTCCCATCTTTCTTCGGCCGGCATCTTTGACTACATGATTGAACTAAAGAGGTCCTCCTGTCACCCGGCGCCACACCATGCCGCTTTTGCCTGCTGCATTTAATAGCTGAAGCAGAAACTGTCGTATATGTACATGTGTGTGTGTCTTGGTTTGTAAGTTCATAAGAAATGCTCTCAATATGTGTTTCTTATTTTATAGAGCAAGACTCAATAATTAACTGAATAGCTATCAATGTGAACATCAAACTGTTTGTCGTTTACATACTCAAATGATCTTCAAACAACAATTGTTGTCAGATATACCAATTCATATCACTTTCTTCCTATCTATCTGGCTATTAATTTAACATGTACATACATTATTATATATATCTATATTTATATACATAGATATTTTATTACGAAAGTCATCATCATCATAAATTTCTCTCTCTCTCTCTCTCTCTCTCTCTCTCTCTCTCTCTCTCTCTCTCTCTCTCTCTATAATTCTGCGATACCAATGACATGTCTATATGTAACACAAACTTTAAAAAAACCGATAATCACCTGATTAACCAACAGATCAGGGCAGCATTCTAGTCAGATAGATTTTATCCTCATCAGAGGATGTGCCAGATAGACGTTCGTAAACACAAAAGCCTTCCCTAGTGAGGAATGTACCTCCCAACATAACTTAGTTGTCAGCGACCTCATTGTCAGAGTTAGACAAACATGGAAACAGAAGGCAACCTGGAGAAGAAAGATCTGGAAGCTGAAAGACCCCTCATCCAGTAACAGATTTAAAGATATTTTACTCAACGCCTACGACAGTAAAGAAGAACAGATAGAGACATTCAATGTAGAAGAGCACTGGGAGTTCCTAAAAAATAACTTAGTAAAGGTGATGGATGAGATCTGTGATTGGAGTAAGACCACAGGCAGGAGGAGAGTGACTTGGTGGTGGAACAATAAGGTAGATGAAGTAGTTATGAGGAAGCAGGGTACATTACATAGAGACCATGAGGGAAGCTAGGCGACAAGTATACTTAGCTAGGAGGGAAGCGAAGGATAGAAAATTCAAGTATGTTTTGCAACGCGAGGACCAGAAGCAGGAGGTGTTCAAGATCGTGAGGCAGTGTGTCAGAGAGAATTGTGATGTCATTGGAAAGAAGTGTATCCGGAATGATAAAGGTGAACTTGCCCTCACAAGTGCTGAGAAGAAAGATGCATGGAAGAGCCATTATGATAGATTACTAAATTAGGAGAATGCATGGGAATAAGAGACCCTACCCCAAGTAGACCCTAGAGGGGCCAGCAGTCAGCAGCAGCGTACTAAGTAAGGCAATCAAAGATATGAAGACGGGGAAGGCAACCGGTCCATCGGGTATAGCTGCCGAGATGCTGAAGGCATCTGGGTCGGTAGGTCACACCATAACCACACGTATTTTTAACCAGGTAATACTAGAAGGATTGGTGCAGTAGCATCATTGTCAACTGCTACAAAGGTAAAGGTGATGCACTAGATAGAGGAGACTATAGAGATATAAAGCTGATGGATCAGGTTATGAAAGTAACAGAAAGAGTTGTAGCACAGTTGATTAGGGACCAGGTGAAACTAGATGAGATGCAATTTGGGTTTGTGCCTGGAAGAGGCACCACTGATGCCCTCTTCCTTGTGAGGCAATTACAGGAAAAGTACCTAGCTAAAAGTAAGCCGCTCTACCTGGCATTCTTCGATCTCGAGAAAGCCTTTGACAGAGTTCCCCGTGCTATAATCTGGTAGGCTCTTAGAAAACTAGGAGGAGATGAATGGCTTGTGAAAGCTGTACAAGCCATGTATAGGGGAGCAGTCAGCAAAGTTAGGATTAGCAATGAGTATAGCGAGGAATTTAGCGTACAGGTTGGGGTCCACCAGGGCTCTGTTCTTAGCCCTCTCCTGTTCATCATAGTTCTGCAGGCAATAATGGAGGAGTTTAAGACCGGATGCCCATGGGAACTCCTGTATGCAGATGACCTCGCACTTATAGCTGAATCTATGGTAGAACTAGAGGAGAAATTCCAAACTTGGAAGCAGCGACTAGAAAGAAAGGGTCTCAAAGTCAACCTGACAAAGACTAAGGTCTTTGTAAGTAGACAAGAAAACAGAACCCAGATCCCCTCAGGGAAATGGCCTTGCTCAGTATGTAGGTAGGAACTCCATTCTCTGCCCCAAATGCAAAAAATGGGTACACAAGAGATGTAGCGGGATCTCAGGAAGCTTAACTAAGAATGTAGGCTTCACATGTAGCAGCTGCACCGGGACAGTAAGCAGCAAAAAGCCACAAGAAACAAGTATCACCAAACTCTGGGAGAGTTCTGTAGAAACAGTAGACTGCTTCTGCTACCTAGGTGACCGAATTAGCAGCGGAGGTGGGTGTTCAGAAAGTACAATAACTAGGGTAAGAATGGGATGGAAGATGTTCAGGGAGCTGCTGCCACTTCTAGTTGCAAAAGGCTTTTCCCTCAAAATGAAAGGCAGACTGTATGATGCGTGTATATGAACAGCAATGTTACATGGTAGTGAGACCTGGGCGCTGTGTGTAGATTAGAAAGAAACGAAGCCTGCATGCTCCGATGGATGTGTAATAGTAATATACGCGAACGGCAAAGCATAAATGAATTGAGAGAGAGACTGAGCATAAGAGGAATCAAATGCTGTGTGCAGGAGAGGCGGTTGCGTTGGTATGAACATGTGATGCGTATGAAGGATGACAGCTGCATAAAAAGGTGCAGAGCACTAGAAGTCAATGGAAACCGCGGAGTGGGGAAACCCAAGAAAACCTGGGATGAGGTGATAAAAGCTGACCTTACCCAATTACACCTCTCAATGGCGATGACACACGACCGTGATCTCTGGCGTCACAGTAATACAGAAGACCCAACTCCCTACGGGTACAAGCTGAAGCATATAGACAATATGCCCCCACACCCTCCCACTGCAAAGTGGTCGTGGAGGTGCCATGGCAAAAAAGGACCCAGCCCATACTGTAAAGTGGACGTGTAAGCGCCACGGAAAAAAAGCACCCAGCACTCACTGTAGATGAGGTTGGTGTGAGCAGGGCATCCAGCTGTAGAAATCAAGCCAGAATCAGTTCCTATATGAGCAAGGCATGGTCAGCCGACCGGACACTGCCCACAACAGGACAACCCGTCTAACCCATGCTAGCGTGGAAGAACGGACGTAAAACGATGATGATGATGATATAGATATATATGTATGTAATATTAGAACTAGATTAATATTAATGGTAATATATGTATACTTTGTATATATATCAGGATTAAACCAGTATTAGACTAGTAAGACCATTATTTGGCAGAGTCCTCAATACTTGGGATAGTAGAATCTGGATAGATGAGTCTGAAATTAGCTGTCAAAATAGCAAGAACTCAGCAGTCGGGCCCTGACTCTTTCTAAGATATATGTATTCGTAGAAGCTGTTAAAAGAGCAAAATGCTGTTAACGCCAATGTTGGGTAAAATTTACCTCAGTGGCTAGAAGTATGCTGGCCTCCAGAAGTGATAGGAGAAAAGGAAGAAAATCGATGAGACAAGATCAGACAAACATTCATATACATCATCAGCTCTTAGACCAACTGTGGTTTCACATGATTTAACTTAAGAGTACCGCGTAAAATAGTCAGCTTGTGCAAAATATGTATTTCTGTTGATATGATGTTTGCATGAAAAACGAACAAATTAGATAGACAGATAGATATATCTTCCTTTTTCCCTTCTTTCCTGCTCTCCCTCACTGTTCCCTTCTTACTGCGTCTTTTCTTTCCTTCTCCCTTCTACCCGCTACTCTTGTCACATCCGCTTGCTACCACCTCCACAGCCAGGGCTTTTGTTGTCTTTTCTAGCAGCGACTTGGTGCCGAGAGGACATATTTTATTTCTCTCTCTCTGAAACTAGAGAGGTTGTCATATGTACAGCGAAACATGATTGTCTTCTCAAACCCTATATGGCCTCCATTCAGTCACCATCCACTTTACAGAGTTTAGTGTGTGCTAAGTACATTTTATCGTGGCACCAGCACTGGAAAGGTTGTCATATGCTCTAGTATATATCTAAGCCTTCATCATCATTTTTATTTTATGTCCAGTATTTTATGTATACATATGTAAGCATAGTGAATATATTGTTTATAATCAACAGGTTGTTCAGGAATTCTTTCTCATCTCCCCACCCCACCACTGCCTCTCTCTCTTTCTCTTCCACATCTCTTTTTTCACCCTTTCTCTTGCATCTCTCTTTCTCTCCCATTTTCTTCCACCTCTCTCCCATTTTCTTTTTCTCTCTTTTTTCTCTTTTGTCTTTCTTTCTTGCTCCCCTCTCCCAAGTTCCTTTCTCTCCACTCCTCCTATTCTGTCTCTCTTCCATCTCTCCCTCCTCCCTGCCATGAAAGGAATTAATTATATTTTGTTAATCAATAGTTAGCATTATAAACCTAGATTTGTTAGAACCGATCAGTTTTAGAGGAATAAAAATAAATTATTGATCCTGTTGTTGAAAGAACAATTATTAATGGAAAGATCTGATGCATTGATTGACACTAAGGCACCAATGTTTACATTTACATATATATGCGTATGTTAGGCATTGGTATAACCGACAGAAACATATTCTATACACACACAAACACAGATATGTACAATACACAATTTCTGCTGTTGAAAAGTAATGATTCATGCCAACAGAATCCATCATTTTCAATATCTTTTCATACACACAGTACTTAGTCCTCTACCTGATCACTACTTTTGTGCACACATGTATATAATCCCCATATATTCTATACCAAGGGTCTTAAGAAATGGATGGACTTTGGAGTTAAGCTGAAATCTGACTTCAGATCAGCAAATAAAGTGTTCTGGCAGACCATCCACTGATTTTGTTATAAGAAGTCCTCCTGTATGCCTGCTATCATCATCATCATCACCATTTAACATCTATTTTTCCATGTTTGCATGGAGCTAGACAGATGGTAGGAGCATGACCTAATGGTTAGTGTTGAATTCATAATCACAAGATTATGCATAGCTGTAATTACTGGACCACGTAGCATGTTGTGTTCTTGAACATGGTTTTTCATCTCCTGTTCCTTTTCATTATAGCATGGGGGCCCCTCCCCTCTCATTAAAACACCCGAGAAACCTAGGCAGTCAATGTAAACTATAACATGATAGGACTGGAGCCACTCTTATTTTTCCTACTTCGTGGCACCTTGGGCAAATGTTTTCTTCTTCCATAGCCTAGTAGCTTTGTGCAGAAAACTGGGTAAATGGAAAACTATATGGAAGGTTTTGGGATAGACTGTACCTATAATTGAAAGAGTCTTCCTCGTCACACACATACTGACAGGAAATTATGTTATCCCTTTCCTTGCCATATTTTTAAAGAAAGACACTATGATTTTCAAGTAATTTTGTAATATGACTAACTTTCTTATTGTTAAGTTGGTGTTTGAAGTGTAACTTAAAGATTGTTGTATAAAATTATTATTTCTACTTTTGGCACAAGGCCAGCAATTATTCAGTGTATTACTGGTACTTTATTTTATCAATCCCGTAAGGATGAAAGGCAAAGTTAACTTCGGCGGGATTTTAACTCAGATCATAAAGGGCCGTAACTCTAGCGTCCGACCCTCTACCGATACTGCCAATATGATGAAAAGTTAGTTATAAACATTTTAAAATAGTCAGCTTTGTTTCATAGAACCAGGGACAGTTTTAAGCAATTTAATATCAAAAAGGGTAAATGTGGAATAGTTAACTACTATCATTATTTTACACCTATTTGTCTATGCCCAGCAGGTCTTTTTCAATACCACGTCTCACCACATGTTGTAGTCCACTGGCATCTGCTTCATGTGGTTCAGCCTCTAGAGATCTTCATTTGAAACTTCTTTTGATCTTCACCTGAAAGAGAGACAAAGGTTTCCAGTATTGGCAGAGGTTGGTGAGTTCGTTTTCACATCTATCGAAAAGCAAATCCTATCTGCTGGTTTCAAACAAAGATTTGTTATTTAGGAGACCCTATCAGTTATGAGGGAGACTCCTCTGAAAGTGTGATAGCCATGGTAAGAACTTGGCAGGAAAAAGTTTAGTAGAGTTAGTATCTCTACTAACAACAAAGGGCTTCTCTCTCAGAATGAAGGGTAGACTGTATGATGCTTGTGTGTGAACTGTGATGCTACATGGCAGAAAGAAAAGAAGCAAGTATGATCTAGTGGATATGTAATGTTAATGTGCATGAACAATGTATCGTAAGCAAGTTAAGAAAAAAACTTGGTACTTTTCTTTCCAGTCATGCTGCACCATACTGATAGTGACCTTGATTCAGGTCTGGCCTCTTCAATCAGCAGCACTTTAAACCAAAACATTTGCTAGAATAACACCACTTATTTACATACACATATATATTTAATGTATAGAATAGGAGTCTCAAATTCAAAGACTCAAAAAAGCCATTACAGTGTGTGGAAGAGGCACAGCAGTCCAAATGTGAGATGAGGAAGAAGGTTGTGGATTCCATCAGTTGCAATACAGCTGATAGGCTGCTATTTATCTCTCCATCAAAATGAATACACATATGATAGTAAGTGGGATATGTGAATTAGTACAAAATGTAGGGGAACAAATTTTCCATAATTTTATTTTTACTTTTAGTAAATTTCTCTTTTTTTTTTTCCATTTTCAATTTAATAAATCCCATTGTTTTCCATTTTATTGTATTTCATTGGTAAAATACATTAAATTGTACTATAAATATTATTAAAACAGGGACACATTTCACAAAAATTGTTCTACTACTGGCCATAGAAAAATAGTTTGTCCCATGGGCCTCGTGTTTAAGACCCCTGGTATAGAATATATGGGGATTATATACATGTGTGCACAAAAGTAGTGATCAGGTAGAGGACTAAGTAGTGTGTGTATGAAAAGAATTTGAAAAGATATTGAAAATGATGGATTCTGTTGGCATGAATCATTACTTTTGAACAGCAGAAATTGTGTATTGTACATATCTGTGTTTGTGTATGTATAGAATATGTTTCTGTCTGTAGTATATGTCTCTGTGTGGATATACAAGTACATAAAAAAACTTTTTTTTCTGAGGAAAATGACTGATTATGCAGTCTGTGTGTGTATGAATGTTTGTTTTTATATGCATGTATATGAATGTGTATGTGTGTGTACAAATGTTTTTGCGTGTGTGTATGCACAAAACATATCTTATGGAGATTTATATAGTCTCTCTGTGTGTATTACTATCCATATGGATGTATATGCATGTAAATATATGAATGTCTTTGTGTGTGTAGGAATGTGTATGATATTTTTATATTCACTCTTTAACTTGAGTTTTTATCTTGTTTCAAGATCAAAGACTGAGATTAAGTTCCTTGAATTGAAAAAATATAAAATTACTAGTAGTAGTAAAAAGAAAAAATATTAGTAGTAGTAGTAGTAGTAGTAAAAAAACAAAAAATATAATATCGATAGTAGTAGTAAAAAATATATATATTAGTAGTAATAGTAATAAGTAAGAAAAAAATAATGGTGGCAGCCAGTAGTAGTTTATTTGCCATATGGGCAAGAGTTCTACACACACATACATGTGTGTGTGTTTGTGTATACAATATATATAAATGTTTCTAAGTTGGGAAATAGACTGGTTTAAACACGCAACTGTCGCTACCAGCCCGCTACTCTACATCGCTGTATAGTAGATGGAGGCAGTTAATGTCCGTTAAAGGTTCTAGGCCCTACCACTGTTACCATCACCATCCTATCACCATGGGACATGGAGACTAGAGCTGAATGCTACTATTCTACTGTGCAACGATGTGGAACTGCTTTTTCTCATAACCAACTTTTCACTATCTTATTATTAATGTGTGTTTGAGACACGTTGGCTGAGAGCTTTTGGTGGGAACAAAAATATTTGTTTTCTAATCTCCCGCCACCACGTAAATTTGTAAATCGGTGATTGATCGAAGGATGGAGTTGTATCAGATTCCAGTTGCTAATCACTTTACTGTGTTGGCCGTCACAAACAGTCATATCCGGCATGGACTGGAGTTTGAATTCTGTCGATCAATTGGTTATTGATTAGGCGATACACGCTGATGAATCCACATGCGCCGATTATGCATTGTTGCATAATATATGCAGACAGAGGGTGCAGTGCACCGTACTGCTGCATTGTGTGTGGCCGAACTGAGTCCGGGTACTACTATAGGCACCCGTTTACATGTGTTGTATTGAAGCAAATAACTGAGTATACTGTGGGGATATGTTCTACATTGCCTATTGAGTACGCTGAAATACAACTGGTCCTGGTATTGTTAAATATGTTGGGTCCGTCAATTCCTTATTATATATATATATATATATATATATATATATATATATATATATTCTTTTTACCCATAACCCCTGATGGAGTTGCAGGAACACCATAGTGACATAAAGCATTTCTTGGGCATTTTTAAAGCCTGGCAGGGCTGGCACAAATACCACAAAGTATTCTATCTGACAGTCTAACAACTCTGTCAATTCGTACATGCATATATTCATACATACCTACCGTGTGTATGTATATATATACATGTGTGTTTGTGTATATATATATATATGGAGGCACATGGCTTAGTGGTTAGAGCATTGGCCTTGCAATCGAAAGGTTGTGAGTTCAATTCTCAGACCGGGTGATGTGTTGTTTCCTTGAGCAAGACACTTTATTTCACATTGCTCCAGTTTACTCAGCTGTAGAAATGAGATGATAGGGACTGGGGTCTCTATTATTCCACTGCAAAGTGGTCGTGGAGGTGCCATGGCAAAAAAAGCAGCCAGCACTCACTGTAAATGAGGTTGGTGTTAGGAAGGGCATCCAGCTGTAGAAATCAAGCCAGAATCAGTTCCTGTCCCACCCTTGCAAGCAGGGAAAAGCGGACGTAAAATGAAAATGAAATGAATATATAGTCTGTGTGTGTATATATAATGTATGTGTATACATTGTGGCAGTAGTGCTAGTGGTGCTGAAGGAAGTGGGGGTGGGCATGTATTAGGAACTGAGTACCATGTTGCTGTTATTGATAATGCAGTAATGTGAATAACATTCATGATGTTAATATGTTAATGGTAATATTGTTTCTACTTTAGGCACAAGGTCAACAATTACCCAGTGCATTACTTAGGTATGAGGATAATGATTGATGATGATAACATGTTATTGATGATGATGATAATAGCATGTTATTGATGATGATGATGATGATTATGATTATGCTATCTGCACCCTATATATGCAACATCACAACACATCAGCAAATAAAAAATAGATAGCCATTTTCTTAGTTGTGCATGCACCTACATATATAGAATGTACTTTACTGATACACATCAATTGTTGTTGTTGGATCTCTGTTGGTTTCAACAAGTGTCCCAGTTGTTTGAACTACAGAAATTAATGTTGAAGTGACTGAGCATTCTACAGATGCATCTACCGTTAATGTGGTTCTCAGGGATAAACAGTGTGACACAGTTTGTGGCAAGACTGGCCCCTACCATTACATGTGAAACTCATTTGTTCCAGCTGAGTTGACTGGAGCAACATGAAATAAACTAGGTTGTGGAGGAGGGATTCTATTCCAGTCTTGTCCTCTATTGAGGTTCATTTCATTTTCTATTAAGGCAGCAAATTGGCAGAGTTGTTAGAATGTTGGCTAGAATGCTTTATGGTATTTATTCTGGCTCTCTGCTCTCTGAGTTCAAATTCAACCTTGGTCAACTTTACTTTTCATCCTTTCAAGGTCTATGAAAAAAGTACCAGTCTAGTACTGGGGTCGATTCTTCCTCTATATCACTCTCTATCTTTCTCTGGAAGAAATCTGCCTGGAGAGAGATGGACTCCACCAAGCCTAAATTACCCAGGAAACATTGTACATCAATACAGTGCCCCTATGATTCCATCAGGAGTTACAGGGCCATGCATTCATTTTCTATTATTCTGTCTGAGCATTGCATTGGTTCTGTGTGTAGATATAATTTTTACCATAAGGTTGTCTATTGAGCCACCATTTAGCATGTTGGTAGAAGACTGACAAGTTTTTCTTGTCTTTAAATTCTTTTCAGTGTTTTCATACGTTCTCCTATGCATGTCATGGTCATGTTTCTACATTGTCTCATCTTATGCTATATTTCTAGTTTTACAAATTATCTGTATGCAAATTCTGTCAATACAGAGGGGTTAGTTTCTTAAATGGGTAACTTCTGACAAAAGAACTTTGACAGTTAACCCTTCCATGACTGCATTTCTAATGAAATACACTCTGTTTCTAATAGTTAATAAAGAATTTCACATCAAAAATTTTGCAAAACAACTGCAAACATGAAGTATATATCATCATCATTTTTATATCTGCTTTCCATGATTGCATGGGTTGGACGGGGTCTTTCTTCATACGGCATCTCTCCACTTGTCGCGATTTGAGGTCTGCTCCACATAACCTCTGCCCAGGTGTTCTTCATCGCTCTCTATTGTCTTCCTTCCACTGGGATTTCCTGGCATTTCTTCACCCATCGGTCATTGTCCATGTGCATCACATGTCCATACCAATGCAGTCTTTTCTCCTGCACACCATTTCGGATTCCCCTTAAGCCCAACTTCTCTCTCAGCTTGCCCAAGCTCTGCCTTTTTCTCACATTTACATTGCACATCCAATGAAACATGACTGCTTCATTTCTCTCCAGTCTACGCATGTCCTCTGCAGTCACAGCCCATGTTTCACTACCATGCAGCATTGCTACTATACAGACTACCATGTCTCATGACCATACAGACTTCCTTTTGTATGTAGGGAGAAACCTTTTGTTGTCAGCAGTGGGAAATAAATGAAAGAAATGGTAAATAACATGTTATATATAAGTATATCTATATGTTGTTGGACTCTTTGTCAGTTCTGATGATATGTGTCTCAATTGTTTGATCAATGGAACAGTCTGCTTCTGAAATTAACATTCAAATGGCTGAGCATTCCACAAACACATGTACTGTTAACACAATTCTAAAGGCGATTCAGCATGACAGAGTGTGACATGGCTGGCCTTTTGAATTACTGGTGCAACTTTTGTCACCTAGGTTGACTGGGGCAATGTGAAATAAAGGCTCTCAATCAAGAACACTAATGCATTGCTGGGAATTGAACTCACTACATTATGATTGTAAACCAAACACCCTAACCTCTGAGACATGTCTTCACAAGTATAGGCACACCTATTTTAATAATGATGTGTTATAAATATGACTATATATACACGCACAGGCATAACTATTAATTATATGTAGCTCACGTGATATATAAAAAGATTTTCCCTCAGGGTGTTGAACTTATTAACTCAGTAACCACCAGCACCTTTAACCCCACCACTAGCATCAACACTCTCTACTCTCCTATTGCCACCTCCACCCCCACCATTATCACCACGACCATCTCCATCACCACCACTACCTTCAATGCCATCTCCACCATAATCCACTCTTATTGTAATTTATTTTTATCAATTTATTTTTATGTAAGATATCTTACAGGAGGACATTCTCTCTATGCTACTTGTTACACAATCTGCATACTTACACATATACACACATATAACTGCATGTACACAGACATACACACATGTGCACCTGTCTATTTCCAGATGTTCACACCCATTCAAACACACAAAACCTCACATAATCATAAATACACATGTGCATATCAACATTTACACACACAAACACACATCTTTATATACAGATGTTCACATGCCTACAAATTTGACATACGCACACATATATATAACATAATTTGCAAAGCTTTAGGGCACATTCTTTCATTATCACAAATATATCCCTCCCTCTCTCCCTGCTCGACAAACACACACACACTCTCTTCATTTCTCATGCACAGATATTCTCAGTTTCTTCTTTCTCTCACTTTCATTCACTCCCACCCCACCCTCTCACACACACAGTGATCCTGTTCTATCAACCTTAAAATATTTTTCTGAATAATTCTCTATCTTAAACCTTTTGATACCAAACTGTCTGAAAGCTCCCTTGTCTCATCTAAAAAGTTTCCATCATAATTTTATGTAAGAACCTTTGTTAAGTTACATTCTCATTTATGGAAATTCTCTTCAAAAGCAACATCAATCATCGTCTCTCTCTCTCTCTCTCCTTGAATTACGTTCTCCCTTTCTCGTTTTAGTTATATTCATAAATCTCTTCATATTCTGGATTATTTTCAAAATTATTTGGAAATCGTAAGCAGTGCATTTCATTAGAAATATGACAATGAAAGGTTTCATATAAACTGTGCTGAATATTTAATATAAAAATATTGCCTACTTTCATATAAATATAGTATAAAGAAGGTTGTGTAAACTATTTTAATTCTCTTTCCTGTTTTATGCTTAAGTGTAAATTTAATTATTTAATTTTTGTATTTGTTTTGCAAGTCTTGATGTGAAATGTGTTGAAACTGATATTGCTGCACTTTATTACCATATTCCATATGAAATACACTATTTGAATTAATTAATGAAGAATTTGGAGGGATAAACTAAAATTATTAATTATTTCATTATTAAAATGTAACCTAACTTAATAGGTTGTGTTGTAATAGAGTTAATTTTCCAACCACATGGTCTGGGGTTTTATTCCACTATTCAATCTAACAATAATAAAATATGTCTATTGCTTTCACTCGTTGGTTTACCAGGCAACATCTACTCCTTACTACATTGTCCTTGTTTTCCAAAACTTGGTTTAACTATTGGCATGGGTTAAACAAGTTATGTTGGGAGCAATGCCAGGTCAATGCTTGTACAGAACCAATTTTGGTTTGGTTTCTATGGCTGGATGCTCTTCCTAGCGCCAACCTCATTTACAGTGAGTGCTAGGTTCTTTTTGTCATGACGCATACACAACCACTACAGTGTGGACTTTTGCTTTTTGCCATAACACCTACACGACCACTTTACATGTGAACTGGGTATTTTTTGCCATGACACCTACACGACCACTTTACAGTGTGGGATGGGCGCTTTTTTACCATGTCGCTGTCACGACCACTTTACAGTATCGCAAACCATGTATGGAACCTCAAAAATAATGGCAAAGCATTCTCCATTAAATGGAAGATACTGGCAAAATTTTGTCCCATTGACGTAGGGGGTGGAAAAATACACCCCTTATGTCAATGGGATGAAATTTTGCCAGCTGTGTAACTCAGAGAAGTGGAATATACTCTCACAACTGGCTTCATGGAAACACTGCTTGAATACACAACTGCTTCAGTCATTGTCCTCATGAAGCAAAACTTGTTCTGAAAAAAGGGTTTTGACCAGTACATGTTAACTGTTGTAATTAATTATACTTAACTTGTCCTATGGACTGAATGCTCTAACCTTTGGATATTTATACCGAATTTGTACTATAATATATATATATATATATCACAAATTTAAATCATATATATAGCTCCATGAACATAAAGGGTAAAATCCAAATTTTCAGAACTTCATTTACAAAAAATTTATTTTGGTATAATAATTGTTTCTACTTTTGGCACAAGGCCAGCAATTATCCCAGTGCATTACTGGTACTTTATTTTATCGACCCCTGTAAGGATGAAAGGCAAAGTTAACCTTGGCGGTATTTGAACTCAGAACGTAAAGGGCCATAACTCTGTGCTGTAAGGCATGGTATCTAACGCTCTACTGATACTACCAATTAACTGCTCTTATTTCGGTATAATAATGTAGTAAAATATAGTGTAGTAAGGAAAAATATATTTAAAGGCAAACATAATTTGACTTACATTATAATTAGTAAATTCAACCCAGCTATTGCCCTGGTCTGTATTGTTGTATTGTGCTCAAATCTATTTATAATGCCCATTTTTCATAGAATAAAAGATGTTAAAAGGTATTTAAATATTGCATAACATACTTTTAAAAATTTATTTAGAATATCTAAATACAGAAAGAAATTTAAAAAATAACAGAAAAATGCATTCTACGAAAATTATAAAACATTTTGGTATATACAATGTTTTTAACTTTTTTCTTTGGAGCATATATGAAGAGTTTGTGGCGACTTCCTATTCTGAAACAACCTTCATACAATTGACCATGTGAGAAACAGCTCTCTTCAAGATGGAGACCTTCAAACTGCAGTGTTTGAACTTGGGACTTGTTGATGGTCATTGTGTAACTAACTCTGACTGGGAATTGCAATTCTTTGAAATGAAGAGTGACACCTGTTGGTATAAGTGGTATTCTAGGTATAACCATGATGTCTCCCAATGAGGATTTTAGCTTCAATAATGTAAGGCAGTAGTTTAGTCACAGCCATACGCGTTCCATTGCTCAATCTTGACTGATCCAGGTTTCTGAGAAGCATGATACTGTGCCCTTCTTCAGGTCAAGGTTGTGTGGCTGATAAGATATTTAACGGGATAATAAACAGCTTTGTCCTTCTTGACAACTTTGTCTATATATTTATAGGTCTGGCTACTTCCAGGGATCATTTGTGAGAGATTTATGTAGATGACATTCACTGTGATGTTTTGTGGGGGCAAGAATTGTTCTTTCACACAACCACTCCTTGGAATGGTGAATTTCGAATTGGGGAATACTTGATTAATTAAGCTTTCAACGCTTTCAACAACAGTACAAAATGATGAAGGATCAAAATATCCTTCAGTATCAGGGTATATTTTGCCTTCACCAAGTTTCAGAAGCTTTTGAGCAAACTCTGCAAAAATATCACCGTGAAGTTGTGCCCCGATATTGAGTTTGGTGATGCATGGCCATAAAGTTGATGATTTTAGGCAAGCTTAAACTTAATCGGTGTGAGTCCCCTCGGAAATCCCCTGATAGTGATTCCTCCCATGATTGTTGTGCTGTTCCGGATATCTTTCAGTTTTCTGTCCAAGACTTCCAATGCACATCTGTGCACCATTGTGCAATCATCCCCCCAAATTGCCACACATCTTTACAATACTTGGACAGTTCCTGAGTTCTTCTTTATATAACACATGGACATTTCATTTAAACTGAGGTCCAAGTTCAATTTGAAAGCAGAATGAACTGCCTGACTTCCAGGTAAAAATGTAGCAGCAATTCAAGATTAAGCAACCACTAAAGGTATTTTTTGGTCTTGTATTTTAGACAACAATAGGTTTATGAAGAAAGTTTTACTAGTTCCACCTGGAGCATCAATAAAAAAAAAAATCATCAATAGTAGTTTTTGCTTTTTGTTAACATAGGAGATGGGATTTTCTATGTTGTAGGAAGTTTCTTGCACAGTTTCACTCGTTAGGTCATACAAATTAGTTCTATCGGTGCGAAGAAGGCATAATAAATGTAGAGCAGGTCCATATATTTCTGCCAGTTTGTCTTCAATCTTGATCACAGCTGCGTTATAATGTTTGTCTAAAAAAGTTACTTCTATGTCAGGGTTTCTAAATTACACTTCATGTTTGATGTCCTTGGACATGTCATCCTTATATTTTAGCCAAAATACCGATGGATTGGCTATGTCACAATCTTTTAATATAGTTGCTAACAAATTTTGACTAGTTTTGGTGGTCTGAGAGAGAGACACCTCTGCAAATGTTGCATCCCATTTATTGTTGTCTTCCAACAGACCTCTCCTCATGCAGGCCTCTTGATAAGTGTTACAAACAGTGCTATTCACTTTAAGAAGTTCATCAAAGTTGCCTTGAGGGCCTCTAACTTCATTAAGCAACACCCTCAAGTAGAAACATTCACACTGTCCTGTACCTAGTGTTGCTGCTTTACGAATTTCAGGATGGTTGTCTACTGGTTTTCCTGTGTTTGTCGATTCCATTTTCCTCTCTGTTTATCAATGGTGTAGTAGGATGGTAGTTGTCTGTATGGTAGAGTTTGTGTAAAGCTGTCAGTTAATGCTTGCAAAGTGATCTTTCTTGGTACTATGGCTTGTTGGGCTGCATTTTGGGCTGTAAAATACACTTGTCCATTTTTCAAATGGACATTAAGTTTTTGCACCAGTGGGTAATAGGCCTGGATTGGGAATCCATAAACATGCCCAAATGCTTTGTTACTGCTGATATATTGCCAATGTTGGAAATTTAACAACTGGTCATACATACTTCAACACAAATATGGCAGCAAGAGAACACTTGTTGATGTATTTTCACACATACCTTACAGGCCACCGATGTATCACTTCCATTCCTTTTTCGTGGGGAAAAAAAAGGTGATTGCAAGTATGTTTGGGGCCAGACTAGTTGAAAGCACACGTAAAAACCTAGGAAAAAGATTTTCTTCTTGATCCCCATCGGGTGCTTTTAAACAGCTGAGAGGTGCTTATCTGTATCTCTCCCTATCTCCGTTTTGGAAAAAAAGAAGTCATTGGCAAGTGAACCGGATGTCAGATTGATTAAAAACAAAGGAAAAAAACCTACAAAAGAAAAATTCCCACTGAGAAAATTGTGTTAGAAGGCTGTGAATGGAATTTGTTTTTTTACTGAAGAAGTACCAATCTGTCTGCAACATGAGAGTTCTCTTCTCTCCCCACCCTACTCTGCCTACAGTGCATAACTATCTCATTTTAAAAATTTAAGAAAACCTTTTTGTGATCATATTTCAGATGAAATATACTATGTTTCAATTAATTTTCAATTAATTAATAAAGAATTTTGAAAGATTTACCAAAATTATTAATTATTTTATTACCAAAATAGTAATTTTACAAATGGTTTTTATATAAAATTATGTCAGAAGAGTTTAATTTAAATAGGAACCCTTTAAAACGGGTGGTTTTGTTTCATAGAACAAGAGCCAGTTTTGGCCAGGCTGGTATCAAAAAGGTTAATGTTAAATGCTCTTGTACTTACATTAGTATTCACTCAACATTGATATTAAAATCTTTCTGTTATCTCTAGTAAAATGAGATAAAACATATTAAGTTGCAGCCATAGGTGTGTGGTTAAGGAGCTTGCATCAAAACCATGTGGTTTCAGGTTCAGTCCCACTGTAGGGCATATTGAACAAGTGTCTTCCACTATAGCCGACTACTTAACAGACTAGACTTGGTGCTTTTTAGTTTTTGTAGTACCAGCACCTGTTACCCATAGTGGCAAATACATGGAATGGACCTCCATTGGTTTCAGTGATGAGTGTTTCAGTTGTTTTATTAATGGCTGAACATTTCATAGATATGGAAACCTTTAACCCTTTAGTATTCACATTACTCTATCTATATATACTATTATATTTTCATGGTAAAGGCTTTTCCTCGCATAATTATCTCACACAATATCGAATCTATGAGATTTTGAAAGTATTTTGAGAACAATACTTTAAAATCAGTTTGAGCAACCAGTTACAACCAGTTTCAACAGAAAGAGGTAGAGAATTCTGGCCGGTTCTGGCTGGTTTGAACATTAAAGAGTTAACGTAATTCTCAGGAAGATACAGCATGACACAATGTGTAATTCGACTGGCCTTTTGAATTACAGGTAAAGTTCATCCGACAGGCTTCCACACAGTTTCCGTCTACCTAGTTTCACTCAGAAGGTATGGGTTGATTTCAGACTATGGTAACTGACACTTTCCCAAGATGCTCCTTCATGGGATCAATCCTGGTTTCCAATGATTGCAAAACAAACTAAAGTCTAAAGTCTATCTCAAGGCCAGAGGCTCATCAGACCGATGCTTATCCCGGTTCCCGTGGCATGAGCGACTGAGTACACGACTCCCCTGGACAAGAGTTAAAGGCTGTTTCAAGTTAGGATGCTTATCAGGCTGGTGCTTCTCTCAGTTTCCATAGTATGAAGCGACTGAGAGTACAAGACTCCCCTCTGGACAGGACACCAGTTCATTGCAGGGTTAACCCCCCCCCCCCCCGGCATTGCCGATATTCATTTTCAGCTGAGTATACTGGAGCAGCGTGAAATGAAGTGTTTTGCTCAAGAACACATTACACAAACCAGCCCAGGAATCAAACCCATTACATTATGATTGTAAGTCCAACACCCTTACTACTAGGCCAAGCTACTTAACCATTTATCCAGGCTGCATCCATGGCAAATATATACTCCCCAAATTACCTATTGACTTTAAGTATAATGCCAAAATTACACAAAAAGTGACTTCAAGCATGTGATTTAAAATCAAGATCCAAGAAAATTTAATTCAACCTCTTTTTCATTTTATTTATTTATTTGTTTTTAGTATTGAGAAATACTTATTTTTGTTTGTTTGTTTTAAGTCAATATTTCTGTAAATTTGAATAATTTGCTAGAGTAAATTATTTTTATCGCTATACTATTCCGCTTCTAAACCACTCAGTTGTGATGTAAAAATGAGAGAGATTGTGGGGAGTCATTATTTTTCCAGTTGGGTTCAATGTGCACACCACACACTTCCTGCTGTACTGCATGAACTCAAAATTATGAAGTATGAATCAAACCTCCACATGTTGCAGTGTGTCCCGCCGGATGGTGATAGTGGTGATGGTGTTGTTACTTAGCACTTTATCATTCAAAATAGTTGTTTCTTCTTTTGGCACAAGGCCAGCAATTTTCCAGTGCATTACTGGTACTTTATTTTATCGACCTCGTAAATATAAAAGGCAAAGTTAACCTCGGCAGGATTTGATGACCAAAATAATGTCAATCATCTATACATCTATAACCTAATCTTATAGTAATGAGTAATAAGACTGGGGCCCCTATCATTAAAACATCAAAGCAACCTCTTAATGAGATGCAATATCTTAGGAGGCTGGCTAAACCTATGCAGGTGTAAGCCTTAACAACATATGGTAGTTAGGAATCTCACAGTATCAGGGCAACCAACTCAAAACATGAAGTCACGTTTTTCTTAGTTTCATAATTTCATCTTTTCTTCTTTGCCCACTTATTCCTGAGAGAGGCGTAGTGGCAGAGTCCTCAACCACTCCTTCCAACGGGTCCTGTCAGAAGCAACCGTTTCCAACTAATCTGGCTGGATCCCCAAGTGAAACCAGTCGAGCTCATGGATGTTATCGATATTAACCCCTTTGATACCAAACCACCTGAAATTGCTCACTGGTTCTAAAAATGTTTATTTTATTTTAAAGTGTTTATATTTATTTAAAAACTTTCCATTATGATTTTAATAAGAACCTTTAAATTATGCCCCAAACACCAGCTTAGTAATGAGAATGTTAGTTAATTTTTTTATTATTTGCAAAAGCTAACCTTTTGATTTTTAACCTTTAGTATTTAAATCAGCCATATCTGGCCTTTCTGTTCAAACCAGTTATAACCAGCTGCTCATACTTATGTTAAAATACTATCAAAATCTCATAAATTTGATATTACGTGAAAATACAATAGTAAATATAGAGCAATGTAAATGCTAAATCCAGTGTTGCAAACATAACTTAAAATTTTCTTCCATAAAATCTGGCTGAATTAAGTGCAAGAATTGCAGGAATTGATGCAGTAATGCACCAGCTTCAGCATTCGGTAATCAGAAGGGAGGTAGGTGTAAAAGCCAAACTTGCTATCTTCAAGCTGCTATTTGTGCCACCCCTTCTCTATGGTCACAAATACAAGTGGCTGAAATGGGGTTCCTCCGAAGGGTCTTGGAGTAATGTTACTCGAGAGAGTGTGTAGCTCAGAGATCAGAGAGATCACACCTCTGATATTATAATTATGTGGTTAGATTGTCTCAGAAAAGAATTGCTGGACAGATTTTACGGACAAAACCAACCAGCAGGAGACCTAAAGCTAGATACCAAGCAATTTGTTGGATATCATCCATGGGCCCAGATGGTCTCACTTGGGGATCCAGCCGGATCAGTTGGAAATGGTTGCTTTTGACAAGACCCACTGGAAGGAGTGTTTGAGGACTCTGCCCCCATGACTCCCTCAGGAATAAGTGGGAGAAGAACATTATTGTGGAATTTGCCAATTTAAATATGAACACTTTAAAACAAACAATTTTGTATTATATAACTAGGAGATGTTTCAGACAGTTTGGTACCGGAAAAGTTTAAAGAGTAGTTCATTTGCCATTTTTATTTTCTATGACTCTCGAAGCAGTTGTTCTGCTTCCGGTCATTTCTTATTGAGAAGACCTATGATGAAACTGTTCCAGACGTGGCAATCCCAACTTATTTTCAAACAATGTATCTTTATTATGCAAATTGAATCTTTCTCATTTCTAAGTTTATAAGATGATAAGGCATAATTTGGGGAGAATTTGGCTGTTATTTCTACACAGAACAACTACATTGTGGTTACCTCATTGGTTTGTAGGATTTCTTTTTTACTTGTACATTGTTGGATGTTGCTATTTCTACCAGTTTGAGTGACCACATGGTGACTCCTTTGTTGGCTTGCAGGAAATGAAAGTGAAATTTGCAGCTTACATATTTAAGTTATGTGCTAAACTTCAGTTTGATAGTGAAAACGTTAGTTATATTATTAAATCCTTCCAAATTCTTGATTTTCAAAATGATTTGAAACCATACGCAATGCTTTTCATAATAAATATGATAATGGAAGTGTTATGAAAAACATGAAAATAAAATTTATAGCTTATTCCTATGAGGTTGCATATTGTAGGAGGTTTCTTGGGTGTTTGAATCATAGGGGTCCGAGTCCTATCATAAAAAGCAATGTGAAATGAAGCACCTTACTCAGGTTAATATGGCCCAGCTAGATACTTGTAAATGTTGACTCATTTGTTACACTGTTCACTGCTTATTACAAAGTTTATTCTTGACTTGGTTGGTTTTCTTTGACTCAACAGCAGACTCACTTGGGTAGCAATTGCTGTCAGTATGTATTCTGTTTTGAGAAGTCTTGCTGCTTTGTGAATTTTATCACAACATTGGTTAAATAGCATATGTCACTGTACACTCGGATATAGAATATCATCTTTGTGGTGCTTTTATATGCCATAGTTTTGAAATTTTATCCTTCAGTTTTTCTGATAAGTAAACAAATATTTCCTAATTCAACAGCAGAACAAGTTGACAGAAGTAGTAGCACACTGATTGCTGTGAATGAGAGAGCAGCTCATTAAATCTAATATTTAATTTCTTTCTTTAGAGTTCTGAGTTCAAATCACACAAGAGTTGATTTCAATTTTTATCTTCTTCAGGTTCACTAAATAAGTATTCATCATCATCATCATTTTCCATGCTGGGATGGGATGGATGAGTTTCTATACTATCATGAGTTGGACAATTTGTCACGGTCTGAGATTAGACAAGTCAGATCACCACATCTTGGTCATACATTCCATTTTAGCTTGGTTTGTATGGCTGGTTATATACACTTCACAAAACAAGCCAAACACTTTATTTGTTATTTCTTTTATAGAAATTAAAAAAATGCTTTTTTATACAAAATAGGCCAATGGTTGAATTATCTCTCCCTCCTCTCTACTTTTGAAAAGTTTTTCTCAACTGTATAAGAGTTGCATTTGTTGGGAACAATTTCAGTTAATATGTTGCTTTGATGAAAATTTCCACACCTTAATAGAATCAGGAATAGAATTAAAGGGAAGATTCATTTCAGTAAAAGAAAATAATTTGAAATGATAGAAAAATACATTTTAACCCTTCTGTTACAAAATTCTAATGGAAGACACTGTCTGTGATTTTCAAATATTTTTGAAAATAATCAAGAATTAACTTTTTCATTATTAAGTTAGCATTTGAAACATAACTTAACAAAGGTTCTTACCTAAAATTATGTTGAAAATTTTAAAGATAAATATTAAGTTTAAAATGAACAGTTTGTATCATAGAACCTGGGGTAGTTTGGTATCTAAAGGTTTAAAAGATGAAAAAGTGTTTGTAAAAATATAAGGGACAAGAGGAATCTTCAGTTGAGTCAAAGACATGACAACTTCCCTTGTATTGCTGCCATGATAAAAAGCATCCAGTACACTCTGTAGACTGCAAGAATGTATGCAAGCAAGATGCAAGTTCCTATCTCATCAGAGACCAATAAATTTGATTAAGTATTTGGTGTGGTCCGACAACCTGTCCTACCCTTGCTAGTATGGGAAACAGACATTAACCCTTTAGCATTTAAACCAGCCGTATCTGGCCAGAATTCTCTCACCTCTTTCTGTTCAAGCCAACTATAACCAGCTGCTCATACTTATGTTAAGGTATTGTTTTCAAAATAAATATCAAAATCTCATAGATTCGATATTATGGGAGATAATTATGTGAAAATACAATAGTGAATATAAAGTAATGTAAATACTAAAGGGTTAAACTCTTTTGTTATGGCCTGAAGGACAATAATAATCTTGTAGATTCGGTATTACCACAAAAATACAATAGTAGAGTAATCTAAATGCTACAGAGTTAAACAATGGTGGTGATGGTGGCAGTAGCTGCCGTTGTTGTTAACTAGAGCACACTGCCACCAAATTTGTTGGGGAAATAATTGATTTAATCATCAACACCAGTATTTGGCTGGTGATAGTTTTTAACAACTCCAGAAGGATGTAAGGCAAAGCTTCTTCTGACAAATTTGAGCTATATAGGTATTTCTATGATAATGAGTTTCTGAGAATATTAAGCTTGATTCGCCTCCTTCCTAGACCCTAATTTAGGGGTTTCTAAACTTTTTGAACTCACACAATATAAGAAATATTGAAAATTATGTGTCTAACCCTGTAGCTGTTAAATGGATTGAGGTTTAGAAAATTACACTTCTCGGTACTATAGGAAAGTGTTTTGTTTACCACATCTGAGGTTATGCCATGCATTGTGAAAAAGACATATATGGACTTATCTACAATATTTTTCTCGCTTTGGGTATTTTAAACTGTGAACATATCACAGCTACCCCAGTGTCTTTGTAAGAGCTCTATATACCTGTATTTCATGATTCTTTATTCATCTTTAGTTTACTTAATATGGGATACTCAGGTGCAGAAGATAATATCTTACTACATAGGTCTTGTAAATAATCTATTTTTGTTGATAGCTTATTTAAATACAGTGTGAGTTTGATAGGCTAGAATTAATTAGCAAAAACATTAACACAACCAGTATACTTAGCAAAGGAGGGAAGCAGAGGATAAAAAATTCAAGCCTGTTTTTCAGCGTGAGGACCAAAAACAGGGGGTGTTCAGAATTGTGAGGTAGTGCTTTAGAGAGAATTGTGATGTCATAAGTGAGAAGTGTCTCCAGGATGATAAAGGTGCATTTGCCCTCACAGGCGACTGCTAAAAAGCTCCATAGAAGAGCCATTATGAAAGATTACTGAATGAGGAGAACGCATGAGAGAAAGAGACCCTACCCTAAGTGGACCCCACAGAGGGCCCAGCCGTACAAGTCAGCAGCAATGTAGTAAGTAAGGCAATTAAGGATATGAAGGCTGGGAAAGCAGCCGGCCCATCAGGAATAGTTGCCAAGATGCTGAATGCATCTGGTTTGGTAGGTCACACCTTAACCACATGTATTGTAAACCAAGTAATACTAGATGGTTGTTCGCAGCAGCATCATTGTCAATTGCTACAAGGAGAGATGTATTAGATAGAGGAAACTATAGAGGTATAAAGCTGATGTACCAGGTCATGAAAATAACAGAAAGAGTCATAGCACAGTTGATTATGGACCGGGTAAATCTAGATGAGTGCAGTTTGGATTTGTACCAGGCAAAAATACCACAGATCCTCTCTTCCTTGTGAAGCAGTTACAATTCTATGATGAAAAGCAATGTGAAATAAAGCTTCTTGCTTACGAACACTATATGCTGCCCTGTGCAGGAATTAAACCCACAAGCTTACAGTCCTAACTCTAACACCCTAACCACTAGGCTTGTACTTCTATATAGAGATATTCAAAATAAAATAGTTCTTCTTGAGGGAGGGATTACTATGATAGGATTACTTGAATTTCTAAATCTAAAAAGATGTGTCCCCTCCCTACACACATACATATGCACACTATCTCTATCTGTCTGTCTGTCTCTCTCACCTCTTGCACATTCACACACACTCATCCATACATGCACACTTTATCTCTCCGATTCTCTCACCTCTGGCACATACACATATACACATTATCTTTGCCTGCCTCTCTCTCTCACCTCTTGCACATTCACACACTCACACACTATCTCCCTTGCTCATATACACTCTCTTTCTCCAACCTCCTTGCATACACACACATACATACCTCTAGCCTATCTACACACACATACATGCACTTATATATCTTACTCCACCTTTTCTTGCACACATATGCACATATTCTACCCTACATTCTCTACACGTGCTTACACATACATACACACACTCATACTTTCTAATTTTTTTCTTGACACACACACACACCCTATCTCACTCACATATACACACACTCATACTTTCTACACCATTTCTTGCACACTTATACACAAAATCATGTTTCTCTTTCACACTCATTCTTACATGCAACATATGCCCATATATTTTCATCAACTGATTCCTTCAGTGCCCAGTTCCTCTCTCAGTTATCTTATGCTCTAACTTTCATGTTGTTAACTAGGGAGTTGTTAACATGGTTACCTTTGGTTTGCTAGAAATATCAATGCAAACCTCTCTCTTAACTCGTACCCTACCATTTTAATCCTTTTGATACCAAACAGCCTGAAAATGGTCGTTTATATGATACAAAGCTTTTATGTAAGAATGTTTATTATGCTCCAAACCAGCTTAAAAATGAGAAAGTTATTTGTATTTTCAAAATCATTTGAAAATCATAGACAGTTTGTTTGTTGTTTTTTTTATTTGAAATATAGTAACAAAATGTTTAACATAATTCTTGAGTAGATAGTGTGTGACACTGGCCCTTTGAAATACAGGTGCAGTCCACCCAATATGCTTCTCTGGTTTCTATCTATCCATTTTCACTCACAAGGTGTGTGAGGGGGAGATAAAGGCAATGAAATTCCAAGATAGGCCTCTAGAGTATGGAACAACATAAATTCAGTTAGTGACCAGATGGTATTGACACCATAAACTACTATTCCTTCTACAGATTTCTTAGCAGCTGTACATGGAAGTGTACACATGTATCACACGTTGATTCATACATGGATACAAATACATCATCATTACTACTTTTAGCATACTATTGCATAATGTCAAAATGTGTTTATTTAATAAAAATGTACACTCCCTTACACAGTCTGTTCCATAAAACATGTTTATATTTCAAAAACTTGATAGGCGTACGCTTATCAAGGACATGTGGTGTGCATATGTGTAGATATTTGTCGATATAGTTACACATATCTGTTAAATATATATAAGATATATGTACATAAGTACGCACATATAAAGTGGGAGCCCAACAAAGTATAAAAAAGATAATGAAAGTGCTATACCCCGTCCCCCACTCTCACTAAGCCTGAAACTAATACTATTTGTAACTTGTACTCTTAGCCGAATTACTCGCGCCTTGCTGCGTTTCACACATTTTTTTATAAGAAAATGATGATTGATTTTAAATCAGCGATATAATTTATGAAGAAAAACTCTGCATTTCAATATTACTCAATGTAAAATGTAATGCATGGAAAATTGGAAAACATTATTTTTTGTAATATATAATAAAATCAAAATTAGATTATTAAATCTTATTCTTATTTTGTTTCTTGTAAATAATTTTTTTTAAAATATCAATTCAAAACTTTTGTGAATAGGCATCATATCTTGTCATTTACCTATTTCATATAAATCGAAGGGAAAAACTTTTCAGCGGGGGTTTGTGCCCCCGGGGAACCCTTTGATTAAAATGAAATATACTTATCCAAGTACCCTGGCCAATGTAGTTTCAGAATATATATGGTTATGGGGGTCTATCTCCAAAACTATAGGAGTTTGTGAACAAACAACCAACCAAACAAGCAAACAAACAGGCAGGAACTACAACTTTATATATATAGATATATATATATGTGTGTGTATCTATACTATAAAGCTGACGGCCGTATGTAGGTAACAAACTTTCCGCCAATCGGCTGGACCAAATTTGTACCATAGATATAACTTTTTCCAAGTAAAAATGTGAGGGTATTTTTGTCTACTGAATTTTGTTAAAAGATTAAAGATATTATTTAAATATTCACTTCTTTAACATTTCAAATGTCAACACTTCAGGTTATATGTCATTCCTCACTTTTTCTTATGACGTCGCACAACATTCCCCTCTTTTTCCTAGTCTGTATGTCTGGCATTAGATAACATTTTTCGAAATATTTACTTCTGCGTTCACAGACTGATTTTTTTAAGTTTCAGAAGATCCCGTTAAGAGTGAAAACAGCGATTCTTTGCTTAAATTTTAATCTTTTATTTTAATATATATATTCGTGTACAGATATTTTTGCATACACAAAAACAAAAACCTATTTATTTCACGAAAGCACAGACGGCT
This sequence comes from Eledone cirrhosa, assembly GCA_964016885.1. Classification (NCBI taxonomy): domain Eukaryota; kingdom Metazoa; phylum Mollusca; class Cephalopoda; order Octopoda; family Eledonidae; genus Eledone; species Eledone cirrhosa. Next base: position 164,126,957 of record OZ024743.1, read on the forward strand.
TATCGTCATTGTTACTGTTCGAGGTTAGTGGACCACAGTCTTTCCAAGATCTGAGAACCATCAATGGCCATCAATGTTCCACTTACCGTTTGGCTTGCCAGACGCGTGGTATATTACATGATGACAGCTACTGGCACCTCACCCTGCAAGAAGCAGCAACTGCTAAAGTCCCTTCTCAGCTGCAAAAACTTTTTGCTATGATGCTGCACAACTGCAATCTCGCCGATCCTCTCGCACTGTGGAACAACCACCGCGAAAGTCTAGCTGAGGACATCCTCCACCGCACACGCAGACACAATCCGAACGTCACATACGATGTCGTTTTCAATGAGGTGCTCATTTTTCTTGAAAACAGTGTCCTGGAGATTTGTGGTAGGCCTCTAAGTCACTACAGCTTACCTGCTCCTGGCGGGAGTGTCCAGAGGTCAACGTCTACGGAGCTTCTCCGCGAGACAAGCTATGAGATCAGTGATTCTCCCATGGTCAATTGTATGTAGGATGCTCTAGGGTAAGCTCGTCAAACAATCTCTTCATCTTTGCTCCGGAGGGCCGAACAAAAAATATTGTATACTCTGAGGCTCTAACAATGTAATTTAAATATTTTCTGTTACTTGGAATTTTCATGATGGTTGTACAAATTATTGTTTCTAAAGAATGTGTTCTCTGTTCAGCCTTTATTGTTGTAACTATCAATTTTATTTAAAGTACTGGCTGCTGAACTGGAGAATCCTAAAAACTATTCAAACCCAACATCAGAGCACGTTAACCCCCCCCCCTCCTCTCGCTGACTTGAGAGGGCGTGCAGTATCTTTGCACTACATTGTAGGGGGGATTCCTGAAAAGATAAAATGCCAGTATACCTAGCCAGGCGCCAGCCGGACGGGCCAGCTAGTATATAATATTGTGCACTTTATATATTTTTTATTAAGGCCAAGTTTCAGTCATGTTACACTGCAGTTTCTTTTGTATATTCACAAATATATAAATATAAGTGAACATGCTCTGGTGAATGTGTTATGTTAATGTGCAGTTGAAGGGATCTGGAGAAGAGATAGACCTATGAAGACATGTGATGAAATAGTGAAGATGGATTGTATGAAGCTGAATCTCATGACAGATAACAAAGGACAGCAATGATTAGTGACATGCAGGACTTGAAAAGGACTCGCCTTCTCCTCGCCATGATCTTGTTGCTCCTTAGATTCTACTCTCACCATCATTGTACCCTCCTCACTCAGTTACCCCACCATCCCCTCTGCCAGGACCTTCTTACACCTTTAATATTTCAAGAAACATTAAGAATATTACAAATTTTTGAAAATTAAGTTAACTTACAGTTAACAGTGACAAAGCATGTTTTTTGTCTATGAAAAGTTGAACATGGAGTTGGAAGAAAGTGGACAGCACCACATGTGAGAACTCACACTTGCCTAAAGTTTTTTATCAGCCAGGAATGTAAATAATCTACTTTTAGAAATGTTGAGTGAGTTAATAATTTTTGAAAATTTAAGTTAATTAGGGAAGTTTGTCATTGAATGGGCTCAAAGTTTCTATCAATTGTATAGAGATGGGGAATAGCATGGGATTATGATAGGGGACGTAAGAAGGATGATCTATATATAATAGAAGTCATGAGGTTCAAGTGGTGATGTGGGGGAAAGGAGTGACAATTGTTTATATATATAATCATCATCACCGTTTTAAGTCCATTTTTCCATGCTTGCATGGGTCAGACACGCCGTCTGCATTTAGAGAAAAGACTGGCTAGGATTGGCCTCGCTGTGCCTTGCTCTGACTAGACTGTAAATTTGGCCAGGGTTCTTACAGCTGGATGCCCTTCCTAACACCAACCACATTTATAGTGTGGAACTGGATGGCACTGCTATAAGGAGGGACAGGCCAGTTGGCCACATCAAATTCTTCTCACAGCGAAACCACAGTTTGGAAGCCACAACCATATTTACAGTTGTACTGGATGGCACTGCTATGTGAAGCGACAAACAAGTTATTTGCGCCTAACCCTTCTCACAGCAGAACCACATTTTGGGAACCTGGCACTGGATGGCACTGCTATGATGATGGACAAGCCAGTTGGCCATGCCACATAAGTGGAATGCAGACCTCTCAACATGTCTAGGAGGTCAGTAGCTCTGATTCAGTACAGATTTGGTCTATGTAAACACCTTCATTCTCAGCTTCTACTCCAGGTCTTGAAATATGTTGCTCAATTAGGCCATTCCTGCTTTTAATATATATATATATATATATGCATTGAAAACCCCCTTCGGTCACGAATGACCATGTGATTTGCACCTAGAAAGTTTTCCTCTGAGGCACAAGTCCAGGCAAGATCGTTTGAGGAAGATCAGCAGTCGCCCATGCATACCAGCCTCCCCTCTCCACACCACCGATGATGTCCAAGAGAAAGTATATGGCTGATACAGCTTGGCACCAGTGACATCGCAATTCATTTCTAGAGCTGAGTAAACTGGAGCAACCTGAAATAAAGTGTCTTGCACAAGGACACAACGCACCACATGATCCGAGAATCGAACTCACAACCTTTCGATTGCAAGCCCAATGCTCTAATCATTAAGCTATGCACCTTTATATATATATATATATATATAGGACAACTGTATCAATTATTTCTGCTTATGCACCCCAATCAGGATTACCAGACGTTACTAATGACAGGTTCTATGAGTCTCTAATGCTTACTACTTCCCAGATACCCAACAGTGACTATATAATTATTGCTGGTGACCTTAATGGTAATGTTGGACAACATTGTGATGGCTATGATGGTGTCCATGGAGGTTATAGATTTGATACTAGAAATGAGGAAGGCTTCAGGATCCTGGAATTCTGTGATGCAAATGACCTGACTGTCTGCAACACAAACTTCAAAAAACGTGACAGTCATTTGATCACTTATAGATCAGGGGAGCACACCAGCCAGATAGACTTTATCTTTACTAAGTCCCGTCCTTGTGAAGAATGCGCCTCCCAACATAAGTTAATAGTAAGTGACCTCATAGTCAGGGCCAGACATAATTGCTGGCAGAGCAATACCTTAAGAAGATTATGGAAGTTGAAGAACCCCACAGCCAGTAACAAATTCAAAGGCATATTACTTTAAGGAAGATAGTGGGAATTCCTGAAAGTTGAAGGCAACTGATGAAATCTGTGGCTGGAGCAGACTGTTAGGCAGGAGGAGAGTGATATGGTGGTGGAACAGTAAGGTGGAGGAGTCCATCAAGGGCAAAAAGCAGGCATGGAAAGAATGGCAGGACGGGGTTGTAGAGAACACTATCAAGTAGCTAGGAGAGAAGCTAGACAACAGGTATACCTTGCAAAAAGGGAAGCAGAGGATAGTAAGTTCAAGCATATTCTACAATGTTAGGACCAAAGACGTGAGATATTCAGGGTATGAGGCAATGTCATGTAGAACTGTGATATTGTCGGGCAGATGTGTGTCCATAATGACGATGGTGTACTTGCCCTCACTGATAGTGATAGGAAGGTAGCTTGGAAGTATCACTACAAGAGACTACTGAATGTGGAGAATGAATGGAATAAAGATAGTCTGCCCCATAATGACCCAATAAAAGGACCAGCTGTGCAAGTTGATGGTAGTGTAGTAAGTAAGGCAATCAAAAATATGAAGACAGGCAAGGGAGCTGGGCTTTCAGGGATAGTTGCTGAAATGTTGAAGGTGGAACATACCCGGATAGTAAACCAAGTAATACAAAATAGGGTCATACCAAATGACTGGCGTAGTAGCATCATCATCAATTGTTACAAGGGCAAAGGAGACGCCCTGGATAGAGGAAACAATAGGGGTATTAAATTAGTTGACCATGTCATGAAAGTCACAGAAAGAGTTATTACTCAACTGATTAGAGACCAAATTGATCTAGATGAAATGTAATTCGGGTTTGTGCCAGGTAAAAGTACCATGGATGCTCTTTTCCTTGTACAGCAATTACAGGAGAAATACCTAGCTAACAGTAAACCCCTCTACTTAGCTTTTGTTGACCTGGAGAAGGCTTTTGGCAGAGTCCCACGCACTTGAATCTGGTGCGCTCTTGCAAAACTAGGAGTGGAAGAATGGCTTGTGAGAGCTATACAAGCCATGTATAGAGGAACAGTCAGCAAGGTTAGAATTAACAAAGAATATAGTGATGAATTTAGCGTAATAGTAGGTATTCACCAAGGCTCCGTCCTTAGCCTCCTCCTATTTAAATAAATAACAGCCCTTCAGGCTATAACAGAAGGGTTTAAGACCGGCTGCCCATGGGAACTTCTATATGCAGATGATCTAATTCTCATAGCTGAATCAATGGCTGAACTAGAGAGGAAGTTCCAAACATGGAAGCATGGCCTTGAATCAAAAGGCCTTAGAGTCAACTTGTCTAAGACTAAAGTTCTAGTTTGTAGGAAGGAGAATAGAGCGCAGGTACCCTCTGGGAAATGGCCATGCTCAGTATATAAGAAAGGAGTAGGCAGAAACTCCATTCTCTGTCCCAAATGCAAACTATGGGTACATAAAAGATGTAGTGGGATCAGAGGTAAGCTATCTAAGAATGTAGATTTTATATATGGCCAATGCTCAGGTGCAGTAAGTAGCAAGGACCCACTGGATGATATCTCCTTCAACTGCCCAGATTGTTCTATAGAAATAGTAGACACCTTCCATTAGCTTCCAAAATCAGCAGTGGAGGAGGGTGCTCTGAAAGTGTAGTAGTCAGAGTTAGAACGGGATGGAAAACGTTCAGAGCTAATATCGCTGTTGGCCACAAGGGGTTTTTCTCTAAAAAATGAAAGGCATATTGTATGATGCATGTATACGAACGGCGATATTACATGGTAGTGACACTTGGGCATTGTGTGCTGAAGACCTACGTAGATTAGAAAGAAATGAAGCTTGCATGCTCCAATGGATGTGTAATAGTAATGTGTGCGAGATAAGAGGGAGACTAAGCATAAGAGGTATCAAATGTTGTGTTCTGGGGAGAAGATTGCGTTGGTATGGACATGTGATGCGTATGAAGGATGACATCATCATCATTTTATGTCCACTTTTCCCTGCTTGCAAGGGTGGGACGGGTCCTATTCAGCACAGCATCTCTCCACTTGTCACGGACCTTCGTCATCTCCACCGTGAGCTTCAGCGATCTAAGGTCTGCTCTCACCACCTCCGCCCATGTTTTTTGTGGTCTTCCTCTACTACGTCTTCCTTTCTTGGCACTTCTTCACCCATCGGTCATCCTCCATGCGCATCACATGACCATACCATCGCAGTCTCCCCTCCCGCACACTACAATTTATCTCTCAACACATCCATGCTCAGTCATTCACGCACATTGACATTACACATCCAACGGAGCTTGCTTGCCTCGTTTCTCTCCAGCCGTCGCATATCCTCTGCAGTTACTGCCCATGTCTCACTACCTTGCAGCATCGCGCACCTCACACAGGCATCATATAACCGGCCTTTCGTACGCAGAGAGAAACCCTTCTTCGTCAGCAGAGGAAGCAGCTCCTTAAACTTCTTCCAACCCGTCCTTATTCTAGATACTATGGCCTTGGAACACCCCCTCCCATGCTGATCTGATCACCTAGGTACCGTAAGCTATCAACCACTTCTACAGCACCGACCTGTATTTGAAAAATGTGTTTATCAATGTGACTTCTACTGTCAAATTTCCCTGTACATCTACTGCATACGTATTTCTGCCCACCTGTTAGTTTGCCTGCTATTCCACTACATCTCTTGTGTACCCAAGATCTGCATTGTGTACATATTATAGAATTTATGCCAGTTCCTTTTCTGCATATCGAACATGACCATTTCCCTGACGGAATCAAAGTTTTGTCCTCTTTTCTACTCATCAACACTTTTGTCTTAGTTAGGTTCACTCTCAGTCCTCTTGATTCCAACTGCTGTTTCCATAGCCAGAATTTATTCTCTAGCTCCTCTACTAATTCTGCTATAAGAACCAGATCGTCAGCATAGAGAAGTTCCCATGGACAGCCAGTCTTAAACTCATCTGTTATGGCTTGGAGGACTATAATGAACAAGAGCGAGCTGAGGACCGAACCATGATTTACTCCTACTTGTATCTGTAATTCCTCACTAAAATCCATTCCTACCCTGACTTTACTGACAGTACCTCTGTACAAAGTTTGCACTGTCCTCACAAGCCATTCCTCAACACCTAGTTTCCTTAGGGACCACCAGATGACAGATCGAGGTACCCTATCAAAGGCTAAGTATAGTGGCTTATTTTTTCTTCTCTAAGAACCTCTCTTGCAATTGTCTCACCAAGAAGAGGGCATCTGTTGTACTCTTCCCAGACACAAAACCAAACTGCATCTCATCTAGTTTGACCCTTTCTCTAATTAGTTGCGCTAATATCCTTTCTGCCACTTTCATAACCTGATCCATCAGTTTCATACCTCTATAATTGCTGCTCTCCAGAGCATCCCCTTTAGCAATTTCTGAGAATACTGCTGCAACCTGTTTAGTGCCTACGTCCCCTGATGCCTTCAGCATCTCAGCAACTATCTCCGATGGTCCAGAAGCCTTACCATTTTTCATTTCCTTAATTGCCTCTTGGACTCTATATTCGTCAATCACAATAGCTGGTCCCTCTGTCGGATCTACTGAGAGTAATTTCTCTCTCTCCCATTCGTTCTCCACATTCATCAGTCTCTCATAATGACATTTCTAGGCCTTTTTTTTCTGATCATTCATGACACTAAGTACACCGGCATCATTCCGGCCACATTTATCTCCAACAACATCCTGATTTGCATTGACACACTGCCTTGCAATGCGGAACACCGCACGCCTCTGATCTTCCCATCGCAGAACATTGGCAAACCTCCTACTATCAGCCTCCCTGTGTGCTAAGTACACCTGTCACGTCTAGCTTCTCTCTTAGCGGCTGTATATCTTCTCTACTCCCACCCTTTTTCCAAGCATTCCATGCTAGTCTTTTGTCTCTAATGGCCCTATCTACTGTGCTGTTCTACCACCAGGTCACTCTCTGTCTGGTTGAAACTCTGCTCCACCCACAAGTTTTATCAGTAGCCTGCAGTAAGTTGTCACGTAAGAAATTCCAGTCATCATCTATGTCATACAACTCTAAATCGTCTTCTTTTTCATCATACACATCTTGAAGGGCTTTCCTAAATTTGCAGTTGTATAAAAAAGTGCAGGGCAATGAAAATTGATGGAAGTTAAGGAGTGGGTAGACCAAGAAAAACCTGGGGCGAGGTGTTAAAAACTGACCTTGTCCACCTAGACATCTCTAAGACAATGACACTGGATCGAGACCTTTGGTGCCATGCAGTTGTACAGAAGGCCCGACTGCCATTGCATAAAAACCTACAGTTAGTAGGCACCTCTTAACTCAATGTACACACCCTACCTCTCCCGTTGGGTCCACTGTGTCAATGACAACAGACCACACTGCAAGGTGGCCGTGTAGGAGACATGGTGAAAAGGCTCCCAGTCCACACTGTAAATGTGGTTGGTGTTAGGAAAGGCATCGAGCTATAAAAAGAAACCTGCCAGAGACGCTTCCGTGCGAACGAGACATGGTCTCCTGACCATTCCCACATCAAATGGAACAAAACCGTCTAACCCATTCTAGCGTGGAAGATGGACGTTAACGATGAGGATGAAGAGTGTTGAAGCATTGTGGGATAATAAAAATGGTCGTTTTGGAAGCCTCAACAATGCAGATGGGTAAATCTCCGGGTAACAGAAATGAGAGAGATGTAAGAGGAAATGTAGAATGAGACATAGAGAGATTATAAAGGAATGTAGGAAAAGTGTAAAAAATAATAACACAAAATAGAGTTACCTTGGAAGTGATTTAATAGTCCCTATATTTTGGATTTCGCATCCATCAACTGGGGGTTTTCTGAGGGGAAAAAGTTATGTCAGAGCGAGACAACACGTGGCCTCCGCTGTTTACCATGTGCCTATAACTGAACTACTCACTCTAGGCTGTGGAATAGCTGCAGTCAAACAAAGTTCGAGGCAGTTCTTCTATGTTAGAGTAGTGGGGTGGTGATGTGTCAAAGTGTACGCGTCTTCGCTGTCAATTCCTTACGTTTAGTCTGTGATAGTGGAGGTCACTGGCAGGCTTGGTAATGGTAGTCTGCCTGCCTGTTGTCTGTCGATTGGTGGGTGGCGGGCATGATATACACACAACAATCACTTGATTTTCACTATGTGTGTTGTTGTTTCATTTGTATACACCAGCCATCTTGTCTCACTTCTCTCGGATTGATTATTGATTTGTGTTCCGAGGCGTTTGATACAGAGTGCCGACATTGTGTTCCGTCGCTAACACTGTGACAATGGGCCTTCCATCTTTGTTTCCGCATTTCATTATGTGTTTCTAGAAAGACGAGGCCCTGGTGTTGATGTGTTCCTTGATCCGGACATGTAGTGGCCGGATGGTGCTACCAATGTAGAATTCATTACGCTTGCCACATTCGATCTTGTATATGACATACGTGTGTAAGCAACAGTTCGTCTGACGTATCGGACAGTTGCTGAGGGAATACACATCAACTGACTTGTCAGGTTTCCATAGGGAGGGCCAAGTGGATATCGAGGCCCTCTCTCCGTATGGCCCTGTAGATAGCATTGGTGGTCTTGCCCAGGTGCGGGATCTTACGGAAGCACTTACCTTTCGTGTTTCTCTACCTCATGTGTCTGGTGTCCCTTACTCTGCTTGTAAATGATGTTGGGTATCCATTCGTCTCCAGCACCCTGTGGAATCGCTTGGTATGGGTGACACCACTCACGGGATCGCTGCTTCTATTTTTAATCTGCGTGATCTCATTCGTGATGTACCCTCTTTTAGCATTGTTAGGGAGGGCAGATTTGTAGTGGACGAACAAGTCCCTGCAGGCCACCTTGCGGTAAAAGTTGGTGTTGATCTCTTCCTGTTCCGTGATGTTGATTCGAAAGTCGAGGAGGGCAAGGGACCTGTTGTCGTTGGGATTCTCAACACTGAAGTTAATATTCTCGCCATCTCCTGGGAAGATGTGAGGATGAGGATGTCATCCACGTATCTTGAGAAGAAGGCAACAGCGTTGGTGTGGCAGGTGTTGAGTGCCTTGCGTTCTAGGCTGTCCATATACAAGGTCTGCTGGTATGTGTGGTCGAGAAAATTCAAATATGTGTTCTCAACAACAATGGATAGGAGTTGGTTGATGTCAGTGGGGGTGAGCCCAAAGCAGTGTAGGTGGGTAGACTGGACACGTTCTGTCAGTATATTGACGGCCACATTAAGGCTGAAAGCATATCTGTTATCCCTTTGGTGTCGGGATCCATTTGGTGTAGACGCTCCAAGACTTCCTCGGAACTGTTGACATGTCCCAGTAGGGGTTTTAGTATTTTGGCTAGGAGCCATGAAATTTGGTAGAGCGGTCCTTCCACGCTCGATACAATAGGCGTGATTTTCAGGTCGGGTCCCTGTTTGTGGGTTTTCACGAGGTGATAGGAGGGTAGTCTACTGTTTCTCGTGAGGAGGTTGTTTCTAAGCTTCTTCAGGACTTTCTGCCGGTCGCATATGTTGGTCGAAGTGGTGTTGATCTGTGCAGGAGTGATCCTCTGACCTTAGAGTAGAGGATGTCATCGTCAAGGTGTTGGAGAGCTAGGGTCTTGTAGGTCTCTCTGTTGATGAATTCCTTTCCCTTGTCGAATGGGAAGTAGATGAGGTTCCTCGATTTCAGGTTGGTGAGAGTGGTGAGTTGTGATTTAGTAAAGTTGTGTGTTGTGCGTTTATGTAGGATGTCGGAGATAGTGTTTCAACCTGTGGAGTTTAGTGTCGAGTTTGTGGTTGGTGGGTGGGGAGTGAAGAGGGTTGTCAAGGTACGTGGGTAACTTGGGGCATGTTGTGTAAGTACTGTCATTTTCCGTGGTACTGTTGATGGCGGTCACCCATTTAAGTTGGTAGGCAGTTCAGCAGAAATTGGCTTCGATGTGGAGTTTAAGTCTGTCGTTGTGAGGGTACCGGTTCGGTCGGTGACCAGGTGCATCGCATCGTTGAGGTGTGGCTCGGTGTTGGTGGATGCAGCGGTGGCGATTGTTATGTTGCTGTCCATTATGTGGTCCTGGACTGACTGTCTGTTAGTCTCAGTGTTTTCGATGTGGAATTTATGCAAGGTCCACTCAAATTTTCACTTGAGCCATTTCTTTTCATGTTGGACTCTGGAGTGGTAAGACTGGTCAATTGCTTTTGTGGTTTTAAGGAGCAAGTCGTTAGGTGTCAGTTTTAAGTGTTGTGTCCGCTCTTAGAGTGTCCGTTTATGGATGTGCAATTGACGGTGATGTCACAGGATCTTCTTGATACATAAGCGGTGTATGCGGCTAGCGGTGTTTTCAAAGGCTGGTGTTGTAAGCATCCTGGTAAACAGATCTTCTTGATGGTGGTGGAGATATCATCGTTCTTTTGGCAGCCAACTTTGTCCATTTCTGACAGCAGCTATCGGGCACGCACACGCACCCGATAGAGTAGTTCAGTTGTAGGCACACAGTAAATAGCGGAGGCCACATGTTGTCCTTCTCCGACAACTTTTCCCCCTTGGAAAACCCCCAGTTGATGGATGCAAAATCCGAAATATAGAGACTATTAAATCACTTCCAAGGTAACTCTATCTCGTGTTATTATTTTTTACACTTTTTCTATGTCCCTTTATACGCTCTCTGTGTCTCTTTCAACACTTCCTCTTACATCTCTCTCTCATTACCATCTGATTCTGTTACCCCAAGATTTACTCATTTGCATTCCAAAACGACCATTTATATATATATATTTATATATATATATATATATATATATATATATATATATATATGTGTAGAGAGAGACAGAGAGAGCGAGCGCGAGCGAGTAATGCTGTGTTTGTGTGTTGGTTGGTGTGGCAGGAATGTTTGTAGTAATAAACTTAGGTATAATGGGTGAAGTTTGAACGTATAAGGTTGATGTGTCCCATATAAAATGGTGTTTGAAATATCATAGTGAATGAACAATAAACTAAAATCGCTACTTTAATAATTTTATTACTAAATAACTTGCTACAAGGTTCTTGTGATAAGATAGGAAAACAAAGACATTCAAAGTTGAAGGAAAACCCGATATCCATAGTTGACTTATGTGATATGTATGAGTGTGTGCATAGTCCAAAAAAGAGGATATTCACAGTTGATGAATGGGTCTAACCTTTGTTGAAGTGCTAATGGGAATATCGCTGTCTCACCCACTGGCTAAAGTGAGTGTCTGATTGATGACTACATAGCTTTGTTATTACTGGAACAAACAGAGGAGGGCAGAATGAATTTGATGAAACCACAACTATCTACCACAACTATCTACCACAACTACCTACCACAACTATCTACCACAACTATCTACCACAACTATCTACCACAACTATCTACCACAACTATCTACCACAACTATCTCAGATGAACTCCAGTTGGCCAATTTCCCAGATAAGCTGGCAATAGTAGTGCCAAACGAAGGAATTGAACTTCTATGATGCCAAAAGGTCAGCATGTATAGTCATACTGACCTACTTAGGCCAACATGAGAACAAAAGTTCAAATCAGACCAATTGCATTCGCTACACACACACACATATATATATATATATATGCTCTCCTGTATGAGATACATGGCAAATTGGCATATAACTTCCTAGGTACTCAGTTTCCCAAAGTGAGTCAATTTCACCTCATTCATTTGCCTCATTCATCAGCCTGATTACATATATGTATGTGTGTGTGTCTGTATTATTATATAACTCGTCAAGGTTAGCTTTGCCTTTCATCCTTACGGGGTCGATAAAGTAACGCACCAGTAATACACTGGGGTAATTGCTGGCCTTGTGCCAAAAGTAGAAACGATTATTAGATATTTCTGGCAATATTACCCTCCCTAAATATAACAATATTTGTTTCAACACGTGTGTGTGTGTGTTTAATGAAGTTATCCGTCTAGCCCAGCCAGTATCCAATGAATTTACAAAAATCGTATGTTGTAAATCCGAATTTGTAACCCAGAGTTGACACTATATGTTAATCTATATATAATACTAGTAGAGGTACCCGGCGTTGCTCGGGTATTAAATAGCAGTTGTGTATACCATTTATGTCAATACTTCAAAATGGGGTTCCTGCCCCCAGGGGTCCCCTACTCAATATGTGCCAATTCTGAGAGTTCACATTCATCTGTAGGACAAACGTAGCCCATGTGTCAAGTTTTGTGAAAATCGGTTGCGAACTCCAGAAGTTATGACGTTTTGTTGCACTGCACTGCAGTGCTTCCAGTCGACTCCAAGGAAGTGGTTAAAGGGGGTTATCTGCCGGGAGGCCCTATAATCAATATCTGGAAAAATGAAAGTGCCCATGACCATCTGGAGTACATAAGTACTCTATGTCTTAAGTTTGGTGAAAATACTGTAGAAATGCATAAGGATTATACATACACGTGGGTGTGTATGTATTTGTGTGTGCGTATGTATGTGTATGTCCATCAGGGCATACGAATGTACTGGCCTAAATCTTCACTATTTACTTTTACTATTTTAATAACCTCTGTCATTTTCGTTTTCAATTTTATTTACATCATTCTTAAACTCCGGGGCTGGAAATCATTCTGTTATTTTAAATAGAATATTAGTCTAACGACTCAATTTACACCATAAACTTGGTCTTGTCTTTGCATGAAATTGTTCTTCTTGCTCCACATAACGACGTATTATCACGTATTATCCTTGCTTTTTTTCCGTTCACTGCCAGGGAATGTCTTCACGAACCAAAATATCGTCTTCCTGTTTTCCTTCGGTTGCAACGTTTCTCGAAATATTTACTTCTGCGTTCACAGATTACTCTCAGTTCAATTTGAATGGGGAATTCCTGTTTCATTGATTTTCTCCGTAACCATAGAAGCTTGTAGCTTGAAAATCGACCCAACGCCTCTTCGGGTCATTCTGCATAACTGTGTAAACTACACACAGAGGCAGAGAGAGAGAGAGAAATAGGCCGTTATACAGAGAGAGATACAATTAAAGTGTAGAAAGAGAATGACATCCCACAAAAGTCTAGAATCGGCTTAAACTATAAATCAAAGTATCAGTTGAATGTTTAACTATATTGCGTTAGCTTTTATAAAATCGTTTTACACCAGTCTTTGATTTTACAGAACACAGAAAAAAGTGATACTATTTGAAATCAATCTACGGTATATATTAATCTAGCTTTTTGAGGATAGTGTCATGTTATTGAACTAAGTCAGCTATTTGCATTTATTTCTATTTTTTTAATATTGCTTTGTATTGGGTTTTTTTCATGATATTTTGCAAGAAAATTAATTTCATCATGTCACCAAAACACCGCTCACCTATCGGTGTAGTTACAATGTCCGCCAAACAGTTGAAATCTTCAAGTGAAACTCACGAAAAATATGAAAAAGACTTGGGAATAAAAGGACAAGTCAACATTGTGATACTGAGCAGAATATGAGACGGGAAACAGAAAGGTTAAGACAACAAGAAAGACGATTTCAACTTTCTGAAAGTGTACATATTTTGAGAAGGGAAACAGAAAGATTAAGGCAATAAGAAAGACTATCACAACAAACAGCAGTTCAATATGAAAATCACAAAGAGGCAATGAGCGGCAGAATAAACTGGCTAAGAGTTGCATTTTCATATGATCCATCTCAGAATTATAGAAATGATCCTAAAGTCGCAATTGGTAGCATGGATATTACAATGTGTTGCTTAGGAGGAAATGTCGGACTTCCACTGATAGAGGACCCTCCAGCTTTTATCCATATACTGCCTACTGACCATACTAAGGAAGCTAAACACTGCAGAAGCAATGCTTAGCGGTATATTGCTGCATTTCAGATGACGTCCTTTGGAACTGAAAAAGATCATACTAACTATGGTTATTTCACATTTAAAATCCAAAGCCAATGCAACCATTTAGTCAGCAGTTTACTTCCCCAGCCTAATAAGGAAGTTTTATCATTGCTTTTTTTATGTCTCTCTCTCTCTCTCTCTCACACACACACCCAATACCGTTGTTTTCTCTTAACTGTTCTCCCGGGCGAAGCCGGGTACCTCAGCTAGTTAGTAGATAAATAGATTAGTGTGGGCACATATGTGTATGTATATATATATATATATATATATATAATAAAATGTTGTAGTTTGCTTGAAGTATTGTTTATAATGTGGAAGTGATATATGTAAGAAGGCAAAATGGATGGTAAGATGAAGGCAACAAAAAAGTTAGTTACCTGGTAATCTTTTTTTTTTGGGGGGGGGGGGGGGGTCGTTTCTTTTGTCGTAATATTTCGGGACTTAAAATTTCCAGAGTATAAAGAACTCTCAGAGAAAAAAATGTTCCTAGCTTTAAATTTGAAATTTAGAAACTGCTTTCATGCGTTGTTTGATGTTTGTTGTAGTATTCACATGAAGCAGGAGGATGACGTCAATTGAAGTATGTAATATCTCATGGAATCAAATGTACAATGTTTTTTAATGTCTAAAGAAAATTGTCACAGAAATGCTGCCTCTTAAAATAAAATTTTGCCTGAGATAGATTAGCAAAATTTGGTGGGGTGGAGAGGCATTATTTGAGAGCCAAGAGTACATAAATTGTTGGAGAAGGGATCTTCTTGTAAAAAACATTCGAGCACCACAAAAACATAATGAAAAGTTTTAATATATTAAGCCATTAAACCAAGAGACGCTAAATCTAGATAACCTCATTGGTTTGTTTACAAAAAGTGAAAATAAAACAAAAGGTGTTAGAACATATATAAAAAAATAACTATGCTGTTACCAACCCAGCCAAAACCGCCTCTGGTTTTATGAAATAAAACCACCCATTTTAAAGATTTCCAATTTTAAATTAAAATCCAACAATTTCATATAAAAATCTTACATCAAGTTATTATCTTAGTAATAAAAGGGCGGTGGATTGGCAGTATCGGTAGAGGGTCGGACGCCATGCTTTCCAGCATAGTTACGTCCCTTTACGGTCTGAGTTCAAATCCCGCCGAGGTTGACTTTGCCTTTCATCCTTACGGGGTCGATAAAATAAAGTACCAGTAATGCACTGGGTAATTGCTGGCCTTGTGCCTAAAGTAGAAACAATTATCTTAGTAATGAAATAATAAATAATTTTAGTAAATCTCTCGAAATTCTTTATAAAAATAGTGTATTTCATTAGAACTTTGGTCATGAAAGGATTAAGATTAGATAAATCATTGTGCAAAGTTTAAGTGAGAAAATGATTATAAATATATTTAATATTTTAATAGCATATGTATATGAGTATGTCTTTTCATCATCATCATCACCGTTTTACGTCCATTTTGTACACTAGCATGGGTTAAACAAGTTATCCTGTTGTGGACAATACTAGGTAAGGTGATCATGTCTTGCTCATACTAACTGATGTCGGCCTGGTTTCTACAGCTGGATGCCCTTCCAAACACCAACCTCATTTACAGTGAGTACTGGGTGCTTTTTGTCGGGACACCTGCATGACCACTTTACAGTTTTTAATTACCTATCATTATATAATTGGCAGCGGATTGGCAGAGTTGTTAGAACATTGGGTAGAATACTTTGCAGTATTTGTTCCCATGTCCTGCTCTCTGAGTTCAAATCTTGCTCAGGTCAACTTTGTCTTTTAAGGTCAATAAAAAAAGTACCAGCGTGATACTGGGGTTGATTCTTCCTCTTTATCTTTTTCTCACATTCATTCTCTCACTCTCCTTCTCTGGAAGAAATTAAAAATGCCCTAGAAATGCCTTATGTCAATATGGCACCATGACACCCTCAGGAGTCATTATATAATTATTTGGACGGTGGATTGGCAGTATCGGTAGAGGGTCGGATGCCATGCTTTGACGCATAGAGCTACGGCCCTTTATGGTCTGAGTTCAAATTCCGCCGAGGTTAACTTTGCCTTTCATCCTTACAGGGTCGATAAAATAAAGTACCAGTAATGTACTGGGTAATTGCTGGCCTTGTGCCAAAAGTAGAAACAATTATATAATTATTTGGACGAAAGTGGGAGGATGGAGTGTGGGGTGTATACTGGGTTAAGAAGTGCCTACCGACAGTAGGTTTAAGTTTGTATGCTTATATATATATAATTATCATCGTTTTTATGCCTGTTTTTCTATGCTTGCTTGGTTTGAATGGCTCCTTCTCAGCATGGCATCTCTCCACTTGTCATATTCCTTCGTCATCTCTTCCAGTCATAGCAATTTGAGGTCAGCTCTCACAATCTCTGCCCAGATCTTTCTTGGTTTTTCTCTACTGCAGCTTCCTTCCACTAAGATTTCCTGTCGTTTCTTCACCCATTGGTCATTGTCACATGCACATCACATGTCCATACCAATACAGTCTTCTTTCCTGCACACCACCTTGGATTCCTCATAAACCTACCCTCAGCTCGTTGAAGCTCTGCCGTTCTCTCACACTTACATTGCACATCCAACAAAGCATGGCTGCTTCATTTCTCAACAGTCTACAGTCACAGTCCATGTTTCACTACCATGCAGCATTGCATTTCGCACACAGGCATCACACAGGCTTCCTTTTGTATGTCGGGAGAAACCTTTTGTTGTCAACAGTGGGAGTAGCTTTCTGAACTTCTTCCATCCTATCCTTATTCTAACTATTATATTTTCAGCACACCCTCTTCCACTGCTAATTAAGTCACCTAGATAGCAGAAGCTATCAACCACGTCTATGGATCCTTCCTGTGACTGGAAAAGATTTATATCATTGGTATTCTTCCTCTGAACATTGACTTCACTTCTAACCCACATACACCTTTTAATTATATATATATAATTATATATTCATGTGCAGATCTTTTTGCATACACACCCACAATACATAGGGAAACAGAAACAGCATATTTGTTTGTTTACATTTACATTTTGTTCTACTGTATGGATGGACAGACAGGACAAAATTGTTATTGTGACATCCATGGATGAAGTGTGTAATAAAACTGGGCAATGTTCCAAAATAGAACATTGCCCAGAAAATCACATCTGTCATCTATGTACAGAACCAGAGAACTTCTTCCGAAATCCAGGTTAGACTGTCTTTTTCGAACTCAACTGAGACACGTTCATATCTTTTGGTCTCTGATAAAGCTAGGTGTGAAAGTTGGATTGCCTTCCGGACACGCTCTGGTCTTCCACCTGATGTCCCCCCAAAGCTGCGTACTGCAGCTTCCTTAAACTGCAACTCGGCACAACATGAAAGCTTCAGCCTACGTGATGATGGGCAGATATGGAAGTTTATTAAGACTGATGAAACATGGAAAAGAGATACCAGCTGGTCTGAAAACACTGTACCCACAACAATTGGCAATAAAAAAAATGTAAAAACTCTGGAAAACTAAATCAGAATAACCTGCCATCCCCTGCACATAATCATAGACTGGAATCACGGTACAAATTGTTGTCCTTAAATGCACGTAGTCTATGCAATAAGATACATTTTTTTTTTACTCCTACATCAAAAGTATCGACCCTGACTTCATTACAGTCACAGAAACATGGGCACATTCCTTACTCTGTGATGGGGTTTTCAGCATAACTGGCTACAACTTGTTTTGTAAAGACCGCAATAATCGTCGTCATCCTGGTGTAATGGTCTACGTTCATTCAAATTTTTCAGCAATTCCTTGTGTTGATTTGAACCAATCGTAGCAAGAAGTATTTTTCTGCAATATACATATGATCATGTCAACACTTCTACTTGGAGTCGTTTACTGCTCCCCAAATTACCATCAGGACACACAGCTTTGTGATATCCTCAGAGCTGCTGCCAGGAAAACAGCCTCTTATGTTTTTATTGCAGGGGTTTTCACTCACCCTGAGATTGACTGGGAAACCTTTTGTTGGCTGCAAAGTGCAAATGATTTCCTTGCACTAGTGCTGGACTCGAACTGGTCCCAAGTAGTCACCTCCCCAACAAGAGGTGACAATACTTTGGATCTACTCTTCACCACTACTCCTGAAACGGTTATTAGTGTTAGTACTGAGGAACCTTTAGGTGACTGATTATGCTATGATCATTGCCAATCTGTCCCTCATGGGCAGTAACAAAAACCACAACCATCTCCAAACTGCTCACTTTAACTGGAATAAAGCAGACTGGAACTGTTACTGTACCGAGCTGCAACGTTCAAACTGGCTTGAGTTTTACGCTTCTGGAGATGTCAACACTGTACTCCAGAACATCCTGAACTCAATATGGACAGCATGTGTAACTTTGGTGCCACGTAAGCAGAAAAAACATCCCAAAAATGTAATTTGGGAGACTGCAGCAGTCTGTCTTGCCAGGAAAGAACATTGTAATGCTGAACGTGAGTACAAACTGCATAAATCAGATATCAATAGGAAAAAGCGGAATAAATCATCCAACCATCTCAAGCAGGTGACAAAAAAAGCAGTGCTTGAATTGGAGCAGCGCATAGCAACCAACAGTAAGGTGTTCTGGGAGTATGTTCACTCAAAGCAGAGGTCTCACTCTCCAGTTGGTCCCCTTCGCAATCCCCACACAAATCAGGTTACTGACCAAGGAATGCGAAGAACTCATTGCTGAATGCTAGCAGGCATTTTCACTGTTGAAGACCAAAATGTACCATCTCCACCACCTATCAAATTCTATTACAACTATGGAATTTACACCTGCAATGCTGCGACGTCACCTTAAAAATAAACGCAACCATGCCTCTCCTGGTGTTACGTACCTGCTTCTCAAACGTGGTGGGTACTTCCTTCTGCACCAGCTATCACGCTTCTTTCAATTCTGTCTGAACAATGGTGCTACTCCAGAGCAGTGGAAAACTGCCAGTGTCATTCCTCTGTTCAAAAAGGGTGACCGCACACCACCTGTCAACTATCGTCCAGTCAGTCTTACTAGCTGCATTGCCAAACTGATGGAATCCTGTGTCAGAGAAACACTTGGGCATTATTGACAGCAGTGATTTGCATTGGACGAAGCACGTCTTTAAAATTGTCAAGAAGGCCGAGGGTGTCTTAGCATCATTCAGCAAGACCTTTGTCAGCCGCTCTCCAGCTATCTATTTAAAGCTGTATATAGCTATGGTGCGGCCACACTTTTGCATCACCAATCTGGAACCCCTATCTTGCTCAGAACATTGACCTCCTGGAAACTGTTCAGAGACGTGCAACCAAGCAAATATCCTCCATCAGGCATCTACCATACTCTGAACGCCTTGCTTCCCTCGGCATGGATACATTGAAGCTCCGATGTCTGGCAACTGACTTGGTAAACACCCACAAAATTAATGACCATCTTGCCAACAACAACCCTGAGGACCTTTTTGATTTCCATGTGTCTAACACACGTGGGCATGCCTATAAAGTCAGAAAACAGCACAGCACCCTTGACTTTCGGAAACATTTTTTTGCCGCTCAGAGTTGCTGAAGCATGGAACAAACTACCTGCATCAGTTGTTAGCTGTTGAGACACTGCATCCTTTAAATCCTCCATGCTTCCTGAGATTCGCCAACACTACACCTGATATCTCCCCTCCATAGACACACACACATGTATTTCATGATTCGTACACTGTTCATTTTCCTGACATTTGTACATTATTCTATGTATTTTACATGCACCTTTGATGAGTTGTAGAGCACTATACACAATAATTTCATTATTATTATTATTATTTGATTACTCCTGTGCATCCTCTACATACAAAGTCTTCCCTTCTTGTTAGTCTACTTATCCCACTACATCTCTTGTGTACGTATTGTGTCTCTATTGTCCGTATTGTGTAAATTATATGGAGTTTATGCCTACTCCTTTTCTGCATATTGAGCAGGGCCACTTCCTTGAGGGAATCTGGGTCCTAACTTCTCTCCTACTCACTAGCACTTTAGTTTTGGCTAAGTTTACTCTTAGATCACTTGGTTCTAAATTTTGTTTCCATAGTCGGAACTTATTTTCTCGGTCTTTAATGGATTTGAGTATATGCACCAAATCATCTGCATAGAGAAGTTGCCATGGGCAGCCGGTCTTAAACTCCTCTGTTTACTCTCAGACCTTTTGATTCCAAATTCAGTTTCCATTATCGGTATTTATTTTCTAGTTCTTTTTTGGTTTCAGCTATAAAGACCAAATCATCTGCATAGAGAAGTTCCCGTGTACAGCTGGTTTTAAACTGCTCTGTTGTGGCCTGGAGAACTATGATGCACAGCAGTGGGCTATGAACTGAACCTTTATGAACTCCTACTTATGCCTTGATTTAAACTCATTTCCTACTCTCACTTTACTGACAACTCCTCTGTACATAGCTTGCTCTGCTCTCACCTAATTTCCTTATTCTCTCTCTCTCTCTCTCTCTCTCTCTCTCTCTCTCTCTCTCTCTCTCTCTCTCTCTCTCTCTCTCTCTCTCTCTTTATTATTATTATTATTTATTTATTTATTTATGTTCATTAGTGACCTTTCTTCAGGCGCTTATACAAGTTTATATCAAAGGGAAATAATTCCAAGATGTAAATTTGTGATTGTGTTCATATACTGTAGCAGAAGTATTGTATTATGTGGTGAAATGTAATATAGAGATGGTAATGTTTATTAAGGTATGAAGTATAGTAGTATAGAAAGTGTATTATGTAAGTGTGGAAAGGAAAAGAGAAAGAAAAGATATAATGGAAGTATATAAATCAAATTAAGGTTGTTGAAAACCAGTCGAATTTGTTGAATATTTCCACTTAACAAGCAGTTGAGTTTTGAGATGGAGGCATCCCCTAAAAATTTGACTCTTTGAGTTTAAGTAAATATTGTTCAGAGATGACAAACTTTGTAATATCCTAAATTTCTCACTCAGATAGAGGTAACATTTCTTGGTACCATTTGGTGTAAGGACTGGATCTTTCAAGTATCTTCCAAGAGATATTATGTGGGGCTCCTTTCTCCTTTAATTACTTTATTTGCCAGGGTTGTACCAGGAGGTTAGTTGAGAAGCTAGGCAATCATTTACGAGAAGGGAAGCAGAAAATGAAAAATTTAAGCATGTTCCTCAATGTGAGGACCAAAGATGTGGTGTGTTCAGGATTGCGAAGCAGTGTGTCAGGAAAAATTGTGATGTCATTAGGGAAAAGTGTGTCTGTGATGATAATGGTGTACTCTCCCTCACTGATGCTCAAAAGAAGGTAGCATGGATGTGCCACTATGAAATACTACTAAATGAAGATAGTTTTCCCTAAGTTGAACCAGCTGTACAAGTTAGCAGTAGTATAGTAAGTAAGGCAATCAAGGATATGAAGGCAGGCAAAGCAGCTAGACCTTCGGGAATTGTTGCTGAGACACTGAAAGCATCTGGGATGGTAGTCATGTCATGGCCACCCGTATTGTAAACCAAGTAATACAAAATGGTGTCATACCCAACGACTGACATAGCAGCATCATTGTCAACTGCTGCAATGGCAAAGGAGATGTTCTGGACTGAGGAAAAAATAGAAGCATCAAGCTGGTTGACCAGGTCTTGAAGATCCCACAAAGAGGTATCGCACAGCTGATTAGGGATCGAGTATACCTTTGAATTACATTCTATCAAGAACAGGTCATAGAGTTTCACCTCTACGTTCTTGTGGTCAGAAACTCTTTGGCACTATTTATTCCAATATAGAAACTATAAGTCTGAGAGAGAGGCCATGTTGAAACCAATCCTTAAAAAACTACCAAGATTGGAAGTTCAATATATGATTACAGGTCTACCAAATATAAACAAAATCTTTGAGTACATGGAAGCTATTTTCCTTTTCTTTTTCCTTTTCTTCTGCATAATCTACCTCCCATTGGCCTTCAATGTTTGAAATTTTATATTTTTTCCTCTTTTTTTAAATAAAAATGTTTTTTATTACCTCTCTCACTAGCTGTTTTTGATATCCAACTGTAAGGAGTACTCGATTCTTCCCCTAGTCTGCCATGGCTTACTAGCTCTATACAGACGTTTAAATTGAATAAATAAATAAATAAATAGCTTCCTTTGATGTTGTATCTTATAGCAGATTTCCCTGGAGCTTTAATGATAAGGGCCCTTATGCAGGTTTAATGATAAGGGCCCCTATGGAGGTTTAGCTGACCTATGATTGTTTTATCTTATAGGTTTCCTGGATGTTTTAATTACAGAGGCCCCAGTCATATGAAAAACAATGCAAAACAAAGCACCTTATTCGAGAATACAATATGCCACCTAGTCCAGGAATCGAAATTCAAACCTTATAATTATGGTTTTACATACCTTCACTTCAATATATTGAGTTATATTTCCAAATTCTCCAACTACTTTTGTTTTTATATACAATCAGGTGTGTGTAATATAACCTCTGTACAATCTCAGACATTCTACACAGTTTTTTCAGTATTAATATTGTTTCTCCTTTATTAATCCAATGCACGCTGTTTATATATGAGTAAGAACACAAATAACAAATATATGCAACTTCTCTCTATTTTTGTGTTACTTCTCTTTAAATCAATATGGCAAGTTAGATCATTTTTGGCATTGGAGGAAATTATATCCATTTAGGTCTGCTGTTTAATATATTCAATCAATAAAAGTATTAAAAAATAAATACAAGAAAAGAAACCAGGGTAAATCAAAGATATTTGTTTTGGGTGTGTTTTATTGTGGCATTGGCACAAACACTTTACAGGAGATGATGAAGGAATGCAATGAGTGTAGAGATACTGTGCTGAGAAGAACCTGTCCAACCCATGCAAGCTTGGAAAAATGGATATAAAAATGATGATAATGTTTTATGGTAGATATAAATACTTTAAAGTAAACACCTTAGTATCATAGAACCAGGACCATTTTGGTATCCAAAGAGTCTGAGTTAACAACTAAATACAGTATTCTTTTGATGTCTTTGATATTTTTTTAATGAGTTGTTAATGTACATTTATCTCTAATAATTCTTCTCTTTCTCAGAACTCTTCCCCCTCATATACTTTTACCTTCCTTTTATAAATCCCTTCTTCAGTAATACATTTCCTTTCATGCAAACTATCCTTAGGAAAATCCATCTTCCATAACATTTCTCTTTAAAAATAAATCTTTACTGCATTAGACACTGCAGAAGCTTATATACAAAAAGATGGTACAATAACAAACATATTGACTTATCATAGGATTGCCTAATTAGTTAAAACAACAGCAGCAGCATTTTCCCATAAAATCTCTCCTTGAAAAACTGATAAAGCATTTCTGCCCCCTCCCCACTTTTTCCTATAAATTATAAAATATTTTGCATAAACTCAACAAAACACCTGTCCTATAAAATATTTTGCATAAACCCTTCAACAAAACACCTGTCCTATAAAATATTTTGCATAAACCCTTCAACAAAACACCTGTTCTATAAAATATTTTGCATAAACCCTTCAACAAAACACCTGTCCTATAAAATAGTTTGCATAAACCCTTCAACAAAACACCTGTCCTATAAAATATTTTGCATAAACCCTTCAACAAAACACCTGTTCTATAAAAATCTTCCACTTATAAAAAATGAAACTTATTTCTGCCAAACTCCATCTTCCATAATATCTTCCCTTCATGTTAAATTTAAGTGTGTGTTGAACCTCCATGAATTTCAACAATGATTGTTCTAATTATTCAGACAACAGGACAACCTTCTGATGAAATTACATTCACATGCCTGAGCATTCATACCCTTAACATAGTTCTCAAGATTTAGCAGTACACAATGTGTGACAAGGTTGCCTCTTGGAAATAGAGGAGCAACTAATTTTTTTCAGCTGAGTGAACTGAAGCTAACAACAATTGAAACTCACAACTATACAATTGTGAGCAGAATCTCCAGCAATTACACCTTCACTATATTTAACCAGTTCTGATCCTATGAAATAAATCCATCTATTTTAAAGGGTTCATATTTAAATTAAAATCTAACACTTTAAAAAAGTATATATATATATATATATATATATATATATATATATATATATATATATATATTAGTTTTGCGAGGTTTTTTATATGAAATCGTGTGTCGAAACAAATATTGTTATACTTGGGGAGGGTCATATTTGTGTAATATTACCAGAATTAATAACAGAACACACTCACTGTTTGGTTGGTTTTCGCTTCTCACTGTCTTTTATATCGGTAATCTAACTTACTCGGTCCTCAATGTTGCCATTGACTGACCGACGGTCAAAAATAATACAGATACAATATAGACACAAACACATATATATAGTTTATCATAAATCTTTCGTTGCACATCTGCAACATCGTCAGTGGTGTTATATTTTCCTCCTGATGTGTTGTATGTCTACGCCATTTTTATTCAGTCTGTGTGTGTTCTGTTATTAATTCTGGCAATATTACACACATATGACCCTCCCCAAGTATAACTATATATATATATATATATATATAATTAAGTTACTATATTAGTAATGAAATAATTGATAGTTTTAGTAAATTCTTCAAACAACTTCATTAATTAAAATATAGTGTTTTTCATTAGAAATACAGTCATGAAAATAAATATTTAATATATATATCTGTTTGTTTTCAGGCCAATCCCACATTGACCATGACAATATGGAGTACCATTTACACATGGAAATCTGGAAAGGTAACATCACTAGTGCACTGTCGTGGGCCAAGGAACGTGAAGAGCTGAGTGACTGGCTTGTTGCTATGGCACCATTAGGTGAGTCTGCTGCACATTTTCTTCCAAATTGCCTCTACTGGTTTGCAATATTTCTTTGTATATCATGGGAATCAGTAAATTGGCACTTTAGTATATAACCCTTTTGATACTCTCCACCCAAGTACCCAGTCCACACTGTAAAGTGGTTGTGTAGATGTTGTGACAAAAAGCACCTAGTCCACACTGGAAATGTGGTTGGTGTTAGGAAGGGCATCCAACTGTAGAAATGAAGCCAGAACCAGTTATGTATGAGCAAAACATAGTTGCCTGATTTGACTTGTCTCGCAATGGGACAATTCATGAAACTCATGCTAGCATGGAAAAATGGACATTAAACAGTGGTGGTGGTGATGATGATGATGTTGATGATTAAAATGTCAGAATACTTTCTGATATTTGTTCCACGTGCCTGTGCTCTGGGTTCAAATTCTGCCGAGGTCAATTTTGCTTTCATTCTTTTAAGGTTGATAAAATACCAGTTCAGTACTGGGATTGATTCTTCCGTTCTCTCTTTTATATATTTATATATATCTATATATATGATACAGGACAGTGATCTCTGCCGCTGTGCAGTAATACAGAAGAACAACCCTCTCGTATGCACAAGCTGAGGCATAGTATGCATCACCTTCCCTCCCATACACCTCCCTTGCTGTAATCATCCCACCCCTATATCTACCTCCACAATTTTCCAGGCATCTTTCCCACCTACACCTTACCCAAGTCCCCAACCCATGCCATAAAGTGGTCACCCTGTAAAGTGGTTATGTAGGTGTCGCAACAAAAAGCTCCAGCCCACACTGTAAAGTAGTCATGTAGGTGTCATGACAAAAAGCACCTACCACACACTGTAAATGTGGTTGGCACTAGGAAGGCATCCAGCTGTAGAAACCAAGCCAAAATCAGTTCTGTGTTAACAAAAGACAGTCCTTTGACCTGGATCTATCAAAACAGAACAGCCAGTCCTACTCATGCTAGCATGGAAAATGAACGTTAAATGATGATGATTATATATAATCATCATGTATGTGTGTATGTTCTTTTATTTATAAAAGTTTCTGCTTAGTGAAAAGATAATGTACTTGCATGGTATTCCAGACATAAGGGTTTGATTCCTCATAGGTGCTTCTGGCCACTTTTTTCTGTCTCTAGAGATATTTTACCCGATTTTCTTTGCTATTATCTATAGCGATCAATTGTTATTACAGTTATTTTCTGTGTTTGGCATTCTCACAAACCTAGCTAGCAGGAAAACGGATGTTAAACGATAAGGATGATGATGATACACACACACATCTATCCTGCTTAGTCAGGGAAGGATTTACAATCATCTTATAATGCCATGTAGTGTTCATGCAAATATTCAATTGAAGGAGATCTCCATAATATTTGTGGTACTATCACCCCTCATTTATGTCGTTGAATATTCAAACTGCAGAGTCAAATACATAATATTGAACAATGAGAGAAGAAAACAAAAGTGGGGCGGTTATTAATCAATCGTTTTACAATGATTTCTGTGAGAAGATATTAATGTGCAGGTTAATCAATGGTATTTAGGTACATCCATACCATCAGCCTCAATATGCATGTCTTCTCCACTGGCCTCATTCAGAAATAAAAATAAAGAGGCTACTGGAGAAGACATGCATATTAATATCTGCTCATAGAAATGATTGTAAAACAATTATGTGTGTGTATGTGCATGTATGTCTCTATACATATATGTGTATATATACATATGCATATATATATATATATGAATATATGCATATGTGTGTGTATATATATATATATACACACACACATAGTGTACTCCCGCAGTTTGGCATTCATGGTCCTGGTTATTCGTGGAATTGTTCATGGAAACCATTGCATATTCGCAAAATCGTAAATATCTTCCATGATTTGTTTTTAGGGCTTTTTTCATGGCAATATTTATTTTTTCATGTTTTTTTTAACGCTAAATTGTGTATAACAGTATGCCGTGTTTGCTGCCATATTGGAAGCCCTTTTGCTTGAGACACTCTCTCTGATTAGAATAGCCATGCATCACATTGCTTGTTTGTTTTAGATATAAGTACACTGTATCTGGTATCTCTTATGCCTGCAGCTATGCTAGAGGGAAAATAAAATTCTAATTTTGTCTTAAATTTTCGGTAAGGCCAGCCGTAATATCGCTCGGTATGCAAATGAGGCTAATTAGTCGATGTATACTTAAAAAAATACTATATATATTCAACTGTTCAATTGAGTAGTGTATACAGTCCTGATGAAGGGTAATGACCCAGAAACATGTTGATTGTTCCTCAATGCTACTGTTGGACAAACAGATGGCGATAGTCGTCAAGACACAGCATAGCTTAGTCGGGCCGTTAGCTTGCAAACAAATCAAATATTATTATAGAAATAAAATTCATTCTGTTTTTATATATATGTATGACTAACTTTGATAGGTTTCGGCCAGTATTGGCCCAGGCCTTGTCTAACTTAAAAGCATCACTTGGCGAAGTCGTTCAAATCGGGATTTGGACATCATGGCCCACTCAAGTAGATGGTTATTGTTTATGGAGACATATCCAGGTGTAGGTGGTTTATCCGGGATTTATATATATGTGTGTATATATATGTATGTATGTATCATCATCAGCATCTTCGTTTAACGTCCATCTTCCACGCTAGCATGGATTAGACGGGAGTTGTCCCACTTGAGGCAAGGTTGGTCGGGTGACCATGTCTCGCTCATATAGGACTATCTGGCGGGTTTTCTACAGCTGGATGCTCTTCCTAACACCAACCACATTTACAGTGTGGAACTGGGAACTTTTTACCGTGTTACCTACATGGCCACATTACAGCATGTACTGTGTTGTGACACCGACACGATCGCGATCTCATTATCTCATTTATTTGGGCATTGGATTGGCAGTATCGGTAGAGGGGCGGACGCCATGCCCTTGCCATTATGAGTTCAAATCCCGCCGAGGTTAACTTTGTCTTTCATCCTTACAAGGTTGATAAAATAAAGTACCAGTAATGTACTGGGTAATTGCTGGCCTTGTGCCTAAAGTAGAAACAATTATCTCATTTATTTGGACTGGGTGTTGTGGTACCAACTTTACAGAGAGAGTGTGGTGTTGGTGGGAGTGGGAGGATAGGGTAGGGGTAGTGGATTGGGGTGTATATTTGGTTAAGAGGTGCCTACTGACTAGGTTTTGCTTTGTACATAGGCAAGGCGGGTTTTCTGTATTACAGCGTAGCGCCAAAGATCTCGGTCCAGTGACATTGTCTTGGAGAGGTGTAAGTGTGTAAGGTCGGAATTTATCAAATCGTCCCAGGTTTTTCTGGGTCTGCCTACTCTGTAAATACCATCAATTTTGATCGCCCTGCACTTTTTTATACAGCTGTCGTCTTTCATGCGCATCACGTGACCGTACCAACGTAGTCTTCTCTCAAGTAAACAGCATCTGATCCCTCTTATTCCTATGTATATATGTATGTATATATATATATATATGTGTGTGTGCATATATATGTGTATATGTATATATATGTGTGTGTGTATATATATATATATATATGTGTGTATATATATATATGTGTGTGTGTATCATCATCATCGTCGTTTAACATCTATCTTCCACGCTAGCATGGGTTAGACAGGAGTTGTCCCACTTCAGGCAAGATTGATCTAGATGAAATGCAGTTTGGGTTTGTGCCAGGTAAAAGTATCACGGGTGTTCTTTTCCTTGTACGGCAATTACAGGAGAAGTATCTGGCTAACAGTAAACCCCTCTACTTAGCTTTTGTTGACCTGGAGAAGGCCTTTGCAAGCCATATATAGAGGAACAGTCAGCAAGGTTAGAATTAAGGAAGAATATAGTGAAGAATTTAGCGTAATGGGGTAGGGGTACACCAGGGCTCCGTTCTTAGTCCCTTCCCGTTTATTATTGTCCTACAGTCTATAACAGAGGGGTTTAAGACAGGCTGCCCATGGGAACTTCTATATGCAGATGATCTAACTCTCATAGCTGAATCCATGGCAGAACTAGAGAAGTTCAAACATGGAAGCATGGCCTTGAATCAAAAGGCCTTAGAGTCAACTAGTCTAAGACTAAGGTTCTAGTATGCAGAAAGGATAATAGGGCACAGGTACCCTCTAGGAAATGGCCATGCTGAGTGTGTGAGAAAGGAGTAGGCAGAAAATCTATTCTCTGTCCCAAATAAAAAATATCGGTACATAAAAGATGTAGTTGGATCAGAGGTAAGCTATCTAAGAATGTAGATTTTTATATTTGGCCGATGCTCAGGTGCAGTAAGTAGCAAGGACCCACTGGATGATATCGCCTTCAACTGCCCAGATGGTTCTATAGAAATAGTACACACTTTCCGTTACCTGGGTGACAAAATCAGCAGTGGAGGAAGGTGCTCTGAAAGTACAGTAGCCAGAGTTAGAACGTGATGGAAAAGGTTCAGAGAACTAATACCACTGTTGGCCACAAGGGGTTTTTCTCTAAAAATGAAAGGCAGATTGTATGATGCATGTATACGAACGGCAATAGTACATGGTAGGGAGACTTGGGCATTGTGTGCTGAAGACCTGTGTAGATTAGAAAGAAATGAAGCTTGCATCCTCCGATTGATGTGTAATAGTAATGTGTGCGAGATAAGAGGGAGACTAAGCATAAGAGGTATCAAATGTTGTGTTCTGGAGAGAAGATTGCGTTGATATGGACATGTGATGCATATGAAGGACGACAGCTGTATAATAAAGTTCAGGGCAATGAAAATTGATGGAAGCTGCGGAGTGGGTAGACCAAGAAAAAACTGGGACAAGGTGATAAAAACTGACCTTGCCCACCTACACCTCTTTGGCGCCATGCAGTTGTACAAAAGACCAGACTACCATTGCATACAAACCTAGTCAGTAGGCACCTCTTAACTCAATGTACACCCCACCACACACCCTACCCCACACTCCCACTCCCGTTCCGTCCACTGTGTCGATGACACAACAGTCCACATTGTAAGGTGACCGTGTAGGTAACCCGGTAAAAACCTCCCAGTCCACACTGTAAACGTGGTTGGTGTTAGGAAGGGCATCCAGCTGTAAAAAAAACCTACCAGAGACGCTTCCGTGTGAGCAAAACCGTCTAACCCATGCTAGCGTGGAAGATGGATGTTAAACGATGATGATGATGTATATATGTATATATATATATGTATATATATAAGTATATATATATATATATATTCATATATATCATCATCATCATCATCGTTTAACGTCTATCTTCCACGCTAGCATCGGTTTAGATGGGAATTGTCCCACATGAGGCAAAATTGGTTGTCTTGCTCGTATAGGACTGCCTGGCGGGTTTTCTATGGCTAGATGCCCTTCCTAACACCAACCACGTTTACAGTGTGGACTGGGAGGTTTTTACCGTGTTACCTACACGGCCACATTACAGCGTGGACTGTGTGTTCTTTTGTTGTGACACCTACACGACCTCATTTATTTAGGACTGGATGTTGTGGTACCAACATAACTTTACAGAGAGAGGGTGGTGTTGGTGGGGGTAGTGGGATGGGGTTGTATTTTTGGTTAGGAGGTGCCTACTGACTGTAGGTTTCACTTTGTACTTAGGCAAGGCGGGTCTTCTGTATTACTGCGTAGCGCCAAAGATCTCGATCCAGTGACATTGTCTTGGAGAGGTGTAAGTGTGTAAGGTCGGAATTTATCAAATCATCCCAGGTTTTTCTGGGTCTACCTACTCCGTAACTTCCATCAATTTTGATCGCCCTGCACTTTTTTATACAGCTGTCATCTTTCATGCGCATCACATGACCATACCAACATAGTCTTCTCTCGAGTAAACAGCATCTGATCCCTCTTATTCCTAATTTCTTGCTTAGTTCATTTATGTTTTGCCGTTCGCGTATATTACTATTACACATCCAATGGGGCATGCATGCTTCGTTCCTCTCCAGTCTGCGCAGGTCCTCTGCACACAATGCCCATGTCTCACTGCTATGGAACATTGCTGCTCGTATGCAGGCATCATACAATCTGCCTTTCATTTTTAGAGAAAAACCTTTAGTGGCCAATAGTGGTATAACCTCTCTGAACTTTTTCCACCCCGTTCTGACTCTGGCTACTGTACTTTCAGAACACCCTCCACCACTGCTGATTTTTCAGCCAGGTAATGGAAAGTGTCCACTATTTCTATAGAACTATCTGGGCAATAGAAGGAGCTTGTATCCTGTGGGCACTTGCTACTACTTATTGCACCTGAGCATCGGCCACATATAAAATCTACGTTCTTAGATAGTTTACCTGTGATCCCACTACATCTTTTATGTACCCATAGTTTGCATTTGGGACATAAAATAGAGTTTCTGCCTAGTCCTTTCCTACACACTGAGCATGGCCATTTCCCAGAGGGCACCTGTGCCATATTTTCTACAAACTAGAACTTTAGTCTTAGACATGTTAACTTTAAGGCCCTTTGATTGTAGGCCATGCTTCCATGTTTGGAATTTCTTCTCTAGTTCAGCCATCGATTCAGATATGAGAGATAGATCATCTGTGTATAGAAGCTCCCATGAGCAGCCGGTCTTGAACTCCTCCGTTATAGCCTGAAGGGCAATAATAAATAGGAGGGGGCTAAGGACAGAGCCTTGATGAACTTTTACGCTAAATTTTTCACTATATTCATTGTTAATTCTAACCTTGCTGACTGTTTCTTTCTACATGGCTTGTATAGCTCTCACAAGCCATTCATCAACACCTAGTGTTCTCAGGGCTCACCAAATAATGGAGCAGGGGACTCTGTCAAAGGCTTTCTCCAAGTCAACAAAATATATATATATACACACACATACATATATATATATATGCACACACACATATATATGCACATAACAGCCGTACTAAGAGTGAGAAATGAAATTTTGTTTCATTTTTTCCATTTTACATATATATATATATATTTATATATATACATACATAGACCCATTCGTTCTGAAATGGTGATACCAATTTGCATATAACTAGCACTCATGTTGGTAATTAATTAAAATATGTAGTAGCCGAAGTGTATGATAAAGTTATATTTGGGTATGCCTTAGTATTTGACAGCATCTGTCTGTCTCGCTGTCTAACTAGCAGGAAGTCAATCTGGCTTATGTGCTCGCCTGATTTGTAGGTTATTAGGTGGTTGGTAGGCTTCTGGAAGTTAGTGTTGCAAATGGTTAGTGCATTTGCATCACAAAATTCAAGAAGCCTCACTCCTTCTTCATTTCTTGAGCCGTAACCGTGCCCACCATGTACCCTGGTGTATCCATCCTGGAGCTGTCCAACTTGTCTATTGAAGTCCCCTGCTAGCATAATGATGTCTCTATCCTCTGTCATTGAGGCTGTTTGTAAAAGTTGCTCGTAAAAGCAGTCTTTCTCTTCTTTACCTAGGCCTGCCTGGGGAGCATAGGTAGAGATGATTGTCAGTAGTCTCTTACCTACAACTAATCTAAGCTTAATTATTCTATCACTAACTCTAACTACCTCTATTGTCTTATTGTTCTGTCTCTCAGCCAGTAATATGCCCACCCCACCTAACCCATCATCATTACCCACCCAGAAAAGCTTATAACTACGATGTTTGCCTGCGATTAGTCTTGCAGAGGCACCTCTCCTTCTCACCTCTTGCACACATCCACATGCCTTCTCTCCAGCATCTCCGCTATCTCACCAGATCTACCTGTTAGAGTGCCAACATTAAGTGTGGCAACTCTGAGATGCGACGTCTCGTTCTTTTTCCTGTTGTGTGATTGCCTGATGACGGTCGTGAGGTTCTCACACATGGCTCACCAGCCACGCCACTACCGTGCGCAGCCCTAACATGGTTAGTGTTATTGCTGTTTACGCAGTTGTTTTTGTGTGATTGCTTGGTGACGGCCGGGGGGTTCTCGCACATGGCCGCACCACCCACCCCACTACCGTGCGCAGCCCTAACATGGTTAGTGTTATCGCTGTTTACACTGTTGTTGCAAATTTCAATCGTTGTGTTCATAGTGTTTGGCAGTAGTATATATATACTGGTTGGATGCCCTTCATAACACCAGCACCACTTTACAGCATGAACTGGGTGCTTTTATTTGTACACACACACACACACACACACACACACACACACACACACACACACATATATATATAAGCAGACATAAAAACAAATGAAAGCCATGAAAGAAAGAATAATAAATAAATGTATTCTCTTCTCTTCTTTCTCCTTTCTAATTCTTGCTTTCCATTCCAGCCTCTATCTCATATCATATATGATTACATATAGAATATGTAACGTGAGAATTTAGTTGTTGCAACTTACAAATTATTCTCAGTTGGTTTGACATAAACTGAAAATCCACACACTATACAAACACACACATGCACAACACACACACACACACACACACACACACAGACTGATAGAATGGTGCTTTGTGTCCATGTGTATGAATATAGATGAGCATGTATATAAAAGTGTGTCAGTGTGTGTCTGTAATATATCATCATCATCATCATTTTATATCAGTTTTCCTTGCTCACATGGGTCGGAGTAAGTTAGTACTAAATTGGAGCTGCTGTCCTCCTAAACCAACATGATGTTGCATTTCTGGAATGTTTTCTACAGCTGGATGTCCTTCATAATACCAACCCACCCACTTTACAGAATGTACTGGGAAAATTTAATTGTGGTGCCAACACTACCATTTTCCAGAGTGTAATGGGTGCATTTTAAAACGGTACCAGTAGTACAACTTTACAGAGTGTACTAGGTGCATCAGCACTAGAAAGTTTCATATTTATTGTGTTGTAGAAAAAACAACATCCCATAAACATACTTGATATTCTTTGACTCACCTTCTGTATTAAAAATGTGTAGAGTGTAGGTGTTGTATAAAAGGTAAACAAGTTTCTAAACAACCATGGCTTCATGGTTAGGATCATAAGAACATGGGTTCAATTCTTTGTGATGTGTTGTCCTTGTACAAGAAAATTTATTTCTCATTGTTCCATTCAACTCGCTGGCAAAAAATGCATTGTACACTGTCACACTGAGTCTCCCTGAAAAATTACCTAAAGAGTGCACCTGCCAATTGAATGTTAATTTCATGAGTAGGCTGATCCAATGCTGATGGAGGTCACACATGAGCAGGCTGATCCATTAATAATGGAGGTCACACATGAGCAGGCTGATCCAATGCTGATGGAGGTCACACATGAGCAGGCTGATCCATTAATAATGGAGGTCACACAACAAGAAGCAGGAATACATATCTGGAAATATTGTTGCAGTCAGTTAGCCTTCTGGTCAAATCTACACATCATTTGACCATGAAGCTAGTTGAATAAAAACTATAGATCCAGTCATGGCTGAGGGGTTAAGGAGTTTGTTTCACAACCACATAGTCCTGTGTTCAGTCCTACTGTGAAGCACCTTGGGTATGTGCCTTCAACTATAGCCTCGAATTGACCAATACCTTGTCAGTGAAATTTGGTAGATAGAAACTGCAGAAACTCACATACATATACACATATATATACATATAAGACAGTATTGAAGTTTGCTTGAAGCATTGTGGAATAATAAGGTATATTTCTTCAAGTCGTTTTGGAAGCCTCGACAATGCAGATGGGTAAATCTCCGGGTAACAAGATCCGGTGGTGGAGAGAGAGATGTAAGTGAGCGTATGTTGAGATGTGTAGCATGTAGAAGAATGTAGGAAAGAGTGTAAAGGATAAAAATAATAACACGAGATAGAGTTACCTTGGGAGAGATTTAATTGTCCCTATATATTTCGGATTCACATCCATCAACTGGGGTTTTTTTCCGGGGAGGGGTGGGGGAAGGTTGTCTGTCGGAAAGGTGCGAAACGTGTCCTCCGCTGTTCGTTGTTTTGAATATCTGAAGTATTCAGCAGAGCGAGCGCGCGTGAAATGGGGTCGGTCAAGCAGAGGTCGGCGGCCGAAATAGCCAAATGCAGAAACAAAGAAAGAACTATGTGTTTCCGGAAAGACGAGGCCCTGGTGTTAGTGTGCTCCTTGATCCGGATGTGCAGCGGCCGGATTGTGCTACCTATATAGTGTTGGTCAATAAAAAAAAAAGTACCAGTCACTGGGGTCGATTCTTCCTCTATGTCTCTTTCTTCCTTACATTCTTTTACTCTCAATCCTTCTCTTGAAGAAATCTCCTGTACTCTGACCTGGAGAGGAGATGGGCTCTGCCAAGTTTTGTAATGTCCTAGAAACGCTGTATATCAATATGGCACGCCTACGTTTCCCTCATAAATTACAGAACTATGCAAGCATGCATAATGTCTGTCTTGCCTTGTACTTTAGATCATTTCGGCCACTCACCATCTTTTGCAACATATTGCATAGATTAAAACTTGTGCTTGTAAAAATAAAAAATTTTTTTAAAGTATTGCTTGAAATTTTCTTGCCAAAAGTAGAGTTGCCTGAACTGACTTCACATAACAGAATGTATATACAATAAAAAATATGCAAGCATGAAATAATAATATTAATGGTGGTGGTGGCTATAACAATAATAATAATAATCTATAATATAATAAAGGGAGGTGTGCGGGACAGTGTCCATTTTATATTTTTTTATCCCGTGAGTAAAATAAGTTGGATTATTTTGAAATAATTGTTTCTACTTTTGGCACAAGGCCAGCAATTATCCCAGAGCATTACTGGTACTTTATTTTATCGACCCCGTAAGGATGAAAGGAAAAGTTAACCTCACTTGGATTTGAGCTCAGAACGTAAAGGGCCATAACTCTATGCTGTAAAGCATGGTGTCTGACGGTCTACCGATGCTGCCAATTCATTACTTTGAATAAATAATTGTTTCTACTTTAGGCACAAGGCCAGCAATTACCCAGTGCATTACTGGTACTTTTATTTTATCGACCCCGTAAGGATGAAAGGCAAAGTCAACCTCGGCGGGATTTGAACTCAGATCGTAAAGGGACGTAACTATGCTGGAAAGCATGGTGTCTGACCCTCTACCGATACTGCCAATCCACCACCATTACTTTGAATAAATAATGAATGAATATTATATAATTTACCGACTAAATTTTGTAATGCATGATTAAACAAATAATTTAATGTATTGCTCAAGATCCACCTCATTTAAAAGTTTCAAATTTAAACTACCAGTATAACACAAACTTACAAAAATACACACTCGCGGACATACATTCACACAAATACACATACTTTCACACAAACACATACATTCACACAAACACACACAGTCATGATAGCAACGTTCGATAAATTGGGAGGGTAAAATGAAGTATAACTTTTTATTTATTAACAACACAATTTACTCTTTTTATTTTGAAAACTCATTTGTTGTTACAGGTGTATTCACGGTTGTATAAAAAATATAATAATATAATGCTTACAGAACAAAAACACAAACAAATATAATATATACAAAGGAAAGGGAAAGTAAAAAAAGAGAGGAAAAAACACAGAAGTAGGTAATACACACATCTAGGCCCACATAGAATAAAATGCAGGTGTAAGGGGGACAAACGAGCCACTACTAGAGCAAAAGATAACAATATAGCGAGGAGCACTGGGAAACCTAATAATCTTTGAGGCAAGCCAGCATGCTCGCAGTGTTACCTGGGGTGATGGCGACGCTGAGGTGCTGGAACAACCAAGTGCCCTCACGAGCATCATCAGTTACCTCTGTTTGGCAAGCCACCAGTGAAGATAAGAACTTAGCTGTCAGTAGCCTGGTTCCCCCAAATGTCTCAAAAGTCACAGGCTGAATAAAGTAGTTAGCTGACAGATCACGATGTTTTAGGATTTTGCTCCATTCAGCTGCAGATGCTGTAACTCTCGCCCTTACCACTGCATCCAGGATGTGGGAAGAAGCAAAAGAGTCACTAACTGTCACGTCCCAGATAAGGCACCTGCCTCTTGACCAGGGGCACAGGGTAAGACCGTCAGGTCATTTCCTATCAATTCTGGGCAGAAATGGGCTTCCTCCGAAGGGTTTTTGGAGTAACGTTACTTGATAAAGTACATAGTTCAGAGATGAAAGAATCTCTACTGGTAGAGCCGCTACTTCTCCGAATAGAGAAATCACAACTCCGATATTATGAGCATGTGGTTAGAATGCCTCAGGAAAGAATCACTGGACAAATTTTACATGCAAAGCCAACCGGCAAGAGTCCCAGAGGTAGACCCTGAGCAAGATAGTTGGATAACATCCATGAGTTTAGCTGGTCACACTTTGCGATCCAGCTGGATCAGTTAGAGATGTTTGCTTCTGACAGACTCGCTGGAAGGAGTGTTTGAGAAGGACTCTGCCCCCACGACCCTCTCAGAAATAAGTGGGCCGAAGAAGATATTGTCAATTTACATATATCTATATGCGAAGCAGGAACCAGAAAGAAGGGGTCCCAAAGTCAACCTGACAAAGACTAAGGTCCTCGTAATTAGACGAGAAAATAGAACCCAGATCCCCTCAGGGAAATGGCCTTGCTCAGTATGTAGGAAAGGTGTTTGGTAGGAATTCCATCTTCTGCCCCAAATGCAAACTATGGGTACACAAAAGATGTAGTGGGATCTCAGGAAGCTTAGTTAGGAATTTAGGCTTTACATGTAGCAGCAAACAGCCACAGGAAACAAGCACTACCAAACTCTGGGAGTACTCTGTAGAAACAGTAGACAGCTTCTGCTACCTAGGTGACCAAATTAGCAGCGGAGGTGGGTGTTCTGAAAGTACAGAAACCAGGGTAAGAACAGGATGGAAGAAGTCCAGGGAGCTACTGCCACTGCTAGCTACAAAAGGCTTTTCCCTCAAAATGAAAAGTAGATTGCGTGCATACGAACAACAATGTTATATGGTAGTGTGACCTGGGCGCTGTGTGTAGAAGACTTGCGGAGATTAGAAAGAAACAAAGCTTGCATGCTCCGATGGATGTATAATAGTAATATATGTGAACGGCAAAGCATAAACGAATTGAGAAAAACTAGGCATAAGAGGAATCAAATGATGTGTGCAGGAGAGGAGGTTGCATTGGTATGGACATGTGATGTGTATGAAGGATGACAGTTGCATAAAAAGTGCAGAGCACTAAAAATTGATGGCAGCCATGGAGTGGGGAAACCCAAGAAAACCTGGGATGAGGTGATAAAAGCTGACCTTGCCCAATTGCACCTCTGGCATCACACAGTAATACAGAAGACCCGACTTCCCACGGGAATAAGCCAAAGCTGAAGCATATAAACAATATGCCCCCCATCCCCTCCCACTGCAAAGTGGTTGCGGAGGTGTCACAACAAAAAAAGCATCCAGTCCACACTGCAAAGTGTTCGCGGAGGTGCCATGGCAAAAAAGCACCCAGCACTCACTGTAAATGAGGCTGGTGTTAGGAAGGGCATTCAGCTATAGAAATCAAGCCAAAATCAGTTCCCGTATGAGCAAGACAAGGTCAGCAGACTGGACACTGCCCACAACAGGACAACCCGTCTAACCTATGTTAGCATGGAAGAATGGACGTAAAACAGTGATGATGATGATGACCAATATGCACACTACATATGTTAGCAGAAAACTGCCCAAAGTGTGGTCTTTTTGTTAGTAATAGTAATAATTGTTTCTACTTTAGGCACAAGGCCAGCAATTTCCCAGTGCATTACTGGTACTTTATTTTATCGTTAGTAATAGTAATAACGATTTCTAATTTAGGTGCAACAATAGCAGCTTTGAGGGGGATTGTAAAGTTGATCATATTGACGCTAGTACTCTAGTGGGACTTTATTTTAGTGACCCTGGAAAGATGAAAGGCAAAGTTGATCTCAGCAGAACTAAAACTAAAACTAGAACCTAACAAAATAATGCAATACATTTCATCTGGCACACTAACAATTCTACCACTCCACAACTCTTAAATAATTGTTTCTACTTTTGGCACAAGGCCAGCAATTAACCCGGTGCATTGCTGGTACTTTATTTTATCGACCCCGTAAGGATGAAAGGCAAAGTTAACCTAGGCAGGATTTGAACTCAGAATGGGAAGGGCCGTAACTCTATGCATCAAAGCATGACGTCCAACCCTCTACCGATACTGCCAATTCACCGCCCACAACTCTTAAATAATGATAATTTATTTTATTTGCCACAAGGACATTGAATGAAGGAGACATTAGAAAGACATGTTGCAACATGGTATAGATTTACATAGAAATGCGCTACTTTTGGCACAAGGCAAGCAATTATCCCAGTGCATTTTATCGACCCCGTCAGGATGAAAGGCAAAGTTAACCTCAGCGGGATTTGAACTCAGACCGTAAAGGGACATAACTCTAATAATAATAATATGAGAAGTTAAATATGAAAATTAGCCAATTATATTTTGGTGGTGATGATGATGATGACTACTTTACATTGCAGTAACTGTTGCTTAGTCATATTTGTTGGTATAGTTTTACCATCCTGTCTGATGTGGTTACTGGTACTGCTTCTTGAAGAACCACATGCTAAGTCAATTAAAATTGAGAAAGTCTACCATACACACGTACACATTTTTCTTCCCTCTCTCTCTTTCACTGCTATACATATGTATTTGTTTGTGCATACAATATGTTTGTGTGTGTGCATATATACATACATATATATTGTTTTTATATTTGCTTATATACACACACACATACTTATACATATAGACATAGATACATACATACACACACACACATATATATATAGTGTGTGTGTGTATATTCATTTTAGCAGTGTTGTAGACATAAATAAATATTGATATCTTAGTACTAAGTCGCCTTTAGTTATAATCTTACTCCATACAATGGGATGTGATGGGAAGGGACCTATCATGCAACACACTTCATCTTCTCTTGAAGTAACTTCTGCATCTTAGTTATGTCACCAATACCTTTTTTTAATTTGACACTACCATTTCTGTATTTGTAACCCTTTTGTTACAAAATGTCAATGAAATGTACTATCTATGAATTTTCAAATACTTTTGAAAATAATAAAAAGTTTGGAAGGATTTAGTAATATAATATTCTCATTATTATGTTTGTGTTTAGAGTATAACTATACAAAGGTTCTTACATGAAATTATGATGGAAGATTTTAAAATAAATACAATAAGCACTTTAACCCTTTCATTACTATATGTCTAATGAAAAACACTGCTTATAACTTTCAAATAATTTTGATAATAATCAAGAATTTGGAGAGATTTCATTATTAAGCTGATGTTTGGAGCATAATTTAACAAAATACTTGAAAATAAACGATTTTGTACCACAGAACAAGGTTTCAGGTAGTTTCAGGTGGTATCAAAAGGGTTTGAGAAGTTTAGGCTGGGATGGGGGTCAGTATGTCACCAGTATCATCATCATTTAACATTTCTTTTCCATGCTGATATGGGTGAGACAAGTTATCACAGTCCAAGAGGAACCATGTCATACATCTGGATACCCTCTCTAATTCAAACCATTTTACCAGTTCCAGTTAGTAATATAACTGTGTGGTTTTTGGAACATAACTTAACAGATGTTCTTACTTAAATGGTGGAAGCTTTTTATAGATAGATATGAACACTTAAAACAAGCAACTATCAATTATATCAGGATCTGTTTCAGATACGCTGCTATCAAAAGGGTTAATTTGCTCTCAAACATGACACAAGAAAGAACATATTTGATAATGCAGTTATAGATAACTTTACAAAGATGAGAATGTGTCATGGTTGGAATTCCTTTGATCATAGGTTTCTTCATTGAAGGTTGGCATGAGGTTAAACAACCATCTAATAGATGTTTATGATTGAGATAGAATGTCAAGTCTTCACTGTTCTCCTAGTCGCTGTGCATCCTCTCTTTTAAATCTTTCACAATGAGGGAGATTTGGTTGCTATTTACAAGCAAGTTAATTGAACACATAGAGCTGTGATTTCCAGATAGTGCACCTTAGCACACTAGTCTGCCATGAAATATAATTATGTGCACTGCGAAAGAGCAAGATTTTATTTCAAAATGTGAAAAATACAAAATTAAAATTTGTAATAAAGTTCATATATAACTGCTAAAGTAGAAAACAACTAAACTAAGAATGAAAACATTGCCAAAAAACACCAAGAACATGTTCTCATTGATAACTTTGCTCCATTTATTGGCTAAAGAAGGAAATACAGCTTTTTTTTTTTTTTTTTTTTTTTTTTTTGAATTTTTTTTATTTATATTCCTACTTGATGCTATGTTAATATATATAAACACCTCTTTTGAATAAATTTTAAAATTGAGGTACAAAGTGCACCAAATTATGTTTAATTGTTTTAAAGTGTGCTGTGAGTAAAAGAAAAGTTTTGGAACCACTGGTGACGTTGACTGGATATATAGAGTCATTGACTGGAAATATATATATATCATCATTTAACATCCATTTTCCACGCTAGCATGCAATGTGGCAGCATGCTTCTACATCCGTCTCTCAGTCAAAAGCATAGCACACACTTTTTCCTCCTTGTTTTTTTTTTGTTTGTTTCCCTTAAGTTTACTATCATTCCGTTCGTATACATCTATTACACAATTTACACCTGATGAGGTCGCCCGGTTCTTACGCAACTTCTGGCCACTGAAATATGCATAGTGTTTACAATAATAAAAAAAATTAAGGAAATTCAACATATTTGGCCTCCTGTCATTTCACTTTATTCAAATTTAAACGATATATCTTGAGAGAAAGAAACAAATATCATTTGAGAAACAAAGCATTCTGTATGCATATATAGAGCAAATAATATTCAGGAAAATATACATTTTAAAGTATGTATATTTTCCCGAATTTTATTTGCTCTATATATGTACAAAATGCTAACAATATATGTTTCTTTCTCTATATATATCTTCTTTTAAATTTAAATAATTGATGCTCTGAACCATGTTCCATTGAGCTTATTTATTGGGAAATATGATCATCATATATTAAATATATATAATGATACTTTAAAATGGTGTGTATGCATATGTATGTGTGTGTTTGTATGTATATATATGTATATATATTTACACATACAGACACTGTGTAGATGTTGGCCATACATGTTAAGTAAAGAAGGAAGGACAAAAGTTGTTTCTTTTTGTATTTTTAATTGTATATTTCTACTTTGTTATGGTATAAATACCACTTTTGAATAATTTTTTTTAAATTTAAGTAGAAAAGGTGCCAAAGTATTTTTACTTAGTCTAAAGTGTGCCATGATTTAATAAATAGTGTGAGAGCCACTG
The DNA here is from genome assembly GCA_964016885.1 of Eledone cirrhosa. NCBI lineage: Eukaryota > Metazoa > Mollusca > Cephalopoda > Octopoda > Eledonidae > Eledone > Eledone cirrhosa. The sequence goes on from OZ024743.1 coordinate 164,169,125, forward strand.
ACCTAGGAGTCCCTTTGTTGACTCATCTATTGATATTATTTTCTCTTGTTTGCTTGTTTCCTTCCTATCTTCTAAGTCATTCTTCTTCTATCACTGCTGACCCCAGAAACTTTGATATAACTAATCACTCTTTCAAATATACTCCACTTACGACCTTTTATTTTTTACAGACATACTTACACACAAGTGTGCACAGATCTATATTATTTTCTGAGTAGAAAAGTGGCAATGATTTTGAAGTTTCAGCTAAGTTGCATTGTGTGTGTGTGTGAGAGAGAGAGACAGATTAGAGATGGCTTTCCAAAAAGGATTGGAAAAAAACACAGTTAAATAAGGTACTCAATACTTTGAGCTCATTAATTACAGGGTATTAACGCAAGTTTTTAACTCCGTTTTTCATTTGAATTCGGCTCTTAAAGATTTCTCTCATTCTCTGTTGAGCTTTTGAAATTGAGTGGTTTTAGGCTGCTCTTTCTAGCCATTTTACGATCCACTCACGCCACTATGTGCTGTCTGTCACATGTTGGGTTACTGTGGGTTACTTGTTCTCTTACTATATACACCATGTGCAATATTTAGTTACCTAAATTATCTCTAGGTGTGCTGTTCATATAACCCTTACTCCTGTTGAGAAACCCTAGGGTGATCTGACACAGCCACTAATGGCGAAACAAACTCTATCTGTAGTTTGTCCAAGAGTTTAATAGTTATTGAAACGGTTAGTACATTTTAATTCATTTTTTCCGGTTACTATGTATTTTCTGTTTGTTCATAGATTATATGCATTGCACCTAGTGGTTTCCAACCCATGTAATTCAAAACACACTTCTTTGTGTGTTTATTTCTATATATTATATTATATATATTATATATTCACCCTGCCTTGACCCTCTGACCATTTCCGCACTACCACACCAGGATTTCATACCACCGGTCATCGTTCCAGCTATCCATTCTATGACACGTGAAATCTCCAACATCTTGTCTCACACTCCATAGAAATATCTTAGGAACTTACATTATTTTCGAACCACACCACTTACACCTACACCCATACACAAACACCACCTTCAGCCCTCCCTGTTCGGACCTCCCTGTCCCCTCTCTACCCCCCCCCCCCCCACACACACACACCACAACCACCCCTACACGCTTCACACCTTTTCACCCCTTGTTTATTTTAATTTTTATTTTTATTTGTACTTTTAAAAAATTTCCTTTACTCTCTAAAAAAATTGTTTTTCCTCCCTTTTCTCTCCCACCTTTTTTAAAATGCCTTTCCACCACTCCTCCACACACCCTCGGAACTCTCTTCCTACCCACTGTTCTCCTGATGAAGGGCTTATGCCCGAAACGTCGTCCCCCACCCCTCACTCTCAAGTGTGAAATTAAAAACCATATCATTTGAACTGCCTCTCTGTTTTTTGTTCTCTGTTCATTTATTAAACTATAATATATATATATACTGGAGGCACATGGCTTAGTGGTTAGAGCATTGGCCTTGCAATCGAAAGGTTGTGAGTTTAATTCTCAGACCGAGTGATGTGTTGTTTCCTTGAGCAAGACACTTTATTTCACATTGCTCCAGTTTACTCAGCTGTAGAAATGAGATGATAGGGACTGGGGTCCCTATCATTCCACTGCAAAGTGGTCGTGCAGGTGACACAGCAAAAAAGCACCCAGCACTCACTGTAAATGAGGTTGGTGTTAGGAAGGGCATCCAGCTGTAGAAATCAAGCCAAAAATCAGTTCCTGTCCCACCCTTGCAAGCAGGGAAAAAGCGGACGTAAAATGAAATGATGATGAATGATGATGATATATATATATATATATATATATATAGTCATGAAAATTTGATAAATTTGTATAAACAGTTTTGAGCTCATAATTACCTTCCCTGCATCAAATATAGTTCTCTACTATTAAGATTGAGATTCGGCTTAGAGACATCAACTTCCTTTTTCATATTTTTGTCCATGTGCCTCAATGTAGGGCCAGTTTAAAAGTGCCTCCTCTATTATACAGTGGTGTCCATGACTGGACCCTGAAACCATTGGTAGCACATACATGTTAAGTGTATGTAACTTTGTTAACACTAAATAAGCTCTCTTCCAATAGATCGAGCACTGTTTTCCTTGATCTTTCATCTGCAGATTTCTACCAACATATATATATATATATACATACATGCACACACATGTATTTATATATATCACCACCACCACCATCATCCTTCTTACATCCATTTTCCAATGTTTACATAAGTTAGATAGATCTTCTCCTCAGTCTCCTTACACATGCTGCATTTCTTTGTCAACTGTGAGGTTCTGCATTTTGAGATATGTTCATCACATGGCCATACCAGCGCAGTACACTTGATTTCTCTTTCAGTTCATTCATACTCTGCCATTTATGCACATTAATATCACACATCCATCGATACATGCTCAATTCATTTCTCCAGCCTTTGCATATCCTTCGCATTTTCTCTTCAGTAGCCTGATACAGGGTGTCACTTAGAAAGTTCCAGTTGTCCTCTATATCATACATATCTATCTCCTCCATCTTATTGTTGTACACATTATGTGGAGCTTTTCCAAACCTATATTTAACAGAGAGGTTAAATATACCCTCCTTCTCAAGATTGTTCTGCATCTCTGATTCCATCTGATTTTTATACTGATGTCACTAATAACAAATTTCTGTTGGATAGTGGATTTTTCTCCAGTTAAAGACTTAATATTCAGAACCATCTGTCTATTCCATTTTCTGACGAGCTTGAAGTCAATCTTGCTTACATGCTCATCTGATTGGTAGGTGATCAAGTGGTTGGCCTGTTTCCTGAAGTCAGTGTTGCAAATGGTTAGGTAATTTGCATCACTGAATTCTAGGAACCGTGATCCCGCTTCATTTTTTAAACCATATTCATAGCCACTGTGCACTCCATTGTAGCCATCTTGGAGCTGTTCTCAACCATATGGTTTCAGGTCCAGTCCCACTGTGTATAACCTTAGGGTGTTGAATGCCCTGTGAGTGAATTTGGTAGCTGAAAGCCTGTTATATATTTATGTGTGTTGGTATGTATGTATTGTATGTATATATGTGTGTGTGTATATATATAGGAAAAAGTATGACCCCCGACAGCAGAGCTCTAGCCGTTTCGACAGCTATTTCTGGACTAAATTAGAATTTTTAGCCTGGTGAATAAATAGCCGAACTTGTCAAGGGGGTACTTCCTTATATGGGAAGATTGTAGTTGTCAAGAGGATTGGTTGAAATTTGTTGTAAACATATATATATATGTATGCATGTTTATATGTGTGTGGGAGGGGGTCATATTGGTATCATTTAAAAAGCCATGTAGCAAATTGACAAACACCAGGAAGCCTTGTCCAGTCCTTGTCAAAATAGGGTTGGGAGGAAAGGACATAAAAACAAGGATAATGATTATATAGGATATAGAAATCCATAGAATTCCGGGATAGTAGCAGTGTTATGCTTTTGGTATCAGTTCAGTCGGAAGCCAAATATTGGTGTGCCAAAATTTTAAATATTTCTCCTCCTCTTGGCACACTAACATATCTCTTTTTTTGGCTTCTTTCTAAAAACAATATAACTTAGAATATTTTAACCCAGCCAATGAAAAAAAAAATCTCTTACAAGGTCACTCAATATGCTAGATTTAGCCACCAATCCTCTCATATCACATGACCTATTATAAAAAAAAAAAAAGGCACCTTCATATAACTGTGGTATACTTCTGTTCCTCAACAGAAAACTCTATATATATCTACTATATAAATGGCAATTTCTCTCATTCTGTAGAGAAAGAGAGAGAGGGAGGATTAGGGAAGAATGAGAAAGAAAACAGAAAAATGATAGCAAAGTTCGATAACTAACTTTTATTTATTTATTTTTTAAACACTTCTTAATTAACTCCTTTCTTAACGTTACTTCTCTCTCTCTCTCTCTTTCACAAAAGTCGTAATCAGACTGTGTGTGTCTCGGTGTAATTCCTACGTTAGTTAAAATTCGGGTAGATCAGGTAGTGTGTGTGTGTATATATATATATATATATATATATATTGGTGAGACAATTACAAGAGAGGTTCTTAGAGAAGAATAAGCCACTATACTTAGCTTTTGTTGACCTAGAGAAGGCCTTTGATAGGGTTCCCCGATTTGTCATCTGGTGGTCCCTAAGGAAATTAGGTGTTGAGGAATGGATTGTGAGGACAGTGCAAACTTTGTACAGAGGGGCTGTCAGTAAAGTCAGGGTAGGAATGGACTTTAGTGAGGAATTCCAGATACAAGTAGGAGTACATCAAGGTTCAGTCCTCAGCCTGCTCTTGTTCATTATAGTCCTCCAAGCCATAACAGAAGAGTTTAAGACTGGCTGTCCATGGTAACTTCTCTATGCTGACGATCTGGTTCTTATAGCAGAATCAGTAGAGGAGCTAGAGAATAAATTCTGGCTATTGAAACAGCAGTTGGAATCAAGAGGACTGATAGTGAACTTAGCTAAGACAAAAGTGTTGATGAGTAGAAAAGAGGACAAAACTCTGATTCCATCAGGGAAATGGCCATGTTTGGTATGCAGAAAAGGAACTGGCATAAATTCTATAAAATGCAAACAATGCAGATCTTGGGTACCCAAGAGATGTAGTGGGATAGCAGGCAAACTAACAGGTAGGGAGAAATATGTATGCAGTAGATGTACAGGGAAATTAGACAGTAGAAGTCACATTGATAGACACGTTTCAAATGCAGGCGGGTGCTATAGAAGTGGTTGATAGCTTCCGGTACATAGGAGATCAGATTAGCATGGGAGAGGGGTGTCCGAGGCCATAGTTTCTAGAAAAAGGACAGGCTGGAAGAAGTTTAGGGAGCTGCTTCCTCTGCTGACGAAGAAGGGTTTCTCACTGCGTACGAAAGGCCGGTTATATGACGTCTGTGTGAGATGCGCGATGTTGCATGGTAGTGAGACTTGGGCAGCAACTGCAGAGGATATGCGACGGCTGGAGAGAAATGAGGCAAGCATGCTCTGTTGGTTGTGCAATGTCAATGTGCGTGAACGACCCAGCATGAATGTGTTGAGAGAGAAACTGTCTGAGAGGGATAGAATGTAGTGTGTGAGAGAGGTGGTATGGACATGTGATGCACATGTAGGATGACCGAAATGCCAGTTGAAGGAAGACATGGTATAGGTAGACCACGAAAAACATGGGCGGAGGTGGTGAGAACAGTCCTCAGATTGCTGAAGCTCACGGTGGAGATGACGAAGGACCGTGACAAGTGGAGAAATGCTGTGCTGAATAAGACCCGTCCTACCCTTGTAAGCAGGGAAGAGCGGACGTAAAATGATGATGATATATATATATAAATGTAAAAGGTAAACAGAAATAACAGCACAATCGGTACAGTATATGGAAAGGATATATTAGGTTAACGCTTGATATAGCAGGAAGAGGGTCTTAACGTTTCAGACGCTAGTCCTTCATTAGAAGAAAGATTGAGAAATAAGATAGATTGAGGGGACGGGTGAAATGGAATTGGAAAGGTCCATTCGTGTTGACATCTCTTGCAAAACTACTGGTGCTGGCATTTTGTGTATGATTATGCATATATATGTATGTATATATGTATATATATATGTATGAATATGTATCTATATATATGTATGTATATATATGTGTGTATATATATGTATATAGGTTTAGGAATAACCAAGGAGTGCTTAGAAATACATTGTTTTATTAGCTAACAGTGTTTCATGCGTACCCTAAGGCAGGAATCATCAGAGCCTATAAACAAGAGTATATCAATAGTTGCATGCTCCATCAAGCTGCGTCACCAGAACAAGGTTAAGGGCCCAGCAGGGGGGTCCTGAGGCCAGTGCTAGATAGAAACAGACACAATTCATGACGCATATAATGTCATAAAATGTCATAAAAAATGTCATAAAAAATGTCATAAAAAATTACATCAAAATTTTATCATTTACATGGTGCAATAGATGACAAGGAAGGTGGGGGAGGGTAGCAGGGAATGAGTGAAGGTGTTACACAGCATGATAAAAAACAATAAAAAAAATAGTGTTACTTCGCCTAACACTCGGAACTGGAACCAATGGATGTTGTCCGTAGGGTGCTGATAAGATACGGAGGATTGACTTATTACAAGGTGATATAACCTTCCTATAGACAATCCTACATGTAAAGCTGCACCAACTATCCTTCTCACAGACCCATGCATGCAAAGCCTCTTAATCTGCCTGTACATCCTGTATCTACACTGCTTGTGCTTTGATGTATCTATGCCTTGATGTTTGTTTCTTTTGGTGTTTTGTTTCTGCATTTTCTATTGTTATTTTATTTTTTTATTGTTTTTGAGCATTCCCTGCTACTCTCCCCCAGCTTCCTTGTCATCTATTGCATCATGTAAATGATAAATTTTCGATGTGATCTTTGATGTAATTTTTTATGACAGTATATGCGTCATGAATTGTGTCTGTTTCTATCTAGCGCTGGCCTCAGGACCCCCCTGCTGGGCCCTTAACCTTGTTCTGGTGACGCAGCTTGATGGAGCATGCAACTATTGATATACTCTTGTTTATAGGCTCTGATGATTCCTGCCTTAGGGTACGCATGAAACACTGTTAGCTAATAAAACAATGTATTTCTAAGCACTCTTTGGTTATTCCTAAACCTATAACGGCTCTGTAGTATACCAGTTATCCTACATTGAGCTAAAACCACACTGTCATACCAAGGGCAATATATCTGCGTGTCTGCGCACATTGATATATTTGTCAATGAAACTATATATGTATATATATATATATATGTATATATATATATATGTTATATATATATGTATATATATATATATATATGTATATGTATATATATATATATATATATATATATGTATATATATATATGACTATCCAGTGAATTTCCAACCGATAAGGTATGATTTTCATGGGTATGTCTCTATTTATAAAACAAACTTTGTATTTTATCTGATGAAAGCGTACCAATGTTGTCTTGGTACCCTTGAATTATATATAATAAAATAAATATGGTTTTATAAATATAGTTTCCATTTATTTAATATCATTGTATATATATATATATATATATATATATATAGAGAGATATGTATGTATATATATGTGTATATATAGATATGTATATATAGATATGTATATGTATATATGTATAGATATGTATATATAGATATGTATATGTATATATGTATAGATATGTATATATATATATATATATGTGTATAGATATGTATATAGATATGTATATGTATATAGATATGTATATGTATATATATATATATATATATATGTGTATAGATATGTATATGTATATAGATATGTATATAGATATGTATATGTATATTGATATGTATATGTATATATATATATATATATATAGATATGTATATGTATATAGATATGTATATGTATATATATATATATATATGTGTATAGATATGTATATGTATATATATGTATAGATATGTATATATACATATATATGTATAGATATGTATATATATAGATATGTATATGTATATATATAGATATGTATATGTATATATATAGATATGTATATATATATATATGTATAGATATGTATAGATATGTATATGTATATATATATGTATGTGTGTCTATGTATGTATATGTGTATATATAACATATATACACAAACTAAAACAAGTCGAAGTCTCTTTCAAACTAATTCAAAACCATTTTGAAAAACTTCGATACATTTACTCCAATGGTCAAACACAACAACAGCCACAACAACAACAACAACAACAGCCACAACAACAACAACAACAACAGCCACAACAACAGCAACAGCCAGAAAATCAGGAGCCACCACCACCGCCACCACTACTGAATTCAAGCATAATAGCTGAGTTACTGAACGACAGTATCTCTCCACCACTTTCTCAGTCATCATTATCGCCATCATCATCATCACCACCGTCATCATCTTCTGCCACATCAACTGCTAGTAATGGACCACAGCTTTCTCTCCCACCACTCTCTCAGCCTCCACCACAGTTGTCATCATCACCACCACTGCCGCTATCGTATTCTACCATGTCAACTACTATCAATGAAAAACCACTGCTGTCTTCCCCCTTATCACCACCGCAGTCATTCTGTAGTCAAAAGAACCTTTAAAAAAATCTATGGAGCTGTATGCACCCCCCCCCCCCACTACACAAACTAGAAACCCCAAAATATGCCGCTACTCACTACATCAGAGGCTATGCACACGTAGCAACTGCCTATTTACCCATTTACCTGGTACATGACGCACTAACACTGCCAGCCAACGCCAAAGTACGCTTCCCACACGCATAAGTCGGAGTCCCAAAATCTGCCGACATTCCCAACGTGAGAAACTATGTCTGCTGACTGACAGTACTTTCACTCATCTTCCTGGGACACAACGTACAGAAAAGGGGCTCCATGCCAACACACAAACCACAATAAAGCCACCCCCTGTTGCAGTAATGCTGCTCCAGTCTTTTCACAAAGACACGATTACAACAACAACAAAAATAATGCTGCTCCAGTCTTTTCACAAAGACACAATTACAACAAATACAACAACAACAACAAAAGAGGGAACTGCAACCCTATCCAATGGTGTAACCATAAATCAATCAAAAACTGCTCCCTGAACAAGAACATTTTTCTTTTTTAGCCATGAACCTGGCAAAAGAGATACAGAAAAACATTTTAGCCATCACCCAACACCATCCTTGCTGTCACTAACACCCAATCTCAAAACAAGCCCCTGCAACAGTCAAAACCAGCCACCACATTAGCCTCCACATTTTTACTCAATACACAAGATATGAGCCCAGCCACCAATGCACAGAAATGGAAGATCCAATTCATTGAGGATTGGGTTGGTAACCATCCATTTCACATCCCCTTCTTCATTCTTACTGAGACCCACCTTGACAACTCCCACTTGAAGGCCGAAGTAAGAATGAGGAATTTCACAACCATCCACATGGATCGTGTTGACAGAAGGAAGGGTGGAACTGCCATTTTCCTGCATGATTCCTTTATAGCAGATGGTAACACAACATTCTCTAATGGCTACTGTGAATCAGTCACTGTGCACAACAAAGCCAATGACCTGATATTAGTTGGGCTCTATAGGCCACCACAAACACCCATAGTCTGCTTCAAAGAATGCTTTATTCAATAGTGCCATTCTAGCAACATACTTTTGATGGGAGACTTTAATCTACCCAGTGTCGATTGGTCTACAAACAGTTTGAAACCAAGCACTCCAACCTTAACCACTGACAAAGAAGCAGTCGAGTCACTTCTTGACTTTATGAATGAGTTTTTCTTGTCCCAACTTGTCCTTGCACCAACAAGGCATCAAAAGAACATTCTGGATATAGTGTTTAGTAACCACACTAACACTATACATAATATTACGGTGGAAAAAACCCTTCTCTTAAACCATGACATGGTTCTTTGTAACCTGAGATTTCACCAGCCGAAAGCTAATCCTAGGGACCCCTTTCCAGCCCACCCATTTGATAACATGGATCTCTATAATGCCAACTGGGATGTAATTATGAACGAACTATCATGTGTTGACTGGTCTTTTACACACGCACACATTTCCACCAACATCAAAACATCTTGGCAGATCTTTGTAGACACTGTCACAAATATATGTACAAAACACACCCCACCAAAACCTGTGAACAAAACTAAGTGCAGTATCCTCCAAAACAGAAAAACAATTATCAGAAAAATAAAAAGAACAACCAAAGAAATTAACACACTAAAATACTGCCAACAGCAACACACATTCGATGGCTATCGCCCTGCTTGAGTAAAAAAAATATAACCTCCAGCAATGCATGATGACCATCATCAATAACCAGAGAACAGCTGAAGAGAGGTGGGCCATTGAGAAAATCAAACTCAACCCCAAAGTGTTCTTTTCATTTGCTAAAAAACACTGTTCGCCTTCTAGTTGATGAAAATGGCACACTCCAGGACAATGCCAAAACCATGGGCGAGATACTGCAGAAACAATACTGCTCTGTTTTCAGCAATCCTGATATGGCCGATCTGGGCTGTATCAGTGATGTTAATCCCCAACACACTATATCGGACATAACGTTTGGCGCCCCTGATGTCTTAGCAGCATTAAACACAATTCAGCAGTTGGCCCCGACAGGTTCCCTGCTTGTGTCCTGAAAGTGTGTCGACACCAACTTGCATCTCCTCTTGCTAATCTGTGGAGGAACTCACTGGATACTGGGTATATTCCTGAAAACTTTCTGTCCCAGTCTTCAAAAAGGGAAATAAGTCCCTTGCAGTGAACTACCGTCCGATCTCACTTACCTCTCATATTATTAAAGTATTTGAGAGGGTGGTGAGATCACGAATAACCCACTTTCTTGAAAACAAACGCCCTGCTGAACACCCACCAACATGGGTTCCATAATGGAAGAGACTGCCTAACACAGCTACTGCATCACTTTGAGACATTTTGAGAGCCTTGGGAGAGGGCTC
>OZ024743.1:164194718-164199718 GCA_964016885.1 Eledone cirrhosa
AAAAAGGTGCAGAGCACTAGAAGTTGATGGAAACCCCGGAGTGGGGAGACCCAAGATGACCTGGGATGAGGTGATAAAAGCCGACCTTACCCAATTACACCTCTCAAAGGCAATGACACACAACCGTGACCTCTGGTGTCACGCAGTAATACAGAGTACCCGACCTCCCATGGGTACAAGCTGAAGCATATAGACAATATGCCCCCACACCGCCCACCGCAAGGTGGTCGTGGAGGTGCCACGGCAAAAAAGCACCCAGTCCACACTGTAAAGTGGACATGTAGGCGCCACAAAAAAGCACCCAGCACTCACTGTAAATGAAGTTGGTGTTAGGAAGGGCATCCAGCTGTAGAAATCAAGCCAAATCAGTTCCTGTATGAGCAAGGCATGGTCAGCCGACCAGACACTGCCCACAACAGGATAACCCGTCTAACCCATGCTAGCGTGGAAGAACGGACATAAAACGGTGATGATGATGATGATATATGTATATATATGTATATGTATGTCATCATCATCATCATCATCGTTTAACGTCCATGTTCCACGCTTGCATGGGTTTGGTCGGGAGTTTTCCCACTTGAGGCAAGAGTGGTTGTCTTGCTCGCATAGGACTGTCTGGCGGGTTTTCTACAGCTGGATGCCCTTCCTAACACCAACCACATTTACAGTGTGGGGCTTGGAGGTTTTTACCGTGTTGCCTACACGGCCACATTTCAGCGTGGACTGTCTGGCGTGTTTTCTACAGCTGGATGCCCTTCCTAACACCAACCACATTTACAGTGTGGGACTGGGAGGTTTTTACCTTGTTGCATACACGGCCACATTACAGCGTGGACTGTGTGTTTTTTGTCGTGACACCTACACAATCTCATTTGTTTCGGCCTGGATGTTGTGGCACCAACATAACTTTACATTGAAAGGGGTGTATTTTGTTAGAGATGCCTACTGACTGTAGTAGGTTTTACTTTGTATTTAGGTAAGGCGGGTCTTCTCTATTACTGAGTACCGCCAAAGGTCTCGGTCCAGTGACATTGTCTTGGAGAGGTGTAAGTGTGTGAGGTCGGAATTTATCAGCTCGTCCCAGGTTTTCCTGGGTCTGCCTACTCCGTGGCTACCATCTATCTTTATTGCCCTGCACTTTGTTATACAGCTGTCGTCTTTCATGCGCATCACGTGACCATACCAACGTAGCCTTCTCTCGAGTAAACAACATCTGATCCCTCTTATTTCTAATTTTTTCCTTAGTTCATTTATGCTTTACCGTTCACGTATATTACTATTACACATCCAGCGGAGCATGCAAGCTTCGTTCCTCTCTAGTCTGCGTATATCCTCTGCACACAATGCCCAGGTCTCACTGCCATGCAACATTGCTGTTCGTATGCAGGCATCATACAACCTGCCTTTCATTTTTAGGGAGAACCCTTTAGCGGCTAATAGTGGTATAAGCTCTCTGAACTTTTTCCATCCAGTTCTGACTCTAGCTACTGTACTTTCAGAGCACCCTCCCCCACTGCTGATTTTGTCACCCAGGTAACGGAAGCTGTCCACTATTTCTATAGAGCCCTCTGCGCAGTTGAAAGAGCTAGTATTTTGTGGGCACTTGCTGCTACTTATTGCACCAGAGCACCGGCCACATGTGAAATCTATGTTCTTAGTTAGCTTACCTGTGATCCCACTACATCTTTTATGCACCCATACTTTGCATTTCTGACACAAAATGGAGTTTCTACCTACGCCTTTCCTACACACTGAGCATGGCCACTTCCCGGAAGGGACCACCGCCTTATTTTCTTTCCTACAAACTAGAACTTTGGTCTTAGCCAGATTAATTTTAAGGCCTTTTGATTCTAGGCCGTGCTTCCATGTTTGGAATTTCTTCTCTAGCTCGGCCATTGATTCAGCTATGAGTGTTAGGTCGTCTGCGTATAGGAGTTCCCATGGGCAGCCGGTCTTGAACTCCTCTGTTATAGCCTGAAGAGCAATAATGAATAGTAGGGGGCTGAGAACAGAGCCCTGATGGACGCCAACTTTTACGCTAAACTCTTCACTATATTCGTTGTTAATTCTAACCTTGCTGACTGTTTCTTTATACATGGCTTGTATAGCTCTCGCAAGCCATTCGTCAACACCTAGTTTTCTAAGAGCCCACCAGATAATGGAACGGGGGACTCTGTCGAAGGCTTTCTCCAAGTCGACAAAAGCATGTATGTATATATATATGTGTGTTTATGTGTATACGTATGTATGTACATGTATTTGTGGCTGTATGTGTGTATATATATATATATGTGTGTATGTGTATATATATGCATATGCATGTGTATGTGTATGTATATATATATGTATGTGTATATATATATGTGTGTATGTATGTAATATATATGGACTGTAAATATATTTACATATAGGGAAGTGAATATGTGAGTTAGCATCTCCCCTCCCCCACATACACACACACACTTCCTCTCCCAAAAGAATATCAACAACACATTTTTGACAAATGTTCCAAAACTATCCTTTTTTTTTTCTGTTTTTACTGCCATTCCATTCTTATCAAAAGACATGTATCTTACACCTCATTAAAACCCACCACCACCACCAGACATGCACCTAAATTCATCTTTGATATAGAAATTTGTAGAAGATATTCTTTATAAATATAAGAGAGTTGATTCAGCTATAAGAAACGAATTAAAAAAAACATCCTGCCATTATATATTCATCAAAGGTCATCTATTGAAATAAAACCAGCAGGAGGGAATTTTTACAACCATTTTCTCAAACACCCTGTATCTTGATGTCTTCCTCACCATTTTCTGAGTGTATGTGTGTGTGTATGCTTTAATTTTTTCAAATCTTCATCAACACTCATTAACACCACACCCGCATCCCAGACACATCCAAATCTCTCTTATATATAGAGTCACACATCACAACTCAACCTGATCTCAGTTTGACAATCGCCACCAACGAATGCGAGAAAGTTCTCCAACAAAGTTAACCAGGAATCTTTAAAATTCTTCCCACCGAAGTTAACAAAGAATTTACTAGATCTACCAACTCATAATATTATAAAATTAAATCAAATTATTTAACACTACAAGTGAAGTCATTCTTTTCCTTTTTTTCAAATATACCTAACTGTACCAAGGATCTCACACATATGTATATGTATATATATGTATATATATATATATGAATTAAAAAATTTTTTTTAATTATCGTTTATTGTTCTACATGGCTGAATACAATAAATGTAATCTGAGCTTTTCGAATGTCAATAACAATATTCGACTCATTTGCAGTTATGCAGACAGCCTCATTTTTAAAGCCATGTCAGTAGAATGAGCCCCTCATTCTTTCTCTTGTGTTGTCATGTAAACAGAACTGCAGACACTAATGTTTCTGGATATAACCCTTCATCAGTGCAGTTCACTCTTCACCTGCCAATTGTCAGTAGTAGTGAAAATATATGATATTTTCTAAAATATACAGTGACTGATTGGCTTGCTTTGCATATTAGCAGACAGGCTGATCAGTCAGATCTGCATATTAGCAGATCCACTGATCAGCTGGATTTGCATATCAGCTGACATGGCTGTAAAAATGAGGCTGTTTGCATAATTGCGAACGAGTCGAATATTCTTATTGATATTCGAAAAGCTCAGATTACATATATATATATTTATATATGTATATATATATATCTATAAAAGGCAGATTGTTGTTGTTGAGTGTGTGTGTGTGCATGTTCCATGTTTATACATTTACACGATCTCAAACTGATTTGACTCAAAGTATGTAAGAATGTTGTAAATGGTCTAACTTAGGTCAACGACTATTTATTTCATTCACACTCACCCACAATTACGGAAATAATCGATAAAACTAAATACATGACGCTTTACCCCTCTATCTACTCCCCTTAAACTTTAAGAGAGAGAGAGAAGGAACGTTTGTTTTTGAGTGGAACAGTCAAACATTTATTTACTTCAATGACAAAGAGAACTTATTACATTTCATACGAAACAACAATTATTCAAAAGCAACAGGTAAATTTATTCAACAACAACAAAAATAGCGATAAATCTTTTTTAACACATCTATCAATGAACGTGGAAGAAAGAAGTATCAGTTCATTTATATACACAATAATATCCTCTATGAGGTCACTAAACCTGCTAGAAACAGCAGCTAACTCCCCCATATCACACCACTCCCTACTGTCTTAAATTTAGAAAACATATCCTCTATGAGGTCACTAAACCTGCTAGAAACAGCAGCTAACTCTCCCCCACATTCAAAAGCAACATAAATTTATTCAACAACAAAAAAAGTAGCGATAAATCTTTTTTAAAACATCTATCAACGAACGTGGAAGAAAGAAGTATCAGTTCATTTGCTATACGCAATAATATCCTCTATGTGGTCACTAAAGCTGCTAGAAACAGCAACTAACTCTCCTCCATATCACACTACTCTCTACTGTCTTAAATTTAGAAAACATATCCTCTATGAGGTCACTAAACCTGCTAGAAACAGCAGCTACCTCTCCCCCCATATCACACCCCTCCCTACTGTCTTAAATTTATAAAACACATTAGACAACCATGCAGAACAACTCCATCACAACTCTGTTGTTCGGCTGGCATCGTCTACGCGCGTGTTGCGCAAGTAGTGTGAAACAATAAATTTCAACACTTCTTTGCACAGAGATAATATCCATAGGCGAAACTACAATTGTCACTGCTGGCGCAGCTCCTGCTTCAGCAGTCCAGGTCTTCAATTCATTCACCCAGTGCCTGGCAGACAAAGAAGTGCTGCCATAAAATGGGTGGTGCAACCTAACTTTAGTAACTTACTGACCCCGAACAATGCCGGGCTTTAATGCTACTATATATATATTTATATGTATATATCTATATGTATGTATATATATTTATATGTATATATATTTATATGTATATATATTTATATGTATATATATATATATA